>OX596217.1:7724869-8149598 GCA_951394215.1 Glyphodes perspectalis
GTTTATTGCAGACGGCGTCGCGGAAAGAACGCCCCGAAAGTTTTTTAACGAACACACTTCAGTAAAATTAAGAAACTTCGTTTCTTCAGAAAGTTCTTTCTACTTGTTAATGAGGCTAACTTACTTTAGCCTCATGCAGCTCCTGCTGGACAGGTTGCAGCGCCTCGACTCTCGAGGTGAGCTGGTGCACCTGCTCCTCTAGCAGCAGCTTGTTGCAAACGGCATCGCGGAGGGAGCGCTCGGTCGCCTTCAGGCGGGCAACCTCTTTTTCCAATTCTGCCATGTTGGATAGCCTTTTTTTGTGCTGTCTGTAAATAATACAGACGGTATACATACTATTCAAGGTTAATTTAAAATATTTATTAATTGTTTGCAAATTTTATTATAAAAGTAGCCCACATGCGACTTCATCGCATGCCATTTAATTTTTTTTAACAAAAATTAACCAATTATTTCAATTATCTAGTCCTAGTTAGTCCCGTCAAAACCAATTCAGTTGTTAAAATACACAGACAGGCAGACAAAAACAATTTAAAAAAAATTTACTGTTTGTAACCTTATTAGTATTAGTAAATTACCTTGGCCTGTTGTTGCCAGTCTTTATACGAGTCCCTCTCATACTCCAGCTCCTTGAGCTTGCTGGTGACCTGCTGCAGCTCAAACGTCTGCTTTTCCAGCTGGGTCTTCAAAGTGGTGCACTGATTTGCACGAGAAGTTTGTTTCGCCACCTCTTTCTTTAATATTTCTACTTCTGATTGAGCACCTTCTAGAGCCTAAAAGGATTTAATAAAGCATTTTCATTATCTAAACCAGATTAAAAACATTTTAAAGTAACATTTTCGGTTATGCTGTTAAAACTATGTTAAATTGAGAATTCAAATTCAAATTTCAAATTCAAAATCTCTTTATTTATATAGGCTTCAAAAAAAACACTTATAAATAGTCAACAGAAAACATTACTACCATATGTCACCTCTATTAAAACACTAATCCTTTACTGTAGACTTCCTGGCACATCTCTGATAGAAACGCATTCAAGCTTAAATTTAAAGAATTAGGTTGAATCTAAAGTTGGCAAACCCTCAACAAGTTTGGTTTAGGCAATTGTCTTATTTTAATGTTTTAGATGACAAACCTGAAGCAGTTCATCCATGTCTTTCTTCATTTCAGATAATTGGTCCTTGTTGCTAACATTTGCTTCAAGCAGCTTGTCCTTCAGTTCCGCTATTTGTTTGTGCAGTTCTGTTTTCCTCTCTATCCCAATTAGCTTTATAGTCTTTGTGCTCTTTTATTACCTGAAACAATAATTAATTGACAAAATATGAATATGTAATCATTGAAAAAAAACCTTGTAATGCCAAACTCATCTCTGGCTGTTGACAATAGTTTTTGTTAGAAATATTTAAGGCAGTTATGTCCAATTTTTTAACAGAAATCATAAAAAGTAAATATGAGTCATAAAATCATACTCTTATTTATTGAATTTTTTTTTGGAAAAATATGTTACATATTTTTTTTGTTTTTTTAAATGGTACATATTATAAGATGTCCTGAGGTCCTACTTAGAAAATAGATGGTGTTACCATTAGTATGCCAATTTTAGAGTTACCTCATTGAACTCGTCCCTCAACTCCTGTTCCCTCCTCCTGACTACCTGCAGCCGGTCCTCCATATCGGAGAGAGCTCGCTCATCCCTCTTGTGCTGCTCCATGAGTGACGTCTTCTCTTCCTCAAACAGTATCTGCATCTCTTTCCGAATTGTGTGCTGGTGACTCACTCGAGCTTCTAACTTGGTAATCTATTATGTAAATAAACAATGGATGATGGTCAGTTTGTTCTATTTAGCCTTAGATAGTTAGTTAGTTGGGCATGTGTTCTCCGCACTTAGCCGTAAATGGTCACTGTACCAGTAATCATTCAAACTACTTTAGCACCGTCCAGAAGGTAATCAGGTATTTAGGATGTTTGACTGCAGCCTCAATCGAAGAAGGGTTGCCTATTAACCTTGCTCTTATGTCACTTACGCTGCTACAGTGTAATAGTGTAGCAGCAAGTGGGTTGTTGTGGGATGTTAAATATATGCAAGAAACATTACTGCAATCTGAATTTTTACATAACTGGACTTCACAGCCCGTTTCCATGAGCAGGGTCAATAATGTAAGATCAAAATTTATGCCAAACTTATTTTATATGGAAAGACTATGTGTCTTAGGTTTATATAAGGAACCCGTGCAGTAAGAAAAGATTAATGGCAACAGAAAAGATGACATCCATTGTAGACCCCAAGGATTCCTGTCACAGACCCCGTATTAGGTATATTCCGTGGCCAGACAAAAGCTTTCTCTATTAAAATAGAAAAAGTAAAATTATACAGCATACCTGTGCTTTTGCAGCAATTAAGTCAATCTTCATTCTCTTAGTTTCCCATGGAGACGGTGGCGCCGAGGCAGCATTCGACGAAGATTCCGTCCGCATACGCTTATCGGGTGTAGATAAATCCCCAGGGCCCATGCTAGACTTTCTTTTGCCCATTGTCAACAGGTTAGAAAGTCCTGAAACATTTCGATTATCCCCAGGTAAATAATGAAACGACTGATACACAAAAAAAATATGTTAACCATTTTCTATTTCCATTTAATACATACCTTCTTTAAGAGACTGGTTACTATCAGAAAAATTCAATTTAGAAGACGCCGACAGTTTGTCTTTCGGCGGGTCGGTATTTATAACTCGCCTAAATGGCTCCAGAACGTCGTTGAACAAAGACATATCCCCTTCTTTCGCCATTTTGCAATCCTTAATAGCCTACTAATGAATACTAATGATCACTCATGGTAAAAAGTATGAACTAAATACAAATTTAAGTCGCGTCTAAAAATCAGCAAAACGCAAGCTGCGATGCGAACAAAAACGCCAACGAAATGTCACAATTGACAGCTGTCTGTGCCACAGACAATATTTGATATTGTCAAAGTGTCAAACTAAATTGCCGTATGATTACGACGGCATGCCGAGACCAATCTAGCGACAAAACTATTAATTAAATGTTATTTTGCTTTGTAAATTTTATTGTCTTTACCAATGACAATATCAAGAGAGATTAAAAAACAAACTGTCTTAGTAGGTACTTGCTACTTGACGTCAAATAAAATGTGACTTTGTTTATGTAGGTACTTTTTTTGTGGTTTGTTTTTTAAAGTTTGTGATCAGAATTTAAGTTAATTCCTAAAGATAAAGTTTATTAGACAGTTGGAATATTTTTTGCTATAATATGATGGAACCGAACAATCCTCACAATGTATACTTTTCTAGCTATGAAGACTTGGAGGTTAGTCATTAGATCAACAGAAAGTTATAAATTGTATTAATTTGTAGCTTGGCCTTTCTTGATTTTATTTTTATATGATTCTCATCCCCTTACTCTTGCCCCGCATTACTTTTTGACGCTTTCCAGTGACATCAGCAAATTAAATTAAATTTTTATTTTCAGATTCACAAGTTAATGCTTGAAGATAATCCAAGAACAGAAGCATACAAAAATGCAATTTTAAATAATAAGACTTATTTCAAAGACAAAATTGTCATGGATGTTGGATGTGGTACTGGAATACTTTCTATATTTTGTGCTCAAGCTGGTGCTAAAAAAGTATATGCTATTGAAGCAAGTCAAATTGCAAATTTAGCTAAAGAAATTATAAAAGAAAATAATTTAGAAGACACTATAGAAGTATGTTTTTATGCCAAAAGTTGTTATTGTTGTTTCTTTTTTTTTTTTATAGTTGCAAGTTTTGCATTTAAATTCTTTTATATGCAAAACTTCTCCACTAATGTCTACATCAGTTAAACATTTATTTCTGTACTTCATAGGTAATTCAAAGCAAAGTAGAAGATGTTGAACTGCCTAACAACATAAAGGTGGATGCTATTGTATCTGAATGGATGGGCTTCTACCTCTTGCACGAGGGTATGCTAGACTCAGTCATAGCAGCACGAGATAAGTTCCTCAAGGCAGGTGGGGAGATATTCCCTGAGAATGCTACAATTTATCTTTCTCCATGCAGGTGAGAAAAATTGTCATAAACACTCTACTATTATTTGCACCACATTTAAAATTGAAGTTATCAATAACCCACAATTTGAAATATATTTCAGGGTACCATCATTGTATAAGAATTGGGACAATTTCCATGGAGTTTCAATGTCAACCTTTGCAAAACAATTACGAACTAGCAAGTACAACAAACCTGAGATTATCAATGTACAAGCAGAAGATATTATAGGCAGTGATGAAGTGGCACTATGCTGGATCAACTTGAAGGAAGATACTGTTTCCGATTTGGATTCATATAGTATTCAGCATGTTGTAGGTATGCTTTTTCTAGCTTCCTATTATACACAAGTGTGGGTGAATAGACTCACTCTGGTTTCACACAGGTAGTACATGTTAAACAAATAAACCTTTCTGTTGCTCCCTGTTTTGTAATGGAAACTAAATGACAATTCCAGTTTGTAGTTTTTGATTTCCTGTTTTCAGACAGACATCACACTACTTCTTACTTTGGGTACTTTGTTCTAAATGTTTGTCACATCATCTAACTTCTTTCTTATTAGTATAGATAGAAACAATAAATCAGATTATAGAGCAATGATTTTCCACTTCACAGGTGCCAACAAAGATGGAGCATACCAAGGGCTATGTATGTGGTTTGAGTGTGTGTTCCCTGACCTCAACGATAGTCCTGACGGTCCGGTTAGACTAGATACAGGGCCACTTAGTCCTGCAACACATTGGAAACAAACTGTTATCATATTGCCTGAGCAGCAAGAAGTGGAAATTGGTGACCCAATTGCATTCCAGCTTGACATGAGAAGAGACTCCATTAATGGGAGAAGGTAAGGATAATAACAATTTATATTTACATAATTACACAAAAAAAGCCCAATGTATCCCTTACAAAAGGAAACATTAACTAATATTCACTCAAATTTAAATTTATGGTTAAAAGTGACTCTTTGCGCACTACTACCCCTTTGGGGATTGTAGGTGTGCTGGTATGAATCATATCTGTATGTATAGCACAAATCTGGGCAGAAGTCATTGCAAAGGCAATTTTTTTACTTATAATTCCGCTTTTTCCAGGTACAACCTATCTCTGTCCCTACTAGACCCAGATGTAGTCGAACACCCACTCCCATGCACCTGTGACCTAACAAAATGCATACTTATCAAGACCTACATGCTTCAGCATCCGGAACGGTTAACAGACAGGAATGCAATGGAAACAAATGGCATTGAAGAGGACGACATTGAAGACGATATGGATGATAATGAGGATGGTTAAATATAATATAAAAAAAAATATATATATTCATGATGACAATTATTGTTAAATAAAAAGCTTATATTACTGTTACTTCATGACTTTTTATTACTATTAATAATATTTTTATATAGGCTTTTCACATATTAGTATTTAATATAATTAGACAACTATACTGAATACGAAATATAACGCGACAGGTTAGAGGTTCATATTTTTCATCTTTCTTTTACAATGCAGATATTTAGTACTTCTAAATAAGCTGTCACCAATTTTGGACATATGTTACTTGGTAAGCGGTGCTTGCTGATCCTTGAACTCTGCCTACGCCTTCACTTGCGGGCGTGTATAATATGTGTTTACTACGTCAGATCTATTAATAAATAATAATCCTCTAATCCAATTTCATCCAGCAAATCATATTGCTTAGACGGACTATCTCAATACCTAAGCATGTTGGTTACAGACTGCGTGAGCTGTGCTTCTCCGCTGAGCCACCGGTTATAGTCCAGTCTCATGAGAAGCCTCGCTAAGAACACGCCGCACGGCCGATCGCGAAGAGAGACGAGCAGCTGCATTAGTTGTTTTACTAATTTGTTGAACCTGCAACAACATAAATTATGATACTCGTTCCACAGCCAAATTCGGCGATTTGAATCCTGTATTAAAATACAGATTTCTCGACATGGTCGGTATTCGCTACGATATGCGGCACTCTACTTCGGTATCACTACAAACTCGTCGATTCCACTACGATGTCGCCTTGCGTTCAAATCGCTTACCATTCCGTCCGTAATCTCCAAAACTAATAACTAACTACCTAATATTTTGAAAAAAAAAATACAAAAAATAGTTTTTTTTACTCTATAGCAAGGGTCGGCAACCTTATGGCAGACATGGGCCACATAGTGAAAACAATAGATAAAGGCGGGTCGCACTTGTAAGATAATTTTGTACCTAATACATATACCTACCTAGGTAGGTACTATGATATTGATATCAAAATGCAAAATTATTTATTTTTATTTAATTAATACAGATGACAAAGGAACAATGAAAACAAAATTAGGGGAAAACAAAAACTTATTTAAAACAAAGCCTTTAAAGTACTTAAAAACTAATGAATAAACAAAATGTAGGTGTATAATATATAAATATGTGTAATTTGTGGAATATATTATGTTAAATTTTTGGGCCAGAAATTAATTATTTTATTTTTTTGTTTTAAATTTCATTATTATAATAAGAGATATATAAGACTTTCATTTAAAAAATAAAAACAGTCGCGGGCCGCAAGGAGACAGGTCGTTGAATAAACCGTCACGCCATATTTGATGGTCAACTAGCCTTTTATAAACTTAATTTTGAATATAAACAAGTTTACCTGTCGGAGAATCCTCTTATATAGTAATCTTCGGCTTCTTTGTCAGATGCCAAGTCACCAATAGTACAGAAGGAGTGGCACAGCTTTAGCAGCTCCATGATGTTGCAAAAGACGGGATTGTTTATGGAGTCTATCGTTTCGCTGGAACAATCACTGTCTTGCGTCTGGAAACATGTTAATTACCTGTTATAGAGTAGTTAAGCTAGGTATACAAAAGCGAATGAACAAAAGGAAGTTGCCCTATTTAGGCAGCAGACTTATTATTTACATTGCGAAAGTAGAAGAAATTATCGTAAGATCTAGTTATTGATTTGCCACATGCTTATCGGTTACACGATTCGAACGAATAAAGGGACAATGTTCAGGGCGTAAAATGTTTAGTAGATAGGTAGCGTGAAAGACGCCGTATGCACAGTCCCTTAGGGCTCTAACACACGAGTGGCACGACGTTGTCACATTGGAAACGGTAAGCGGAAGAAGTGAATGCAGTCGTTAGAAGGCGGCAGCTAGTCGTCGACGTTCCGGGACTGCAATCACCTCTTAACCAGTGTTACCGAAAAATCGATAGTTGAACGCTAGAATCAGCTATACGATCAATAGGACAATTGATAGTATCGATGTCTCTGTTATATAGTGCAATACTATCGGTAAGCGGCAATGCTATCGATAGTATCGATAGTTTCGATCGCTGCCAAGCAATGAACTATCGATAGTATTGCTGTTTACCGATAGTATTGCAGTATCGATGGACTATCGATACTACTGATTGTCTTCAACTATAGATAGGCTACCGATAGACAATCGATATTGGCCTATCGACCGGCAACACTACTCTTAACATAACATTGGATTTTTTGCGACTGATCTAGTGGTCAGAGACCCTGGCCACGAAACCAAGGGTCGCTAGATCGAATCCAGCTAGGGCAGTGGTGGATTTACCCTAAGGCCCAGTAGGCCCGGGCCTAGGGCGGCCAGATATTAGAGGCGGCCAATCGTAATAAAAATTAAGTGAAGACGCTTTAGTACTGAGATTTATGGCCTGGGGCCTAGGGCGGCGAACACTGTAAATCCGCCACTGAGCTAGGGCCAAATGTTTCGTGTGATGAACATGGTTATGGACATTTGTACTCGAGACACGGATGTTTATAAACATATTTAAGTATATCTAACCTAGTATCTATAGCACAAGTTTAGTCTGGAACTAGGGAATTAGTGTGTCAGTCTGGAGAATTCATTTATTTATTTCCTATTATTTTAATAACTAACCGTAGTGACAGTCAAGAAGGACTGGCTGAGTACATCAGCGAGGAAAGTGGCGTGCGCCTTCTTCAACTTCTCAAAGTCGTTGGTGCGGTCTATCGCGTCCATGAGCCGGGAGAAGTTGGTCTCCAACACGTCCGCCTGCATGTAGTGCTGCAGGTTGTCCATGAGGAACATCAGCTTGTTGTGCAGTTGGCACATGGAGAAACTGCGAAACGGTGAGTCAGTGTGAACATTAGGCGATGATGACGCGATTTCAAATTCGCACGTCAATCTAATCGCGGCGTCTGAACGGTTCCTAACAATGGAGTGGAAGCAAATTTGAATGAAAAAGAACGCTCACGTTTCCGGTGCGGTCTTGAAACCCTGTCTAAACCGAGTGCGGATTTTTAAGTCGGGGCGACCATATGGGCTAATGGAATTAAGAAAATTATCAACTGTCAACCTATTTGTACTCGAGTCATGCATTTTTATAAAGGTATTGTCTATGCATGCATTTTTATAAGTGTATATGTCTATCCATAATTCTTGATCTATACATCGCACAAGGGTCATCAAGTATGCATTAATTTGAAACTAAGGAATTAGTGCTATATTTATAGCTACTTCTGACTGGCTCGATGGCTCATTCGGTAGTGACCCTACCCAATACGCCAAGAGTTGTGGGTTCGATCCCCACCCAGGACAAACATTCGTATGATGACTAATTGTGTTTGTCCTGTGTCTGGGTGTTAATATTAAATATGTAAGTATATATTTGTAATACCACTGTTGTTTTTGATATCCGTAACAAAGAGCTTAAGCTACTTACCTCGAAGTCAGATCAATGTATGTGATGTAGTGTGATATTTATTTATTTATAGCTCTACACTCCATTGTAGTTTATGTGACCTTGGCAACCCATCACGAGTGGGCTTCACCGACCTGGTAGAATGTTTGTACGTCTTCCAGAGCGCGTGCAGGTCGTGCTGCGTCTTCTTGATGCGCAGCAGCAGCCGGAACATGTCGTTGTAGCGCGCCAGCACCTCGGGCGCGAACACCAGGTGCAGCGGCCACTTGAAGTCGTACTTCAGGATTATGGTCGACCACCCGTCCGCAACTATAACCAACCGTTGACGTGTTACTCTCTAGAGCTTGATATAGGCTCAAATCAAATCAATAGGCTTTTCACGTATTCCTAGTTGGGATATAAGCAAGGACGTTGTTTCAAAATAAGCAGACATATCAGCTGGACTGTAAACAAAACAAAAATATAAGGAAAGTAACATCTTAATTTATGTCACTTTATCCGATTAGACATGGATAAATCAGCAAAAAATTTACGTATTTTTTCATGTAATTAATATTTTACATATATACATAACATCACGTCCATTTAAATAAGGTCTATCTATTAAAAAAAATCAATTCCAAAAATTTGTTAACATCCCTATTATAGGAATATAGGTACATCATTACGAACCTGTACTACTGTCGTCTTCAATAGTAGAATTCGCAGAGATATTCGGTTTAACATAGGGGAGTTCGAAACTGAATTTTTCAATATCCGCACTGTTACTCAGAAATACCGCTCTGGCGGCCAACTGAAATGCGTGGTTCATATCTGAAAACAAATTAATTGTCGTAACTTGTACGAGTCGTATAAATCTCACAGAACTGGGTGCTCAGCCAAATACGCGCCAGCGATTCCATAACAAACTTCGCTACCGCTCGTATCGCGCCACAAACTTGTTTACTATAAGAACTCATAGTGAAGTCGGAGTTAGTTCCCGTTTTGTCCACCCGAATAAGTCTGTGGCGCGATAGCAGCGTTAGCGAAGTTCCTTAAGGAATGGCCAGCGCGCATTTGGCCAAGCACCCAGAACTTTTGTAATTTATAGATACACATCACATATACCTTCACGCCTGCAATCCCCGAAGGACTAGGGTCCAAGGAGCGATAAGCTCCTTGAATCACATTCAGCCCAAAATAAAATAGAGTTGATGTAAATGGAAAATTATGAAAAAGTACTCACAAGTGGTTAGTTTGTCACCTAGGTCCTACATAATCACAAACCCAACACCCAATGCACCATTAGGCCTTCTAAAACTTGTAAGGCAAATAAACAGTGGTACATTATTTTCGAGCCCCAAACCAACATGGGACAGATTTGCAATTTATAATCTACAGAATACCTACTTACTAAGTATATATCCAAAAAAACGAACTGTTCCTAAAAATCATCTGATATGGACTTCTAGTGAATCAGAAATCCACAGCCAGAGGAGACAGCTAATGAGGGTTTTTTGAATTAAAATTACAGATAGATGGCGTAACTGTGACGTACGATCTTGTCATCCTCCTTATTGGTAAGTTTTCAGAACAAACTGACATGCTGTCAACAAGGAGCCAATAGTGACAGTAATAAGACCACGAGACTCCTTCGTGCCATCTGGCGGTTTTTGTATTTGTGAAAACCCTCATTAAAGTCACGGATATAGTAGAGGACAAAATGTGGTGCGACGTTGCCGGACTTCGTACGATATATCTGACGCCATATGGCTCCGACACATGTCGTGGGACATTTATCCCCTGTGTGTATCCCTGTAATAATAAAAAGGCAAGTAGGTACTAACCTCTCGTGGAAGTCCGGGTGGTAGGCTTGTCCAGCATGTGTGACGTCAGCCGCAACAACTCCAGGAACAGCTCTCCGCGCCCCAGCAGGAAGAAGTCCTTCATCAGCCGCACCTCGTGCAGCAACTGAGCCTCTTCGACGGCCACGATCCATAAATGCTACAAAAGTACTATACTATAATACACTATATCTTTATGTCAATTCCTTAATGTGTGCCCCATAATATTTTTTTCCCCACATGGTGGGTAGACAGAGTTAAATTAAACGGAGGGTTGCTAATCAGGTTTTAAGGTCGTCGTCGTATCTTAGGTCAGGCTCCCCGAGCGGTTGGGCTCCGGGGCACTGTCCCGCCTAGCCCCTGGGACGCTACGCCGTTGAATAGCTCCTAACACCACCTTCTGTGCCTACCTTTGTAACACACTCCTTTATCTCTCTGACCACTCCTCTCAAATTCGCTACCTCAAACACCTCGGGGTCCTTCAACTTCTGTAATTTATTGTGGAACTCCGCTTCTTTTTCCTCCCAAATTGTAAACCTGTACAAAATTCCTCCAATTTAAAATGATAATGCAAACAAAACTTGGAACATATTTTTGATAGCCTAGTGGGTGCGATGGTTTAAATTGCGCGTCTAACCCAGAGACGTGGGTTCAATCTGCACACTCAATAAATTGATAAAGTATTCCTCATGTGTCAAGGCGTTACTAATTAAATTCCACTTAAGCACATAGATTTAGAGGAAGATTTGATTATATACTTCATGAGTTACAAGTTAATATACCTATCTGTGTAAAAACAATTACCTTCTTGTTTCAGCGCCACTTTTCTGCAATGGGATAACTGGTCTAGTACTAAAACCTCCGCTCCTTTTAACCTTCTTTGGATCATAGCTGAAAAGAATGACTGTCTTCCCAACAAACAGTATTTCTTGAGCCAGTGAAAGTGGCACAAAGTATGGTATCATGGTAGAATTCAAGTGATATCCACAGTCAAGTGTGATATCTTGTAGCTAAAAATAATGATATAAGTATTAGAAATATTTATAGTAAATTACTATTATAAAAAGAATGTGTAATCAAAATAGTAAATATGTTTTTTTAATAATAAATGTAAATTTTAAAAAGAAATCCCGCTCAGCTCGGCTCGCGAGCTACCTTAAGGCAGAACACGACGCTGGTTTTCAGCGGGTGCCTAATCCAATTCGCACACCTGACCACCACCCACGGCACTCATCAACGAGAAGAGAACACCGTAAAAAAAATATACAATAAAAAGTTAAAAGGGGAATAAGAAAAGAAAGAAAGAAAAAAAAGTAATAATAGATAACAAAATTGCTATAGCTATAAATCATATACTCACTGTAGAAACAAGAGATTTATCACATGTGTTTGTTGAAGGAGATGACAAAAATGTATCAGATGATTCATCTTTTTGGTTCCGGAAAATAAAAAACTCCTGGTAGGAATCCCTCAGCTCACCATAAAGCAACCAAGTACAGAGTTGATTTACAAATACTTTGTTAACATAAGAGAATATTCTGAAAGAAAAAAACTCAGACGATATTATTAAGGCAATATATTCATAATAAAAAGTATATCATCTGCCCACAAATTCAACTGTATAGACTTTAGAATAAAGCCAAACAAATGAATAACTCAAGTACCTACATGAAAATGGTATAAAATATATATTAAGCAAAATTTTTATACAGTATGTACCAAATTTGGGCTAATTCCATCCAACAATTAAAACACATGGTTGTATGTTACAAACAAATGGTAATTAAATATTAGTAATAACTTAACATAATTAAGAAATATATTATCATTTAAGACACTCACTTGACTATAGACTCATGAACCATTTCATTCCCATTGAGAATATATTGCTGTATCAAACTCAGAATCTGACATCCCACAAGCCTTCGTTCCTTAATTGTGGTTATTATTTTATTCAATGTAATGAACAGACCTCGGTACTTTTCAACATAGCTGTATACAAATGATAGGGTGTAGTTGTGGTTACCAATGACTAGACCTTCTACTTCCACCAAAGTCTTCTTGTATGACTGAAGCACCTCGGTTATGCCCTCACTAAGTGCTTGCGCATATATTCCATATGATCGTAGACCAGAAACTTGAAATTGAAAAAAAAATTAAAAACCCATATTAAAAATAGGACTCCAGTAAGTTATTGCTTCCATTTATTATGCACTTGCGCAGTGTGGTGTGAAATATCATATTTGTGTAATTTCATTATATTTGTCATATTTGTCATGTTTATCATATTTGTCTAAATAGCCCTTTTAACTATACTATGTTATAAACAAATAACTGTGCTCGCCATTTCACCCGTCTTCATTGTTAATATGTCGTAGAGTGACGATATACAGCATATAACCTACTCAATAAATGGACTATTTAACATAAAAATATTTTTGAAATTCACCGCAGTTCCTGAGATTAGCGCGTTCAACCGAACAAACTAACAAACTTTTAAAGCATAGATTTAAAAAAAATCACATTTGTTATTATTGTACCTGTCTGTGACTTTCTGGAATGGAATCCAGCTAGCTCAACAAAGTTCTGTATTTTCTGATGCGCTCTTGCGATATCACAGATTCTGTTATATACTTCAGCGTCCCCTTGTTCAGCGTACAATGCCACATCATTCTGAAAAGTGACAAATAAATAAGAAGTCTCAAATACATAGGTATTTTAACCACCAATAACTTGCACTCTCTGAAGAGCGGTGGTAGCTGAATGCTAAGGGCACGCGCCTCTTAACCTAGGAGTGCTTTTTCAAACCAGGACATGTACCCCTGGTTTTTTTTAAATTTATATATGTATTTATTTTATAAAACATGGTGATGAAACCTGCACATTCCAACAGCTATAGATTTGTAATCATATATTGTCCCAAATATTGTCTGGTTCCTCTATCTAAAGGTTACAAAGGTCCAGGTAATGACCAGACTCGCTCAATCTTGATCATGGTCTAAGTGGACCCCGCCTAACCACAGGACATAATGCTAGGATGATGATTATGAACTTGCACCATCCATCATTCACTTTATGAGTAGTTGAGAAAAGGGAATATGCATGACATTCTGTTTTTAATTATTTGCCTAAGTTTTAGCACAGATAAACTAATTTGGAACAATTTTTTTTTTATTTTGATTATTGACAAGTTGTAGAGGTTCAAAGGTTCCTATTGGTTAGGCAAAGATCCGATGTAGCATGTGACGTCAAATGCCACAGCGCTAACACAACAGCCATTCCGTTTTCCTGAGAGAGATAGACACATTTGTTGAAACTGCTATATCTAGCCTTTTATAAATCTTGGTTCTATTTTCACTTTTAGTATTTAATTTTTATATATTTTTTGATGAATGCTTTAAACAACTACAATATTTTACATGCATACATTCCCTTTTGGTGATTAGGACTAATTGAGAATAGTTATCTACTTACATCATCTTTATCCTCAGATTCTTCAGAAAAGTTCCATAAAACAAATAATGCGTCTTGCATCATCTTTACTTTTTATAGGCAGGGACACCTGAAGAGATACTAAAAATAAGTTCGACAGCTAAAGTTTAATACAAAACAAAAGAAAACCAAAATTTCACACAATTAAAAATATAAGCTATTATATTTTTTTACATATCAACAATAAAAATATTGGAAGCCTTAATAATCACAGGGCTTGTATAAAAACGGATTATGAATGTTAAAGAAGCGAGTGAGGTGTATAAGGACCGTGCCTTAAAGAACACGGGTCTCTCAGCCTACCTGCTTAGGAAGTAGAAGTTAGAAGTAGTAAAGCACATTAGTGCATTTAGTTTTATCCGGTTGGTCTATGCTGGGTCCCAATGTATTGTTGTATTGAGGAAAATCAAATAAGTCAAATCCGGTGTATGTAGCTAAACAATATTTATTCTTCTCATGTGTTATAGTACATTTATAAATAAAATAACATTATTTTTTAAGTCCGTGTGCCATGTTACTTTACATGTTCCAGTCACAGACCAGAAATAATCCCTTATGAAATAATCCTAGAGGCATACATTAGTTATCAACCAGAAGATAGGTATTTTCTTTTTTTATCAAGAACCAGATCTCTTTCTGATTATGATGAGATTTTTCAGAAGTGTTCTAAATGTGAATAATTAAAAATAATAATATTTTAGCATAAGTATTCAGTTAATAACGAAATAATGTTTGTCTGTTGTACTACCTTCCTGTCTGAATCCACTATAAACACGTAAAAAACAAATATTCAGTAAACTAAACTCACACAAACCTTAAAAAAAATAATAGATGCACCAAAACAATATCAATCAACGTACATATATAAAGTAAACAAACATTTATTTTTTCATTGACATGACACAGTAAATTCATTCATTCATTCTCAACATATTCCTCAATCGTTTTGAAAGTTTCTGATCTGACCTCTGAGTACTGAAACTAATGGAGGTGACATAAGTACGAAAAAGTGAAGCCAAAATTTGAGTGAGAAACAAATATGGCGCCTTTATGTAGTGTCATTCCACTTTACCTATTTACATACTATAAGTCTCTGAACAATTTATTTATGACGATGTTACAAGTTAGATAAGTTATAATCACAAATTTTATCAATATTGACACAATACACTGCAAATTCCACTGACATTGACAACTTAAAGCGAGAAACCAAAATTGTAAGCCAGCTTCACTTAGGTATTTCTATGACGTCACTTGATGATGTTTACCGAAAATAGATAAGTCAAATATATTGTTGTCTCTTTTTACGTGCAGTATTGCAGACTTGTTAAAAAGAGATAGATAGAGGTTTATGAATACTATATCGATATTAATCATATTTATATAGCAGATTGTTCGTATAGAACATTAGGTCGTCTCCATATGTTTCAGTACTCAGAGGATCTGACCAATGAGCAATAAGCTAAATTTGTGACATTGACATTTACAGCAAGACAGCATACACAGTAAAAATTGCTTATAGAGTAGTTCAGTTTAGGTAAAAACACAACTCAATGAGCCCAACAAACCCTAGACCTAGTTTAATTTTAAAATGTTTTGTAAGACTGAGTTTTTCAATGAAAAGCTAACAACTCCAAGATTTAGGTTGCTAGTATACATACATAACTATTTTGGTATATACGAAACCTGAAAACTGTACAGAAGTAGGTACAAAATGCATGTTTAGTCCCGATAATATTATTTCAAATAAACGCAAGCGCGTTGTATGGTAACTATATTCGCGCGGAGACAATAAAACAATACAAAAAGTTTGTAATTTCGTGAATTTTTGTCACACAATGTATTTTTGTTTAAACTGATTCTTCAAATGAAAATATTTTACTGTTTAAATAATAAATATAACGTTGTTTAAGGTAGTATTTAAATATTACATGTCGAGTTAGTTTGTTTTAGTGAACAGTATTTAAATAGGTTGTCCTATAAACTGCAGCCAAATATTACAAGATACCTTGCGAGTTTGTTTATACCGTAAGATATAGTCTTTTACTATGTACTCTTAATTTCATTCAACATATTTGTACGCCACAGATAATGATTATTTTAGAGGAAAATAAAATGATTATTCACTCATTCATTTAAATCGATTCCTTAACTATTCGATATTATCTAGAACTTTAAAAACAAAAGCTCACCCAAACTCACATCAAACATTCACTCATTTTTTCTTATCCACTTGATGTACCTACCTGCAGTAACTTGCGCCTGCGCCGATGGATTCTGATTGGTCGATTTTATTATTATTAGGCGTCCGGCGTCTTGAAGGGATCCCGTGGTCTCGTTTCTGTTGTTATACCAGTTTGTAATACAAGCTTTTAATTGTCATTGGTACTCAGATAGGATTTCAATTGATGTTTATTTCTAATTATGTGTTAATGAACTGACTAGAATGGCTGAGGCTTGTAGATTAGGGATACAAAAAACAGAAAATAAATTAACAAATTCACAAGAAGAAAACTTTTGTGTATTGAATGTTTTATGTGTGTTTATTTCCCTTGTAACAATACTTGCAGATTTGACCACAGGTGAGTGAGAACTAAAGTTATAAGTTAAGTTTATACCTATACAAAAAAGGAAAACAAGTTTAAGTTAAAACCTTTTTCTTTAATATTTTTAAATACTTGTTTTTAGATATTCTAGTATTTGCGGAATATTGCAACGATGGTCATATATATTGGGCACTGCCAACTTCAATTTTCATTCTTGTTCCAAATATATTAATAAATATATTTTCCATAAGATGGTATGCAATTGATGAAAAATCCAGTGCAAGACAATGGATTACACATTTATGCTTAGTTGGTATTTTAGAAAGGTAAGTTTTAATCAGTTTAACTTATAGATCAATACCATGTATGATTGCTATCTAAACAATATTTATTATAATTAATAACTTAATGTAGTGGATTTTTTTTTATATTTTCTGTTTTATTTTATTTCATGAAATGGATCCTTATTGTTAATTTTTATATTTACTATTCTTCCTGCACAAATCATAAAGTTTTCATGCACAAAGCTTTTTGATGATAAATATTGAATCAATTGCTGTTACAGGTACGTCACATTTTTGCATAAAGTCTTTGCTTGCAAAAATTTCGAGTCCATAAAATCTCAAAAGCTTCTGTCACAAAGAAACGATCTAAGTTTGTTGCATTTTTTGTATATTTTTACGGGAACAGTACCTCAGGTGATTTTACAATCCTACGGAATCGTAATTTTGAATGAAAATTACTACACAAAAGGTAAGAGATCTTCACGAGATCTTGACAGTATTACTGTATCCAATAAAATATTAACTAAAATATACAATTTAGTTCGTAAATATAATTTATGGAAGTACATGTTTCATTTCAGCATTTGCATTGACAGCCTCTATTGCATCAATCGTATGGGGTTGTGCTCATTACATATACAGCATTTTTCTGTTCTCCAATGAAACATTTCATTGGAAATCTCTACTGCTACAACTACTATGGAACTTCAGCATGCTGCTGAGCAGGGTGTCCAGCATTTTATTATTCACTATTGTTTTTGGTATATGGACTCTAATACCTTTAGGTACGTATTGACTTATGTATTTATATTTTTAGCCTTATCTACGAGAAACTTTTTATTAGACGAATCAAGCATCATATTTTTATCAAGTTTTTTTTTTAAATAACCACTTTTTATTAAATTAACCCAACTGCGCATTTAACCTGGGTCTTCAATAAGTTTCACGCCACAATAACTACATGTTCTAACAGCTATTAACTTCAATTTTACAGGTTTGCACTGGTCTGCGATGACATTTTGGATAATAATACAGAAGACAACATTTTGTTCCAACAAGCTGGAGGAAACCCTTTATAACGTTGTCATGGGATTTGTGTATTGCTTTTGTTACATCAATTTAAGAGAAGGCCATACTCGTTACAGACTTTTAATGTTTTATACATTAATAGTAACGCAAAATTTTGGTTCTCTTTTCTTATATGTACTAATAACTGACTTAGATAGGCAACGTAAACCATGGTCAATTGCATCAACAGTGTTTATAATAGGGGGTACATTTATTGGTAAGATTATTTATTATTATTCATTATAAAAGCATTTTTCTGTGAAGCTCTTTGTACTTATCAAATAATACATTTATTGCAGGATTGTGTGCCATGATACTGTACTACAGATATTTTCACTCAAAAGGACCGATCGAATGGAAAACTGCTCAAGAAGATTTTGAATTAAATAACAAATCAGTTCGAGATTCTCCTGAAAAAGCAGCAGAAAAGGGGAATATACGATGTTTTAAAACTGTACAAAAGGAATCCTTCCAAAACAATAGCAGGTAATGTTATAATTTATTTACAAGTACCTAATAACAATTATCTAAATGCCATTTTGGTGTGAAAAATATGTAACCAATGCAATTTTCAGTGGCGTAATCCCTGTTCCTGATCCAGAATCTAAAAATGACCCACATAGCGCTGATAAGAAGTTTCTTCTTGATCACTGGATAGCTAGATCCGGAACACCTACGTTTTCTTCAGCGCCTATTGGTAATAATAGTATGGATGTTTCCAGTGTAGAATTTTACACTGTAGATAACACCCCTAAAATTACTTCAACAAATGAAGATACAGATTACAATGGAACGAACAAAAGGAATATGAAGAATTACAAAATAAAAATTTGTTCACCAACAGAGTTAACTTTAAAATTATCTTCAATTGAAAACTTAGAGAGTTCGATTGATGAAATTACTTCAAATAATCTAAATATACAAAAACGACGAGGCATTTGTTCTTCTGACGAATTGAGAGATGAATTAACCAATATAAATTTGGATATGGTGAATGAAAGCTTTATGAAAATTATAAAAACAGACCACAGTTCTGAAATAAGTCAGGACACAGATGGTTCAAATAAGAAAACTTCTTCAGATTCTATAGATATGGACTTAGATTTAAGCTTCAGTGATATCAACAGTTCAGACATAAACACTTTTAATGAAAATATTGTTCAAAAGTTGTGTTTGAGTGCATTGAAAAATATAAAGGTTGGTAACCAAGATGCAGATATAGAAAATATTCAAAGAATAGCACTCGATATTTTAAAAGAAATGTATGCTAAGAAAGGCAAAGGAAAAAATATTTTGAATGGCGATTCATTCATATCGAAGCAACGCGATCTGGATACTCCAACAGAAATGTTGTCTGTTCATGACTACGAAAATATTTGTGCTGTTAATATTGCCAGAGAAGCTTGGGGTTTGAGGTCATGGAACGGCTATTCTGATATCGAAAATTGGTTGCACGACGGGAGTGTGGTAAGAGACAGAAGACGCGATACGCTTACTTCTGGGAGTTCCGAAATCAGCAGTTGTTTGTCACAAGAATTAAAAAATGCTATATTATCTGCTCCGTCTTTTCCAAAAAAGGCACCTACATACTCAAATGTATTCGTCAAGTTTGAAAGAAGCAGTCAGGAAGATTATGTCAACGCTGTTATTTGCCATTCTAATGATGATACATTTTTAGCAAAACCTTGTATGACGGATATCGGAAAAGATCCCAATCATTTAGAACCAATCATGGAAGAACTTGATGATATTGGTGATAAAGATCAACCGTCAAAGAAGAGATTGAACTCTGAAAGTTCACTAGTAGCTACGATTGATGAGATAAGAAAAGCAACAGTTACTAATTCACCTAGAAATCTTTATCATAGAAGAGAACACATGTGGGACTCTCCACAGTTTGATGCATCAGTTAAAATTGGTTCTACGTTAAAAAGAGCCTTATGGAAAGAACCTTCCAAGTTTGACCCTAGTAATATTATGGAATCTTTGCCTGAAAAGGAAAATATTTTAAATGTTTCTCATGGTATTAAATTTGAACAAAGTCAAAAGGATTTTGGTTTGTCCAACAGTACTATATCTACAGATGTATTAAATCCTGACACGGGTATAATTTACAATCGAAGTATGAAACGTCGTATAAAATCAAGTATATCTAACACAAAAACTCCAAACAAAAAGTTTAACAACAAACCCGAACACAATCTACAAGATCTCTCTAACAAAGATATAGATTTGCTATGGCAAATAGTTTCTGAGAATTCAATACCGCACAGCTCCGCTGAAGATTTATCATCTAATCGGATTTCGACTTCATTGCAATCTTTAATACAAAAAGATACTAGTTCAAGTAACACTGTGAGTGTGCCAGTTCCTAAAGTGAATAATAATAAAAAAGGAGCTAAGAGTAGACCGAGACGAAAATTTTCTATTTTACGAGAAAGGTTTGAACCAAGAATGAATATTAACTCCGACGAAGAAATTCTATATCACTGCTCTGAAAATCCATCTAATCAAGCAGATTCTATTGTAAATGTAAAAAATAATTTTGGAGTCACCTTGGAAAAACATGGCATTTTAAAATCAAAAACCGATATCAAAACTCAAAATAGAAACAAACCTGAAAACATTTGTATGTCTTCTAAAAGTATAAAAGACAAAGATCTCTGCCTATAAAGATATTATTTATTATGATCCCGCCAAAATAACGTGAACTGAGATCACAACTTAAGTAACTTACCAAAAGGTTTTGGTGGATTCATTACAAGCTTACAGCTTGAGTTTACATCGATTACTAGATTTTTTTTAAATAACAACATACTTTTTGTTCCTAGTTTGCAAACGCATGTATAATGCAAACACCAATGTTTTACTACATAATTATTAAGTCATTTTGAACTCGGATCTCATTATGAGTGTAGTCATATGTATTAATGCTCAGTGAAAAAAATCAAAGTATGTACCTACATACCTTGATTTTTGTTCTAATTAAGTATGAAAACTTTTTGTAGGCAAGTAGTTTTAAAGTTAAGTAAAAAATACTAGTTAAGTAGGTATTATAAATCAAACTAGATATTATCAAACAAAAGTAACTGTGATGTTTGTGCCTTTTGTAGACAAAATTCTGCCAGTATTGTATAATAGTAATGAAGTGGTAAGTACCTTTTCTTTTGATTTGCTCTAGTTTTTACTTTTACGCTAAGACTTTATTTTATAGTGTAATTATTTAAATGTAATCAAGTCGTTGTAGTCTATAGTCAATTACCTATGATATTTGAAAAGGGAATGTCATTATTTTTTTTATTTGACCTTATGAAACGCATATAAAAAAAAAGGAACTTTTTCTTCCAGTAGTACTATTTTATAAGTTTAAGTAGTTAAAATAAAACCATATTGCTGAAAAAGCATTGTTTTATTTAGTATAATATCAAATATTTACTCATTTTTAAGCCCAAAACTTAGTGATTAAAGTAACAATTTAACGCATTTTAAAAATGCCTAAATAAATAGATACGTTATTCTAGTTAGTTATTATCTCCAATATCACATTTTTTTACAATAATATAAATAGACACGCGTTAATCTCAATTTTCAATAATTGCTTTTTATCTTATTTTAACACATTTTTAGAAAGATTTTAAGTCATAATATAATGCAATTACTAATTCAGTCTCTGTATACGGAATATTTTATATGTTTATATATTATATCAAAATAAACGTATTACTACTACCCAGTACCGAATAAATATAATTATCATAAAATTAAAACTTATCTAAAATTCTACTCTAAACCACAATTATCGCTTATTATGACATGCACTATAATTTAAACAAAATAGCAGTCAGTCGACATTTCACTGATATTAGCTACCATCGATAAATACTTTCGTATTGAAGGGATTATGGTATTTTCACACGATTATTCAAATATTTTTTTCCGAATCCCTTCCCTCCCATAACATTTAAATAAATAAACAATGTTATCCCAAATGAAATTTCTAAAGATAATGTAAAATAGTAGTCTCCCATAGAATACCTTGATGCATATTATTTAAAAAATATATATTTAATTTAATACCCAGTTAGCCTTGCTTATTTTATTAATCTTAAATCTTATGGCTTGGTTTCATGGCATAAAAATAAATACAAATACACTATCTATATATTAATATGTGAAGCAATAATTTTGTACCCCTTTTTATGAGAATTACGCGGACGGAGGAGTATTACCTATATTAGTTTAATAAGATTTAGATTTGGCACAGTTAAAGTTTATACGGATAAGGAGTGCATAAAGCTAATATTTCAATAAGTAATGTATTACCAATACTTTAAATAAAAAAAAATATCTAAATAATAATGATCGAAATTATACCAGTGGGCGATCAGTAGGTAGTTAGTATTGTTACATAAACACGTAAAATGAAATACCCAATTCTATTTACCAAGTGATGCCTAGAGTAAATAGGTACGCAATGTGTCGGTATTTTAGAGATCAGTGGTCATGACATTAGTAAGAAGACGCACACGATGTGCGTTACATTCTTTGCACAGAATGTGGTCGTCAAGGGGATAGCAACCGCGACCTTCTGCCTCTGATGATAAAAGAAGACCACAGTCCTCGCAGCGGTAACAGCGAATATGAAAGCTTCGATCTAAAGCCACGACTCTTACGGTTTCTTCTTCTCCTTCTTCTGGCATGATTGGAAGTTCACAGACACAGCAGCGAGGTGCAAATTTCTTATGGAAATCTTCAATACAGTGTATCTGATTCATTGCATCCACTGTAAATGGTATGCCATCCAGGCTTTTACCACACACTATGCATGTAAAACATGAAGGATGGTAAGGGTTTCCAGTAGCTCGTAGTATACGATCTAAGATTGGCATATTGCATACTGAACATTTTTCCAAAATCTCGTAATAATCTGTTTCACAGTAAGGTTCACCCTCGACAGCATGGAAGGTTTTGCCTTGTAAATTAACGTTGCAACGACAGCAACAAAAACATTTGACGTGATACATATGTCCCATAGCTGTGCATCCGGAACCTTCGCCTACTACTTTTTCATTACATTTAATACAAACTCCGAATACATCTAAATCTTGGCTATCTGTAATAGATTTCACAAGTAGATTTGTCAGAGCATCAACTTCTTCTTCTTTTGGTAGCGGTTTACCAGGGATTGGTGAATTATTACGATAGTTTGGCAATGGAGTGGTATTCTTTTGTGACGAAGGTTTTGTTTGAGGGTGTGGATTAATTGGCTCATAAAGTGATTCATAGGTTGATGCCTGAGAAACGCCATATTCTGGGTATTCGTTTTGATAAGTTGGGTATGTGCGATCTTCATTGTAGTTCAAATTTGCGGTAGCACGGACAAGTTCGCTGTAGTTAGAACTTACAGGTGATGGTGGTGGCAAGATTTCTTCAGAATTATGACTTGTGTTATAATTATTGGGTTGTAATAAATGTAAAGCAGGGGGTGGAGGTGGTGGTGGTGGCGGCAAATCGTCGTCAACCCGTCTGTATGGTGGTATATTGCTATATGTAGCGTTAAAGGTCTTCGGAGGCGTCGATAAACTTGGTTTGGACGGATGATTAGGGACAGTGGCAAAATGACTCACGTTTGCATAATCCTTATAAACAGGGCGGTTATTTCCTGGGATGTTGCTGTAAGTTGGCACATTGTTGTTTATTGGTAGCTCCAATTTCGTTGAATATGATGGTTCCCGATAATTATTTACAGCAGTACTGTAGGGAACTTGAGGTTGAACCTTCTTTTTTGGAGGTACAGCTGGTGGTATCTTTTTTATCTTTCCTGTTGTATTAACTTCTTTAGCCATTTGTAAATCGGCTAATTGCTTTTCTAGAGCATCCATGTTATCTAGTCGCGACATATTATTGATAAAATTATGTAATTAGTATAAAATAAAATCCAAACCTAATTTATATTTAAATATCTTCTGACCAGTCTTGCGTTGCTTCACGACATGAGCCCTCTTTTCACCGAATAATATGGTTAAATACTTGATTATCCATTTTTAAAAAGTATCTTTGTGCAAGTCTAACAAGTAAACTGATGATGATGACATCATCTCATTTGACGTTTTATGACAGCTGTGCAATGTATACATTTTCATTCATTCTTGAATTTTATGCATGTTTTCTTGGATGATAATTATAATATTATTATGTTTTTTATGCAGTTACGAATAAATCACGTCTATCGAGATTCGATCACGCAATTTATATTCTTACATTTCATTTTATTCTTGCACATATGACATAAACTATAATCGATTAGTTTTAATCGATAATAATTTAATAGGTCACTACACTATTATCACAAAAGACTTTCACTCAAAAGAATTAGCCATTCGTTCAATTTATTTTTATTCATTCATCTATAGCACTGAAGTCGAAAGGAGGAATATTGAATGTTTTGTATTTACATTATTTGATTTCTGGAAGTTACTTTCTCATATTTCCTTAAATCGTTGAATAATCGCATAAAATAAATAAAAACTCATATAAACCATGCAGTGCCAATTATGGATGGGCAGTGTGAGTATAAATACATCGGCGTTATTGATTTGTATTTTTTTATGAAATAGCAATTATTTGATTAAATTGTTGTGTTTAAAGATATCTTATTACCTAAAATACGCTTATGGGGTATTAAGGTGCTTAAAGGACCTGGTACTAACACAATGTTTATCAATTCCCTTTTTATTGTATGTGGGTTATGTATGTGTGCAAATTTTGTTTAAATTTCATTAGACATACATACCTACTTAAGTTACACATGCGGAACTGTAGGGGGGAGGGCAAGTTCATGAAGCTATAAGCTTCCTAAACCATTCCATAAAGTTATTCTTCCTTACCCAATAGCACTGACTAGTAAAAAAACCTTTTTTTTTTACTCGCTGTCATACTCGTGAAGCCACATTTATGCATGTGTGAGTGAGATACCTATGGATATCAGATATCTGTCATTTGGAGCACTTATTATGTCAATGTGTGACTTAAGTCTTGTCAAGTTAGAGCACTGGAGGAGCTTCAACATCTAGTTAGTGGCGCGGTTAAATAAAATTTTACTATTTTTTACTTTTTATTTTCGTACAAACTTTATTGGGACAATTATGAATATACTCTTTTTAAATATTTGTCATTTAATATTTAAAGGCTATCTGTGCCCATTACAATTTTATTCAATCTTTGACCCTTTGGGAATTGCGGGCATAATAGTATGTAGGTATGTGTGTATGTATATCTACTTGTTCACTAGTATCCAAAGGGCAAGTAAATTATTAAGTTATTATTTTTGTCACTATTAAGATATTTTCCTATATATACTTAGAGCAACATTATTAAAGTATTATACATATTCCAGTTAGAGCCCAACATGACAGAGAGCTTTATCATGGCTGCGTTCCACCGCATGGGGCAGCGGCCACTTGCAGTGAAAGTGATGCGGAACAAGTTCACTGGTGAACCAGCTGGGTATGCTTTTGTACATTTTCAGGTCAGTATAATTGTTTTGTAATTGCATATAAAAAGTAAGGATTAAATGAAGCAAACAAAAATATCAATTTAACATCCCCCTAGTGTTATATTCCGTGCTCAGTCAGGGTCCGCTTAGACCATTGTCCAGAATTTAGTGAGTCTGGTAATTACATTGAAGTGACTGCCAATCTGACCTTTATAACAGCTATATAGGGGAACTAAACCTCGCCAGATTAGACATTGGAACTAGAGTAAGATTTATGTGAACTCTTGGGGCCATGCGTTTGCGCTGATGTGTCAAGCAAATCTGGTTATTACATATATTGAAGTGTAGTCACTTCAATATATGTAATAACCAGATTATCATCTGACCTTTGCGATCCTTAAACCAGAGGAGATGTGCACATTTCCTGACAACTTTTTCTCTTATAGCCAAAATAGTGGTATTAACCTGTATTACTCCATTTTAAAAATCATAAAATATGATAATTGTAAATGAATATACCTATATACTAAACAAATTGAAAATTACTTACAGACAGATGAAGAATCAATTGACGCCATGCACAAATTGAATGGAAAGCCCATTCCAGGCACATTCCCAGTGGTACGGTTTAGGTTGAACACCGCCTCGAGGGAGGCGAGAGCTAACATGCAGCAAGAGAGGGAATTCTCTGTATGGGTGGGAGATCTTAGCCCTGATGTTGATGACTATTCCCTTTACAGAGTGTTTGCAGCCAAGTATTCTTCTATCAAAACAGCAAAAGGTAATTTTTCTTCAACAGGAATGTACATTTAGATTGCATGTTTTGTACATACCTATAAGTATATGTGGATTATGTATCGTCATAGATTTTAGATCTGTAGATGACTTAAAAGTAAAATAATGGCAGGTAATTTTTGCATTGAATTTAGTAAATGGAAGAATATAAATACATAAAAGAACAGGCTATGCAGCATACTTTTACTTTATTTAACTCAAATAATTATTTATGTAGTCAATGAGGTACTTAATGGTTATTTTTACAGTTATTTTGGATAGCTCAGGCTACACAAAGGGCTATGGATTTGTCAGGTTTGGCAATGAAGAAGAGCAACGCAACGCTCTATATGCTATGAATGGCTACACAGGGCTAGGAAGCAAGCCGCTAAAGATTTGCACAGCAGTGCCTAAGCCGAAAGGAGCCGTGACCACACAACCGCCTACACCAGCCACTAATAGTGCTACATATAGCAGCGGAACGGTATGCTTTTTGGAAATTTGTACTCGGCGTGAATTATTGTGGGGCTCTTTATAATTACAAAATACTGTATTTTATAAATCATTGGCAAAATGCACCTCTACAAATATATTTGAGTAAATATTAAAACCTGATATTGCTTTAAAATCAATCTTCTATAATACCTGATTTGGCTGTACAATCTTCCATAATACAAGTTGATTTTGGTATGAATAAACCGCGCAGTTATTATGCAGTCATTCTATATCAGGGTGATAGTATTACCCCTGATATTGTTTATTAGCAATCTTCTGATGTCATTATATATTTGAATCATAGATCTTTCTATTGCTGAAATACAAAAAATAATAGTCTAATGATATTCAGTTATTATCACATTTTGCTGTTTTTAAAGAGTTCTCACAATAATGTATTTAGTCAGCTTGTAGGTAAGTTGCAGCTATCAAAATTGCTAATTTGTGTACCTTGATGCAAAAGCTTGTTTAATCAATGTTGGAGGGCAATCATTAGCAATTTTTTAAAGCAATTCACAAATCATCTAGATTGACAGACCTCTTGTATTTTTTTTTTTAATCGGCTGATATACTTTATTTATTTATTTATCATAAACTTACTTTATTGCTCTGCAATTTATTGACTAAATTATGTATACAATGTCTGTTGATTTGGATGATGTTTGGGATGAACATACCTACAACATCGCTTGAAAATTATATATGTGAAATATTTTTCAAACAAATCACTTTTTTTTATGAATGTGAATGTGTGCTTATAAATACAATTTTGATAGGGCTTTACTTGAAATTATACATGATATATTAAATAGCTTATTGGCTTACATTCACTTTTCCAAAATTAACCATAACTGTTTGCTTATTATCATTACAATAAATAAAGCTAGGAAAACCAAATGCCTGACTAAAATTTAAGATGTTTATATAGCTAAATCACGAAATACTTCATTACTATTGCACATACATACTGATCTGAAATGCCTAATT
The DNA here is from genome assembly GCA_951394215.1 of Glyphodes perspectalis. Classification (NCBI taxonomy): domain Eukaryota; kingdom Metazoa; phylum Arthropoda; class Insecta; order Lepidoptera; family Crambidae; genus Glyphodes; species Glyphodes perspectalis. Next base: position 7,752,589 of record OX596217.1, read on the forward strand.
GTGTATAAAGCAAAGTATAAGTCATCATAAAATAAGCTTCATAGCTTACAGGTTAGCTTAAATTAGAAATTTAACTGCTTGCTTGTGCGGAGTGATTTAAACTTAAGTGTGCATTTGCTATGGAGCGATATAACAAAGCGTATCGTTCATGTTAATAGTCGCTTGGGGTCATAGTTGCATCTGTTACCTTAATGGCGATAACTCGGCCTGTTTATAGTACTGACGATCAGTTATGATTATAGGAGTACAACCAATATTATGATCCGTCAGCCTATTGGCAAAATTACTCAGCGTGGTCTGGCTACTATGGGCAGGGCGACCAGGGGGCCGCGGCCGCTGCGCAGGCGCCGCCGGTGGTCGACGCAGCCCAAACAGCTGTCGTCAAGGCACAGAATGATGAATTAGCGCTTGTTGGTAAGTCATGTTGTGTTTCTGCTTCGAGGAGGCGGGTTCGCGTAAGTGGCACAAGTTTAGATCTATACTGTTTTTTTACAAGTATAATTGTTAAGGTAGGTATAACAATTATCCCCGCTAGGGAAGTGGCGTTAAGTTTAGTTATATAGTGGTGAATAAGAAAATTTGTCAGGGTTGTTAGACAAATGGTGGTTCGGACATGTGGAAAGAATGGATGACGAAAGATTGACTAAACAGATATACAATGCGAATGTGGAAGGATGTAGGAGCCGCGGAAGGCCCAGGCTCACCTACCACGACCAGATTGGTCGTGTATTAAAAGAAGGTGATGTTAGGAGTCATAAAAATCGTAGAGCTTGTATGAAAAGGATTATGAATGTTGAAGAGGCGAGTGAGGTGTGTAAGGATCGTGCCATATGGCGTTCGGTTCTCTCTGCCTACCCCGCTAGGGAAGTGGCGTGAAGTTTAGTTAGTTAGTTAGTTTTGTTAGACATATACAATATGGATCTAAAAGCTGGGGGTGATCCATTCACGTCAAGATGATTTACCAAAGAGGACCCATTCCCCGCTATGGTCGAGGACGCTAGCTAAAATATCGTTTTTTTTTATATTATGACTTAATTTATTTAATCTTCTAAATCTTATTATAAAATTTTATATTTTGTGCTAACAATTATAAACCATATTATCCTTTAAAAAGTTTTTTTTAAAACAATAATGTATGTTTTTGACTTTAAATGTGAAGTATTCTTATTAATTAATCCATATACCTTTAGTATGTGGTTTGATTGGTGATGGCAAGCGTATTTTTTATTTTTTCATTAATAGTGTGACTAATATAATGTAATAGGTAAAACATTATGTAATGTCCTCCTAACCGATATCGGTCACGGCGGCCAATCTCATCGAGGATTAGCCATCTGCGCAGGAGATATTATAGTCCACAAGTGTGGCGCAAACACAGGTGCACTCTCTTCACACTCATAGTCCGGTGAGACGGCAATTTGACATGACCAGAGAGAGGTTAGGCGCAAAACCAACGGGTTAACGTACTTTCTGAGGCACGGGGCTGATTAAACCGCCAACTTCCTGACTCCGGACTGTTACTGAGTAATTTCAATATTGAAATACCCAGCCACAAATTCTTGGCCCGACCCGGGATTTGAACCCGGGACCTCTTGGTCCTTAGGCGGGGCATGCTACCATTAGACCAACGAGGCACTCAAAAAAGTAGTAGTAGGGGCAGGGTCACTATCGAATGAGCCATCGAGCCAGTCAATTAAAATAGTACATTATTTTAATGAATTTATAATGCGAAAACACGATTTGGGGGATAATAATGAATTTTACAAACTGTGATCATACGATTTTTCCATTTCAGAGCACAAGAGGTCCATAGATGTAGACCAGTTGAATCAAGAGTTTCTGAACCCAGAATTGTCTCTCTGGGATAGCCTGGAGTCCTCGCAGTGGTTCCCACACGAGGTGGTCGAAGTTCACTGACAAACGTATCCCGTGTTGGACTAAGTGACATTTATGTGATACTTGATAGCTTGTAAATAATCTCTTTTGTAATAATAATATTGATTATGTACCTACTTCATTTGTGTATTCTTTGGCTTTCGTTGATCCCTATTAATAATAAAACGCCTCATAGGTGCACCTATTTCATTAGCAGTAACAGATATGGATATACCTAGTATCAGATATTTATATCTGTTACTGTTATCTAACAGATACAGAGGTCACAGGATATCTGTTGCTCCTTCTATTGTCTTGTACATAAAATCTACTTGATGGCCAGAATCTACAATACAGTTATTCCATCAGGTTGATGGAGATTTATTTTTAGAAAAAATCATAGTAAATTAGCAATGTTAAATAAAATTAAATAAAGAAAACTCGTTTTCATAAAGCGTGATAAAATAAAAAGAATTAAAAGCAAAGCTTATAAAAACAATAATTTATTAAAACTTAATTAGGTAATTTCTTGTACAATTTTACTTATTTTATAGTATCTACGGTCGGTCAAATAGGTTGAAACGGTCTTAAAATATCTACTTCCTACATTTCATACGATGTCTATTTTCAACTAAGTTCACTATTCGCATACATTTTACGCTAACAATAATGTGTTAACTAGCAACCATTTTACTTTTGGGAAATAAAATAAAAAAGAAAGAAAATAAAAACGTCCAATAGGTCTTCATGTAAAAATTTGAAGCCAGATTTCATAGTCAATTGTAAATATATTTGGGGTCCTTATACTTTATCATTTTAAAATAAATATGAAATATTAACAACAGTTTGCATACTGCAAATTAAAATTATGTTCTAAGTTGGGCTACGTATTCACTTGTTTTCACTATAATAAGCATTTAAAAAGCTGAGAAACGAAAAGTGAAATTTCCTTAAACGCGGACGGTTGAAAAACATAACAATGTATGGCATACTCTTTTGTTACATTGGAATATTTCTGTTTATTAAACATTTCTGATGATGACTTAATATTATTATATGAACATTTTGGATAAGTTAATAGTAACAACTAGCTGTGCCAGCGGTGTCACCCGCGTTTATGGTTAATATTATAAAGACTACTTATTTCCGTCATACATGATTTCTATGTAACTTTAACCATTAAGGCTGCACACGCGACGGAAGCTTAAAAAATGGAGTAACTTCTCCCGTTTTCTCAACATTTCCCTTCACTACTCTGCTCCTATTGATTGTAGAGTGATGAAAAGTATACTATAACCTACCAGGAGTATGAAGAATAATTGTACCAAGTTTCGTTAAAATCCGTCGAGTAGTTTTTGTTTCTATAAGGAACATACAGACAGACAGACAAAAATTTTACTGATTGCATTTTTGGCATCAGTATCGATCACTAATCACCCCCTGATAGTTATTTTAAAAATATAATTAATGTACAGAATTGACCTCTCTACAGATTTATTATAAGTATCCATAGATAAAAATTGGTAGGTTCCGTTCTGATATTTTCTGTAAAACTATAACCATCCAATAAAAAGTCCTACATCAAAACAAAGCTTAATACACATTTATGAATACAAAAAATTTACATACTACTAAAATGGAGAATCTAGGATCGCAATCTAGTGAATATGCCAACTGTGGTTCTTGCCTAGCATGTCGTAAAAGGCGACTAATGATATATCGGGTTTTGGGTGCGTGTTTCTGTAGGCGACAGGTTAGCTTGTCACTGCTTTTTCACAATTTTCTATCTAACCCAGCCCGGCTTTATTTTTTGGCTGAATGTGGTTGAAGGGGCTTACTGCCCCTTCGACTCTGCCTACCCCTTCGGGGATTATGGGCATGATGTTATGTATTTACGTAATCTAGTGAATGTTATATACATTTTATTTATTAATTATTTATAACAACTATTTAGGGGCCATCCATAAAGTACGTCACACGTAAAGGGGGACGGAAGGGGTCTACGATGCGTGACATGGTGTGACAAGGGGTGGGAGGGCTCTTAAGTTTCGTGACATCACGTTTCAAAATCTAATATATCATAATAATTTGCAATTTCTGGATGTACAATTGCAAAACATGTGATGTCACACTAGGCAGGGGGGAGTCCCACAAATGTGACCAGCTGTGACAAGGACGGGGAAATAAAAAAAAATCATGAAATTTGTGTGACGTACTTTATGGATGGCCCCTTACACGTAAACACGCATTGAAGTTATATCTATCTATCTAGCAAAACGTCGATTCTAGGGCTTCGAACAATGAGAAATTATGCAACTTTGGAAGGAATTTACTATCAGTACTATAAAATGCCCTATCCGTAATAGAATGCCGTTTACAATTTGTTCTTGGTCCGATCTCGGTTTGGTAATGTTTATTTATTTATTAAGACTGCCAAAATTACATTAAATCTTACATAAAAATAGTTTTTACAGGTGTAAAAACACATCTCGCTAATGTTCACATTAAACAAAATTTATTCGAGATTGATCATGACTGGAATGGGATTTCAGTGAAACTTGACTTACGGATAGTATGAATACACGCATACATTTCTTATTAACCGACTTCAAAAAAAAGGAGAAGGTTCTCAATTATACTCGCTTCGTTATGAGGTAGTGGTTAAGGCTGCATTTGTTATGCAATTTTTGAATATTAATATAGCTAAAACTATTTGAAATCGACAATGGAAGTGCATTCGATGAGCGAGCCGTACAGCTTATAATAACGGGTACTTATCAATTAGAGATCTGGGCACACAAGGCATTATTTCTAAGCAATAAATAGATATGCATTATATCGTACTACCGACTAAGTACCTATAATATACGAGCATTTTTATAATACGTCCATTTGTCTCTATAAATTTTCAATCATGAGGTATTGGCCAATATTATTGCTCTTGTATTTACACATTTTGCTGGGCCCGATTCTGTAACGTTTAAAAACACACAATGTATTTGAAAAATAATAGTTACGATGGAATAGCTACTGTTAGAATATACATTGTATTGTGTTGTATTAAAACGTGAAGCGTTCTGTATCCGTTTATTCAATAAAGCAGCCATTTTAATTACATAACTAACCATTAATGAGATAGAACAACTGACATGTTACTTTGACTGTACACAACTCATATTTGTATTGTGAAATTCGGGCTGTAATTTACGTGGACAGGACGCTATACAGAATCGGGCACAATATCTACATAATGAGATACCTGATTACATAAATACAAATAACATAATGTTAAAGCTGTGTTATTGTGTAGGAGCTATGTCTCTGCCTCTTGGCTGGACTTGGGTTCACTTGGATAACGCCGGGGGTCGCACTCCGCCTCCCCTCCGGCGTCTGCACTGTGACCGGCGATGGGACTTGAGGGGACCCAGACGACCCCGGCTTGGGCGTCCCCTTCTTCATATAACCCACGACCGAATTCAAGAAAGTGGGGGGCAAAGCTATCGGCGTCAGTTGACCAGCTCCGTGGGCTATGTACGTCTGCAACATTTTCTTTGAAGGCGAATTGGGGTCGTTGACCGTTAGGACTACAAGAGATCCAGACTCAATATTCGAAGGCACTGAAGACACTGAGTTTAGGCTCACGGGAGCGGGCGTCGGCGTTTTCGTGGCCGGTTCTATTCTGGATATGGTCGCCATGTCTATAGTCGGCGCGGAATTGTCCTGTGGAGTCTGGTCCTTATTCAGCAGTGTTAGAGTTGCAAATTGATTTTGCTGTTGATTACTTAGTTCAACCTCTAACTTGGATTCAGATAATATTTGCCTGCGTCGCTTATTATGTGACTTCGCTTCAATCGCTCTTTGTATTACCTCATTGGCTGTATTTTTCTTACCAGTCAATATTGGTAAGGTTGAATTTTCAAGGGCTTTAGATCCTCTACCTGAAAAAGTACGATACGAAATGATTATTAATAAAAGTTAATTTTGACCATGATCCTGCAAACAAAAGGACTTTGAATACATACATTTTGAAGCGACTATTTACGAATATACAAATATGTATTACATTGCGACTAAGGGGCTTTACTGTCCGTCCGTTATCCGAACACGAAAATATCCAAAAAATTATTTCGGAAGGTCGGAATGTCTATTCCGAAATTATGTTCAGATATAAATATTTAGATAAATTCTCCAGACTGTAACACTTATTATTCCCTGGATCCAAACTAAGCTTATAAGCTTATGCTATGTACACTAGGTGAACGGATAGAATAGAGATATATAAATACGTTTATAAACATACATGACTCGAGTACAAATACCCATCACACGAAACATTTGCCCCTAGCAGGATTCAAATCCGCGATCCTTGGTTTCGCGGCCAGGGCCTCTAACAATTCGACCAAAGGGCCTGTCAAACATGTATGCAGAACAACTCACTCGTCCGCACGTGCTGCTCCCTAGCGGCCGCTAACCGTTCCCTCTCGGCCTGCTTCTGCTTCATCAGCAGTTCCTTCTTCATCTCCGCCTTCTTGGCGGCCATCTCGCGCTCCTTCGTGAACTCCTCCTGCAGCCGGACCGCGTCCCACGCGGTGGCCGACCGGAGAGCCTTGTCTAGTTGAGCGCCGTTCACTTTCTCTTCTTTTTTGAACTGAAAGTTGAAGTTCGTGGTTGCAGGATTTTACGGTGATGAATTTTATTGTCTTTTATGGTTCACATAATGCGTTAAAACGTGATTTTTCATCTTGATCTCGAGGTCGAAGTCGAAGTCTTGATTGCAAGTACATATAACGAGACTTGTAAGAGTATCAATACCAACATATACTATGCATCCGATTATGATGATCGCACGGTAGGTAAGCTTCTGCAGCTGCCTGCTACACAAGAGACAGACACGGACGGACTGACCAGCAAACTGTGTTTTGCATAGTAAAACGGTCGTCCGGATTAGTGTTTAAGTAACATTGGTAATCGACAAGCCCACCACCTCCCATGGCCACTTCGATCTCTGTCTTTCTGGTCGAAGCTGAGAGATGCGCGCGGATATTGCATGTCCTGAGGGCTCTCGCACTCCACAGCGCGCAATTGTTCTGGTAAGCGACAGGCGACACTCACCTTGATCTTGAGGTCGCGGCGCGTGCGGTCGGGGAACAGCGGCGCCATGAGCGAGAAGTCGGTGCCGATGGCGGCGATGGCGCGGTAGAAGCGCACGGTCTCGCTCGCGCTCCAGTCGGCCGTGCGCGCCGCGCGCGAGTAGCGCCCGCCGCTCGCGCCCCACGCGCCCTCGCGCACCACCCTCGACACCTTGCGCTTGCTCTCCGTCTGCTTTATCACCTGTCGACAATTCACCTTGCTAACTATACTCTGTTTCACCTAAGAAGATTACCGTGACAGGTGTCAATACTCCTTTTCATGCATCGTACTTTTTACGAATTAAATTATTCGATTTTAAACATATTTGACTTTATACGTTAACATCATTGTGAAAGATAATTAATAATCTCCATTTATTAATGTAAATACGGTTTATCAATTTTCTTCATAAATTTATTACTAATTTCAATTTAGAAAAAATATCGTATGAATAGCATACTACGGGAATTATTTCCTATGCGTACATTTCAACCGAAAAAATGTACCGAACCCAGTGACAACAAAGGAGTGTCCCCAAAGACACAAGCAAAAACACACCATCCTTCTTTGGATGATTCCGAGTCTTGCAATCGGATGCGCTAAAGACATATATACATATTATTTACGTGAGAATACCAGTATTCATATAAAAATAAATAATAGTTTGAAACAATTTTCATTTTCATCAGGATTCAAAATAAAATAAATAAAAAAATCGATTTAATTAAAATAAAAATTTACGTCAAATTCAGTGTCACGGAACTCTTTTTAGGTGAAATGGACTATAGATGCAGAATTGTTGAGCTGCGACGGGGACAGTGCGTAACAAGGGCTTCTGCCGCTCCAATGTGCGGGGACGGGGAGGGCAATTACTATTTATCCCCACGTGCATGAGCGTCATGACAAGACTTAAAACTGAATTTACCTATTTTCCTTATTTAGCATGTTGAACAAAGCGACTATTATGTATATTGGCTATTAAGTTTGTGATTGTGTAAGTGACAAGATAGCCATTTGTAAGTAAGTATTGTCCATTTTGTGTCTAACTTTTAATAAATTTTATTTTTGGCTACAAGGAGAAGTTTATTACTGATTGCACTCAGAGTTAGAGATTGAGGGTGTTATAATACGTACTTATAGAAAAACCGAAAAAAAAACCATCTCCAACCGAAAGTCGATATCACCGAAATCGTCGTCGTAATCTTTTTGGACTTACCAAGCTCTTCTCGTCCAGCATGATCTCGCCGTTGGGCCCCAGCTTGATCTGCGGCACGGGTGCGCCGTCCCCGGGCGGGGGGTCGTCCTCCGCCTCCGCCTCCGCCTCTGCCTCCTGAACCTCCTCGCGTTCGGCCTCCTCCTTCTTGTTAGCCTCTTTCGCTTTGATCTCATCTTGATCAGGGCTGCAATAAGGTAGTTGACATAATAATAATAATTTGCATGTTCATGTTTGCGCTGGTGTGGTGTAGCGTAGGTTTCAGCCGCCCAGGACTGGGCTCAGTTTTTTTGCCCCAGTGAGGAAAGATGCAAATACACTTAATTTCGCATTCCAACAAGAGCTAATTTGCTAATTAATATAACATGTCTTAAAATTACTCGTTATTTCAAATTTGCCACCTACAAAAAGGGCCCTGGGGCGGAACTTTACCAAACCAATCAAGTCAAACTATGCTTAAATTAGAGATGTTTCGAAAAGCGTCTCTATTTAGTAACTGGCAGTGTACCATATGCTTAAATTACTCTATAGAATCTTGTCACACATATTTATGTACAATGTGATTGAGTTGTGATACTGAGGAATAATTTAGGTACTTACACAATAGGGTTAGAAGACGGGTTGTAGAAGATGAGGTCGTACATGGTGAGAGTGTCTCGCTGGACTGTTTCCCGCCTCCGACGCATGGCGTTCATCCGGCGAGACACCTCCTGGCGCCGTGTTCTGTAAAATTAAATTCAGTTCTTGATGCAATTTTATTTTTGTCTTAATGTAAATAGTTTAAGTAGCTACGAGTATTTGTCGTTGGATTCTACCTAACCTATCGGGCAGGGCCGGATTAAACACCTCAAGGCCCCAAGGCATTAACCGAAGATTAATATCGTATCGTGGGGCCCCCACTATTTATAACATCCTAAAATGTATTGGCTCGTGGGCCGATCCGATTAGTCAGCCCTGCCTTCAGGGATTACGGGCATGATGATCTGACTGAACACAGTGCGATATCGACATGGTTTAACGTGGCAACTTAACTGTTGCCCGCGTAGGTTATTACAAGACCTTTTTTTTTTGTTTACCCAGGGGAATGCGTTACGCACCGTCCCGCTGAGGCCGGGGGGAATCAGCGGGGTGTGTCGGACTCCCGGGGCTCTAAACCCCTGGGATGTACCTCAAGGCTTTATGTAAGGTGCCCACGGGATCGCGCAGCGCTAAACCACCGTGGACACCCCAGCGTCGGCCCTGCCTTAGCTGGGCCTCCCGCGCCTAGGGGGAGACGATCCGGCACACGGAAATCGTCTCCCAGACTATTATTACAAGACCTAGCATTTTAGTTGGGTCTAGTGGATATTTTAGCGACGTCTACTGACGGCGACTAACGGTTAAGACCTATAAATATAAATCAGGCGCCGAAGAGATTTATAACTCTTACATACATACATACATACATACATACATACATAAATAACATCACGCCCATAATCCCTAAAGGGGTAGGCAGAGTCAAAGGGGCAGCAGGCCCCTTTATCCACATTCAGCCAAAAACAAAACTATTAGCGAGAAAGTATTTCCCGTGTAGTCATGGGGAAAGGGAGCGTGTAAACGGGCAATGTACGGATCTGAGTCGTAACTTAGTTGTGTACAGGGACTATGTAGTAGATACAATTATGTAACTGTATATAATTGAATGTTCTGAACTATAATTGTATCTTTCTGAACTATATACGATGTTTTATAAAACCGGTTAGTTACCTTTTTAGCACTTCTTCCTTGTCTCTCCCAGTTTAAAAGTGCAATGAGGAGAAGGACAAAAACACGCAATAGTTAGTTACATTACAATTCTATAAAGACGAGATTCATGCATATTTACTATCAAGACTAATGTTGCAGCTAGAATGCGTAACAACTGAAATTTCAATTGATTTTGATGTGCCGTCAACAGTTTTGAAGTTCGGTTAAGTACACTATGATTTATTATGAATCTTGTCTGAATCATGGTTGTTTGCTTACAAACATGTTCATAAGCCAGCTTTCCTGCTCATTTAACACAGGTGATTTCAACGTTATCTATTAATTTGCATGTATATATAATACTTTCTTGTATACTAACTTGGAATGTTTCGACTCTTTCACGGGTGAGGTAGCCGGCTGCGCCTGCGATACCGATTGGCTGACGCTTGAACAGACAGAATCGTTCCTAGTTCGATTCACGTCTCTGGAATGATAGATACACGATCAATAAGTATATTAGACGAATTAGTACCTATGAAAAAAGGAATCATCTGTGGACCGCACAAAATAATATTAAAAATAAATGTTTTTAATATTATTTTAATTCAATTATGACTATTTGGTAATGTTATTGCAAACTGTTTTATTAAATTAAATTAATAATAATTATTATTATACATCCAAATACAATAATTGTGATAACATTTTTATTATTTTGTTAATATTTACATTGGGTTTAAATGGGATACCGAATTTTTTGTAAGGAGGCTGTTAGTAATCGTAGAGTAAGCTTTTGTAAAGTGTTTTTGCTATGACCTGTTTGTAGACTGCAATGTGCTGTGAGACGTGTGAGAGTCTTGCCGCTGTCGCGGAGGGGCCGGCGCGCTCCCGCCGCCTAGCAGCGCCCGCCGAGTTTCATCTTCAGATTCGCTGGCACTGCCCTAAATCATAAACAAATATATCATACTTTTTGGCCTTGTGCTCTATCTTAACACTAGCATATAAATAAATAAAGCCACATTTGCTCTGAAAACTATGTAAGTAACTTAGTGAATAAATAAATGTTTGATTTAATTCGAAAAAATAGGAGTGCAATAAGCGTGTTAGAACAATTAAAGTTGCTAACAATAAGTTAGTAATTGAGGTGTGTAAGGATCATGCCATATGGCGTTCGGTTATCTATGCCTACCCCGCTAGGAAAGTGGCATAAATTTAGTTAGTAATTTGATTTAAATAAATTTTAGTATCATTTTAAAATGCCATAATAGTTTATTTTAACATAATAATTTTAATATATGTACAGAAACATTATTAATTTGAATTAATTTGACATACTAAACTGATGTATATAAGATATAAAAATATTGATATCAGAATTCCCTAACTCTATATTAATTAACCAAATTGATTATTTATAATCATTATTGCAATAACCAAATGGAAACTGACAAGAATTAATATTTTTTAAAAACACAATTAATGTTTGCTCAAGCATTAATGCTTATTCAAGCATATTGTTTGAACAATGTAAAGTTACGAAACTCTTTGGTAGTAGCTGTTTGTGTAGTATGGCACAATAGGACCATGCAACTGTACAAATAAGAGTCAAAGTAAGAAAGACAGCACCAGAAATAAAACAGAATGTTTATTAATAATCTGAAGAATTAGTGAGGCCGCTTGTTAATTTTACTGATCCTATAAGATTTCCTAGAATGTGATTCACAATCCACATTATATGTAATTTCTTAGGATTATATTATATTACTTAGATGTACTAACTAAATAATTAAACATCGCGCCAATTCCCTAACGGGGTAGGCAAATTTATATGTGGTTACTACATAAGCCAAATGTGGTGGCTAGTCACATGTTATCAGTTTGTTATATATTTCGTTTAGATTCCATCTTAGGAAATGGAAATATGTGATCCCTGCCTACCCTCGTGGTATTAGTTTTTAAGGTATTAAGGTAGATACTGACCATTGGACCTTTAGAGTTACATTTATATTCAAGACTAGCTGTGCCAGCGGTGTCACCCGCGTTTATGGTTAATATTATAAATTATTCGATTTCTATGTAACTTTAACCATTAAGGCTGCACACGCGACGGAAGCTTAAAAAATGGAGTAACTTCTCCCGTTTTCCCAACATTTCCCTTCACTACTCTGCTCCTATTGATTGTAGCATGATGAAAAGTATACAATAACCTGCCCAGGAGTATGAAGAATAATTGTACCAAGTTTCGTTAAAATCCGTCGAGTAGTTTTTGTTTCTATAAGGAACATACAGACAGACAAAAATTTTACTGATTGCATTTTTGGCATCAGTATCAATCACTTATCACCCCCTGATAGTTATTTTGAAAATATATTTCATGTACAGAATTGACCTCTACAGATTTATTATAAGTATAGATAAATAAACATAACTGAATTTAATAACATATATCTTGTCCATCAATCTATTTGGGGTCTTGAGACCATGCTGTTACTCAGCAGATAAGTAACTGCATAATAAATTAATTTATTAATTAAACACATATCTCACCCCTGATAACCTGGGAGAAGGGCAAGAAGAAGAGTGTATAATAAATAAATTTATTTATTACTAGCTGTGCCAGCGGTGTCACCCGCGTTTATGGTTAGTATTATAAAGACTATTTCCGTCATACATGATTTCTATGTAACTTTAACCATTAAGGCTGCACACGCGACGGAAGCTTAAAAAATGGAGTAACTTCTCCTGTTTTCCCAACATTTCCCTTCACTACTCTGCTCCTATTGATTGTAGCGTGATGAAAAGTATACTATAACCTGCCCAGGAGTATGAAGAATAATTGTACCAAGTTTCGTTAAAATCCGTCAAGTAGTTTTTGTTTCTATAAGGAACATACAGACAGACAGACAAAAATTTTACTGATTGCATTTTTGGCATCAGTATTGATCACTAGTCACCCCCTGATAGTTATTTTGAAAATATATTTCATGTACAGAATTGACCTCTCTACAGAAGGGCAAGAAGAAGAGTGTATAATAAATTAATTCAGAAGATTGTACAAACATACCTGTATACTATTTCGTCTAAGTGGAGCAAGTCTCGGCACTGGACGTAGCTTGGGTCTCACTTTACTAGGGGATGGAAGTGGAACAATGGGATCAAAATTGACTTCAGCATTCTCTGATATGATTTCATTTTTCAACAGATCTATAGGTTTAGGGACACTGCGAGTAGGCTGCAATGGGACAATGCCGTCCATTACCGCTTCATCGGTGAGGCTTTCAGGTACACTTGGAACATTATAATCTATGACATAAGAAAGTTAATATGAGATTCTTTAACCATTTATAAATTAAATGGATGTTAGCTTATTAAAAACATCTTACCATCTGGTACATCACTTTTATTTTCAGCTCTGGTATTTTCTTTCTCAATAGCAGTTTTAAGGCTCTCTTTAAATTCTCCACCTTCAACAGTAACTTCCAAGTTTGGTTTATCTTTGTGTGGTGTGGTTGGCTTTACAATTCTTGGAGTCAATTTCGAGATAATGGGGGATGCTATGTTTCTTATAGGACTGTCTGTTCTTGGTGGAGGAGAAGCAAACAATGATTTAATATTTGCAGATGCAGAAGTAATTACGGAAACCTTCTCTGCTACCTTTGAAGTTTTGGAAATTTTAGGTGTCTCCGGCCGTTTTGCAGGTGATGATATTTTGTTGTTTATATTTGGGGTACTCGGTAGTGGTAAGAGAGCAGGTGTAGGTCTGGAAGGCTTTTCTGAAGTTTCCTTTGCAGCGGACCTGGGCGTCCTAGGGCTCTTAGCCACTTTTGTTGGTTCATCCTTCGGTTTTGCCTTATCATTACTATCAGCATTCTTTCGTCTCGGTGGCAGCGAAGTAACAGCTTTTATTCTAGCTCTTCTTGTTGACATTTTGCGAGATTTCTAACGTGGTATTTTTAGCTAATTAATATCACATACTTGACTTTTTATTTTTAGCTATACAAAGGTTATGACTTATGAAATAAATTATATACTCGAGAACTTAGTTGTGCTTCGACGTAAACTTGTTTTTAGTGTACATTTATAATTATGCTGCACGAAACAACTTCGCCCTGGCCATTCGTTCGCCAATTTGACATTTGTATAGCGTTGACGGTAACAAAAGCAAACTTGACAGTTACTTTTTTTAGCTTCATGATGGTCAAGAGGCGAAGATCATACACAACATAAGAGCATATATAGTCCCTAAAATAAAATTATCGAATTAAGTACATACATATTTATGGATATTTTATTAAATACTAGATATTAATAAATAGAGCCGTCACCTTCTGTTTGGGGAAACAGAGGGTGGTGTGTCAGACTCGAACCGACTAAAACCCCAATATGGCCTCTCGATGCGCAGTTCCGGAGGAGCCGGTAGCCCCACTGCCGGCACTATACGGCAGCTCCTCTGGAGGTGCGCGTGCCGCACTGCGCGGCTCACCTCGTGCGGCGTTGGTCGATGTTGTGCACCCCACGGTCGTTAGGCGTCGGATGCACAACGCCGAGCACGCTCGCATCGTCGAGACGTGCTAGGCCACCCAGCACGTCTCAACCCTCTCCGCCCAGGAATCAGACCCTGGCGTTCTTAGAACCTGTTTGATGTCAGGCACAGGGCATTTTACTCGTACAGCACTATTGTTGAGACCCAGAGAAAAACATTATATTATTTATTTATTCATTTATTGGTTTTAAGTACCTACATACATACATACATATAAGTTTTCGATTATTAAAACTGGTAGTCGCTTATAGAACAAATCCAAAGCTACAAGCCGCTAGGGCTATAGTGCATGTACCGTATACAAAAGTTAATTGACCCGAGTGGACCAATTCCAAATTTCCTTACAAGTTTAGATATATTATTTGGGTGCACACTTCTTAACTCATATAGGTCTGAGACTAAAAAAAAAATGAAGATACCAACTGAGTTCCTTGCCATACCGTAAATAGGGACTGTTGCGTATTGGGCATTGAGTTTGTGTGAGCGACGAACTAGCTACTTGTTATTAACACTATTTCACAATTTTCCACCTGACCCTACTTAGCATTACCAACTTAAGTATCGGATACATATCCTGAGATTCGGTTCGTATGCCAGAAGGCGGATATGACCATATGAAGGTTGGGATTGAGCCAACATAATTTAACTTTAAACTTTATTGGTTTTTCAGCAGGAAAAGAATGGCTTAATTTTTAAAAGGTTAGACTATTTTGATATAGGTAACATATTTGTCCCGTCTCTATACTTGTTTATAAATAATATTTTTTCCACTCATAGGTACACTAGCTACTTAGTTACTAGCTACTTAGTGGTCAGACACCCTGACCACGAAACCTAGGGTCGCGGGTTCGAATCCCGCTAGGGGCAAGTGTTTCGTGTGATGCACATGGACATTTGTACTCGAGTCATGGATGTTTATAAATGTATTTAAGTGTATCTATCCGTTCACCTAGTATCCATAGCACAAGCATAAGCTTAGTTTGGAACTAGGGAACTGGTGTGTCAGACTAGAGATTTATTATTGATTATTATATTCATCACACGAACATTCGGCTCCAGTGGGATTCGAACCCACGATCTTTGGTTTGGTTAAATTTATCGGACAGAATGAGGGATTACAGATTACTAGATACAACAATTATTTTAGGCCCTTAGGTAGAATTAGCCCAGGGCCCCCACATACACGGTCCACCCCTGCTCTCAGTACATTATCGAATTGTCACTGGCCTATGTATGGCCTGACTACAAAAAATGCTAGAGCATTGAACAGTGTTGGCATGTAAGGAACTAAGTGGGAAACAAAAACAACATGGCGGTTTTCTTCATTCTTTAATGCATTTTCTCTAATTTTCTTGACAGCGATGAGCACTTTTGGTGAAATTAGATACCAGAAATCAGTAAAATATTCAATAAATAACAGTCCAGATTTTAAAAAAACATTTGGTTTCGTATAGGTTTTACTTACATCCAGTAGATCAACTTCACAATAAAAATAGATCTCTTCTATAAAATTTATATAATTTACAAAAGCAGTAATGTTAGGTAGATAAAACAACGGTAAATAAATGCTCCTGGGGATTTAAACGCAATAATATTTTTTATTTTTGTAGATAAATTGACAGATAGTCACTCTGCTAAGACCAATTTGTATATAAATATCTTACCAGTACAAAGTAACTATTGGTGTTAGTCGCCAAACTGAGAACTAGGCTGCGTCCATCTACAAGTAAGCTACTGCGTATTGGTTCGTCGTTCATTAACTATATTTTGGCTAAAAAGTCAACATTTGCAAAACCACCTTTACAAATTGTCATGACACTATAAGAAATAGTCAACGATGATTCGTGCCAAAGATGCGCGCGCGGCGGCCGGCTCGGCGACTAGTCTCGACTTCGCTAGGATATGTTACTCATATTACCTAATTACTCTAACTTAAAATTATTTAAAACTTCGTAAGCGGTTGCGAAAGCTGTCGAATAGTCGGAGTTGTCAACTAAGGCTATCGGAAGAAGTAAATGATAGACCAAAAATTCGTGTGTAACGAAGATAAGCATGTAGTCATGCGCACTACGGTCTACAGGGCCGCCGAGCCGGCGGGCGCGCGGGCCGCAGCCCCGCTGCGCTATCACATAACGTAATTCGTCCGAATTTGTTAACGCTCCGGCCTACTTATTTCTACGAAATGATCGCTATCGACAATAAATTATTTTCACCTACAATTAAAAACAAGGTATGAAGTGTAGTGCATCGAGAACCGAGACGGAGGTCCCGCGACGAGCGCGCGGAATAATTGACTGGACCTTGCGGCCGCTTGCACTCGGCAACGACACGCGCCAGGCGAGCCCTCGACATTACGATATTTACATAAAGAAACGACTCTCAAAAGATTCCAAGCGCTACTGATCACCTCTACTTAGGAAACCGAGAGAATTGTTGGGCTAATTATGTCGATTATCGGTAGATATGACTACTTATAATTAAAATGAAGAAAGCAACCGTGTGCTATTTGAATCGCGCGTGAGGCTCGTCAGTTGTGCGTCGCTTGTGCGGTCCACGGGCGCGCGTGGCGGCCGGGCGCTGCCGGGCCTCCCCTGGCCTCGCGAGGCTGGGCCTCCCTTGGCTTCGCGCGGCCTGGCTTCCCCAGGCCTCGCGCTGCCGAGTCTCTCCTTATCCGCGCGCTGGCGCCTGTCTGTGGCCCCCGGGCCTATCAGCCGAAGCAGCGCGCCGACCACCACGCGCGGCGACGATCCACGCTACACTCCCCACGACCCAACTTCTAACGTTATATAAATAACTTCAAATATAATATTTCCGATTCGTGATTATCAGGAACGTTTATACACTCCGAACATTACATATTATCTCCGCGATCGGATTTTCCGCATCAACAATAGAGGTCTATTTCATACGCCAACAAAGCATAAAATAGTGATATCTTTACATTTCAGTCTAGTCTATATAATTATTTTCTCTTTTAATGGCAAGGTATCTCTATAAAGATTCAATAGTATCATTCTCAATATATAACAGGTATATCTATACAATCGGAATACGTCGCGTATTCGTCGATCCCTCACAGCGTCAATGATATAAAATTTAACCTAAATTATAACACAGGAGAATTAAGTATAAGATCACAAAATGAGATTCAGCGGGCGGCGCTGTGCGTGCGCGCCCGGCGAAGTCGCAGCTATAATACTCGTGTCTACGCTACAACTAGCGAGGCGGCGCCGCGCGGGCGCAGGGCTCGCACTAAGCCTAGTATTGCTATCGGTCGGCCGCGGCGCGGCTCTAGCACAGGGTGCGGCGTCAGGGCGCGATGCCGGCGTCCGACTTGTGGAAGGCGGCGCTTCCCGCTGACAGCGCAGGCGCCTGCGCCGAGCTGAAGTCGTGCTCGGACTTGGGGCGCGGCAGCGCGGCTGCCGCCACGCCCAGGCCTGGCAGCGCGACGCCCGCCATGCGGCACGACGCCGCCTGCAGCGGCTGTAGCGCCAGCCCCAGCGACCGCTCCGACAGCCGAGCCACGCTGTCGTCTGAGAGGCTTACGTGCTCGGCCTCCGCCGCGAGCGCGTTAACCACCGCGTTGATCGTGTTCCCCTCGGACGTTGTGTCGTCCTCGCGGTGCGCAACCAGGTTCGGGTTCTTGCCTATCTTGTTGAGCCGCTCGGCGGCAACGCTCTCCATCGTGCGCCGCATTAGCGGGTACTGGTCGAGCACGGCGTTGAAGTGGTCCACGGAGAGCGAGAACAGGTTGCAGTAGGTCTCGGCGCGCACGGAGGCGACGCGACGCGCGTTCGTCAGGAGGCAGATCTCGCCGAAGTAGGAGCCATCCGACAGGCTGGTTGCTACTTCACCGTTCGCCATCACTATGTCCACGATGCCTTCTTGGATGAAGTACATTTTGTTGCCGATAGTTCCTTCTTTTATAATAATATCGCCTGAAAAAGTAAAAATTTACATTTAAAACAATCCTGTATTAGGTACATTGAAGTGTTCTTTCTTAAAATATACTCTATCGTAGTTGGTATTTTAAATAATTTAAGAAATATCTTTATTCTAAATAAGTATATCTCGAAATTGTGCGAGTATATATCCGAAATAGATCGAACCACTATATTTGTCTGCCTACTTATCTCATTAGCATCTAAACGTCTTATGAGACACGATCTATACAAGTAAGTCACTGATTAGTAGTTAAAAAGTTGGCAACTAACCAGGCTGGAAGACTTCGTATCGCAGTTTAGTGACGACGTCGGACACGAAGTTCGAGTCCGCGTTCGCGAAGAACGGCACTGAGGCGACGAGCGAGCGGCAGTTGTAGTTGATGACATCTTCGCGCAGCTTCTCGCTCAGCTCACCCAGGATCAGCTCCTCGTCGAAGAACTTGCCCTGGTACCGGTGCTCGAAGTACTCGGTGATGCGCTGACGCATCTCCCGGGGCAGCTTGCGGTATGCCATGTACTCCTCCACTTGTTTCACCTGGAATTTCATTGAAGAACATGGTTATTTCTTTGTTGGCTTCCAGCATTGAACAGTTCCATGTATGCTTAGTGATGAGCTATTGATGAAGGCGATTTTAGTAAGTCAACATACAACGAGTTTTTGACTTATGAAAATATTTACAATTTCCAAGAAACATTTTGCAATTATCGCATCTTCATGATTCGTTTTTAGTTTAGCTTCATGATTAAACATTAACTATTTAACATAATTTTTTCACAGAGATATACGGGGATTGTGATTTTAAAGCTGATTTTTTACTTATAGAAATTAGTCGGTAATCCTATACATATAGGCTTACTGACTAATTTCTGCCTGTTTAATATGTATTAATATAAGTTAATATATATTAATACATATTAAACAGGCTGTAGCTGTAGGTATCATCTTATACTTCAAGTTTGGCTCATCACTATTCCAAGCAACGATATATGGCAAATACACATCATAGCCCTAGTGTACAGCAAACTGCAATCGTGCACCATAATATTTATAAAACGTATTGTTAGGAACACAAAAATCGCAACCTACAACGAAACACGTATTATGAGGCCTAGTTCAGCAGATGACATTGTTAGTGCGTCCCATGATAAGAAAACTGTTATGAACACCCGTTAATTTTTAAGTGAACGAATGAGTCTGTGCGATACGACTATCAAGGAACCAATTAAGGTTGGTTTATTTTCTGTATAACATCGATGACACACGGACAAACATTTGCTCTGTACTCACGTCTAATCTCTGAAACATTCAATGAAGACTTTAGTAGTCGGTTAAATACAAAAATGGAGATTGAGTGGTGATTGGGTTTCGTAGATTTTGTTATAATGATGATAGTAATGTGGTGTGGTAGACATCTCAAATGTTAAGTTCAAACTCACGAGGGAACTCCTCCATGCTTTGCATTGCAAGCTTCACACAATTTTAGAAGGAGATAGGTAACCTTAAAATATTGTCAATACACGTAAGTAGGTTATTCCTTTATCTGTTTAGCAGTTTTTATAAATGTCCAAATAATATAAAGAATAATGCAATTATTTAGATCATCACCATCACCAGCATGATCTAAATAATTGCACAAATCTTTGATTATAAATGTCCTTTTAGTTGTATGTACTGTGTAATGTGAATATCAGTACTGTTTAATTTTAAGATTGTGTTAATTACGAACAGGTGTTCATAACGGTTTCATCTCCTGACAAGTTTAGTATCGAACCAAAAATCAACTTGTAAAGTACAACATGTTAAATATATATTTGTCAGTAATTTATAATTGATTTATTTTGATACTTCAATCGTTTATTTACGAATAGACCCTATAAAAAATATAATACTACGTCTAAAAATGTTGCGAAGTAGCCAAAAGCCTATTGTCTCATAGTCTTCTCTACATAAGGTAGAAAGAGACAGAATCAGCAAATCTTCGCTGCAGCCCAGCAACATCTTGTTATATATCATATGCCTTTTGAGTTTACGTAATTTGTCTGATCTAACAATTATTTTACTTCGTAGTTTCTTATTATAGATATTTCTGCGATCTGTATTAAAAGTAAGGAGGTGTGCATCACCTTTTCACGGTATTGTCTACGCGAAGAGTCGAGAGACTGGATGAGATTGGTGGCGTGACCAAGGAAGAGCGCGTAGCAAGTGGCCCCCGAGATCATGGACAGCATGGTGAGCCACATGTCGGTCAGCGACTGCGGCGGGAAGCGCCCGTAGCCGATGCACAGCATGTGGGACATCGCTTTGAACAGCGCCCACGAGTACTGCTCCAGCCAGAATGCCTCCTGGAATGTGACGAATGATATGTTAAAATAGGTCTAATTTTAAAGCTGCTTCTTCCCGAAGTTTCGTCCTTTCACAGTCGGAACTTGAATATGCAAGTTTCTTCATAATGTTTTCCTTAATATCCGAACTAATGGTGATTACAGATCTGTAGTAAGATTTTGAAGAGGTTCTCGGAATAGTGAGCTGTCATTAATTTTACTTCATAGAGCGATGGTAAGATAAGGTAAACATTAGTAGAGGAGTTATAATAAAGTAAATAGAATGTTCAATAATTTGTAAATATTGTTATCAGTACAATAAATAATGATCATCTGACGCCAGTTTACAACTAATATTATCACATGAACCATCAGCGTTAGAAAATAAAAAAAAAGCTACGCACTTGAAGTTCGTTTATCGCGACCCAAGAGTTTGCCGGGAATCCCTGGAGCATAGGAACGAGAAACTGAAGGCAGCCGGACCAGTGGCCGATTAGCAGCATCATGCAGATTAGGTTGAATATCCGCATGAACACCGATGCCATGTTGAGGAACTGCGAACAGAATTTAAACCATCAACATCGGGCTACATCACAACGTCGCCTCTAAAGGAAGCCGTGCGGACTGCGCGCGACAAGGACGCTCGAGATCAAGCATCGCGATGATTCTCTACCGATGAATTCGTAAAGTAGTGAGAAATAAAATATGAACGCGTGAAACGAGTCGTCGAGCGAGCATGCGTGGTTGTGGCGCGGCGGAGATCGCGCGGCCGCGGCCGCCGCGCGGTCGCGCGACCGACGCCGCCCTCGCGCGCCTCCGCCCGCGCGGCCGCCGGCGGGACGAGGGTCGGAAACAGAAACGCCAAAGAAAGAGAAAGCGAAGCGAACGCAGCAGACTATGGGACGCCGGGCGGCGCCGCCGGCAGCATGCTAAGCGGGCGAACGAGCACATGCGCGCCGGCTCGTGCCGACCCTGGTTACCTTGAAGATCAGATTGCTTTTGGTGTCACCCTTCTTTTTGGCAACGTCGGAGCTGAGGCGTCCCCTCCGTTCCGTGCGCTTTTTTTGAAGATTCTGCAAGATCTAGAAAACAAGCGAGAAACACGAGATAGTAGGAAGAGAGCCAGGCGCGCCCGAAGCGCGGGCGGGATCGGCGGGCGTAGGTCGTCGCGGGGTGTGCGGGGCGGGGCGGGGCGCGTGCGGGCACACACAGGATGCACTAACACCGAGACGAGGGACGCGGGCTAAGCCCCTACGCTACGTTGGTGCGCTGGAGGCGCGGACGTCATGCGGCACCTGGGAGGCGAGGTCGCGCGAGCCTCCGCCGTCCGCGTCGCCCGGCTCGTCTCGCGGCTGCGGGGCAGGGCTCATCTGCACACAACACCGTCACTGCGATGTCGCATCACCACCCTCCCCGTACTCCACTTCTCTCTGAATCTCCGCTTCGTAGCCGTCGCCTCGTTTGTTCGCTACTCTAATGTTTTCCGGTTCGAATGTCTTCGCGAGTTTGTTTTGTTTTTGTTTATAAAACGATGAGTTTTTGGGTAAGTTGCTAAAGGTTTTCTAAGATGATGTTGGTAAGGTAATTTATGTGCAAGTTTTGTTTCGTTCGAGGTGCTCGCTTCTAATGTACCTACATGTCAAACGTTTGTAAGCCACGTTTTTTGTCATTTAAACCGCTCAAGTTTTGTGTATTCGAGAATACGGCGTCAGCGCATCATGTCTAGAGGCTTCGAAAAAGCTGCAAATCAACATTAACAGTTTCGCAAATAATATTTATCCTGGCGTGTGGGACGGTTCGAGACGGCGTTCGTTCGCGGCGCGGCGCGGCGCGGGCGCAAGAGAAGAGACAGAGTAGACGTCACGGTGAGAGCGTGCTCAGGCAGAAAGAAGCTTGCAGAGAAGCAGTAGAGAAGTGCAGAGCGGGACGTGGGGCTCACATACAGTGGGGGTGGGATCAATGGTATAATACAGGATTACAACACAACTCCATTTAAGTAATCATCAGGGATCACTACTCGCTAGAACAATTTCAAATTAGTTATAACACATGTCGACATTGGTAATTACATCATTTAGTATCTAATTAGCAGCTACGTTTATGTATTCCAGTTTATTCTTGTTTCCGCTTTTATCATCAGTTTAATCCAATATTATAGGAATTTTAGTAGCGTATTTAGTCATGTCGTGTTAGTATATGGCGCGTAATGTAGTTAGGGCAGTGTTAGTGGTTAGGTTAGTTAGCAACCCAGTGTGGGTTAGAAGAGATGATGGCTTACATATACTTCCTCCCATTGGGACACATATCGGACGAGCCTGGAGAGCCGCAGGAGCCGCACCAGAGACAGGAGTTTCGCTAACCGCAGTATCCTGAGCGCGCGTCCCGCGTGGAGGATTTGGAAACTTTCGCTAAAGTCCTGTAATCACAAACACGAAGAATGAATACCGGCGGAGCCACTTACCGGCCACTCTAAGAAGATAGAGCACCGAGTCAAAACGGCAATGTTCTTTTTACAGTTGAAGTGTAAGACATGCATACTTGCTGATTCCGAAAGATTTATAAGTATCAGCCAAAGAAAAGTGCTGAAGCGTAACAAACATGTTATAATTATGTTTTGACAATTTACATTATTAGTTAATTTCAAGTGGGACTTTGTTTCTACCAGTGAAAGCTTGTACGTATAATTGTTCGGCTCTATTAACAGCCTGTGGCACTCTATATCATCAATCTTTCATATCAGATTGTCTAAAGTATGTCCATTATATAAAAAACTGCCTGTTAGTGTAAATCTGTTAAAAAGTATATTAAATGTTTAACAATTTGGTCGTGTTGTATAAGGTTAAAATAATAAAACCCAGACATTTAGGTACGTGTTACAAGTAGGTATTGCATTTCAAAGATACATATATGCCCAAACAATAAATCAACCTGTTAATAGAGAAGCATATAATAGACCATGCTTATAATTTAAAAAAGAAAGAGATTTAAAAGTTGAAGACGACGTGCATGAACCGAGGAGGAGTATAGATACACAGGAATATCTCGAAAATTAGAAATTAATTCGGTAACAATAGGGTGCAGTTAGACAAAATTTAAGAACAGCGGGTGCACAAAATTGGAAAGTGCTTATTTTAAAATTTAAGAATATAAGAAAGGAGGTAGATATCCCATACGATCGTACTTTTTTTAAATAAAAAAAAAACTCGGAAAAACGAGTAAAACCCTGAAGAAATCATATGGGTTACCAATAAACGTGCAGATAGTTTTAGAGACGTGGTATTAAATAAAAAAAAGAAATAGAAAATCTTCAGATGAAGAATGGATCTAATGTGCAACAATCAAACCTTTACATGTTTTCTTTAACCCCTAAAATACGACATAAACCGAACACGATGACGTAGGTTCTCGTGGCAGTTGGGCAAGAATTCACAATGAGAAACCAAAATATACGAAAACAACAATGGAAAAAATATTGCCTATAAAAAAACACCCAAGCTGAAACAGAATCAATAACATAAAAGACAGGTTTAACTAGTAATAAGAACAACACGGCCAAATTGCAACGTACGTTTACCTGATTGAAGATCAAAAATATATAATCTAGTGGTATACTAGAGATGAGGTCAAGGAAGAACCATGTCCTCAAATAGTGTTTCGCTATTAACTTGGGATCTAATATCACTTGTTCTGCATTATCTTGCTGCATTATTCCTGAAAAGAAGAAACATTTTTTTAAGCTGAACTGGGAGACGGCTGCGATACTTGGAATATGAATACATAATGTTATTAGACAAGCTTAATGGGTATCGTGTTGATAAAAATTTTAACTTTAGTAATGGAAACGTTAAGAAAATTATATATATTAATGGAGACCCTCAAATTGTTGGTCATTACACATTTCATACATTTTTGTTCAAGAAACAAAAGTGGTTCGTACCTGTTCTAAAATTAACAACGATATCTATAAGGAATATGGTGTCAGATAGACAGTTGAAGGCAATCCAGCGCGTGCTGAGGTCGTCGTTGAAGAAGGAGATGGCAACTGGCAGGATAATGAGGTTCGCCACCAACAGCAGTAGCATACATAAGTCCCAGTAGAACCTGTAACAATTGATGAAAACACATTAGACATTATATAAAACAGTCAATTAATTATGATCTACATACAAATATACAGAAGGGGAAGGCAGAGTCCAGGGAGCGATAAGGTATTTAATCCTCACAATGGAAGATTGTGAAAAAGTAATGACAAGTGGCTAGCTTGTCACCTACATTATCAAAAAACTGTCTAAATAATCAAGTGCTCCCAAATATTTAGTGTGGAAAATAACTACTTATAGAACATTTTAGAACAAGAATTTTATTCCTAAAAGTTCATAGACATCTGAAGTTGTAAGATTCTTCTATTTGGCAGCTTTTGGAGGTATAAAATGTGACTGAAATTTCTTTTAAAATTTAAACACGTCTAAATAGCGCGCTGTCAAAACTGTTCTCGTTCTACCAAGAATTCGAGATATTTGTCATAAAGTATGTGAAGTCTCCTCAAAGTTTGCCGATGAACTTAGTCCGTCGACCGGCGACGACACCCAACTTCCACGTTTATAACAACCCATTACTCATAGTTAAGTAAAGATTTACAGCAAATTTTTCAAGTATGCAAAGAAAGAGGACATTAAAGTTTGCAAACTCTATGCAGTTAAAACGGTTCACTAGATTAAAAATGCAAATTCTATTAAAGTGTATAAAAGTTTCTTATCTCATTGTTAATATTAATTATGTTTTAAGTCGAAAGTAGGAAAGAAAATAGCCGACATTACTCTAATAATCACCAAATTAAACTTTCTCGAGACGTAGGACATTATTAGCTTTTTTAAAGTAAAATTAATGCTTCATAGTATTAATCTATAAATTCAACAAGCCAGAGAGTTACTCTGGTACCATTCAGTCTGAAAATCTTTTTAAAGACCTATATTCAGCCGTAGTCACATAACTAATGATTTAAGACTATTGTAAGAATAAGTTAACATTGCATTTGTTGTTCCAAATGGAGTTGTTTGTCATAAGGCTCGAAGTGATACGTTCATTATATTCGTCTACCATTGCTATTGTGACAAGACCTGCATATACCATTTACCCCACAATGCAAGCAGTTTATAGCATTTTTACTAACAGCAGCTATTCTGATCTGTGACACTAAAATTGTCGGAAGGCATAAATTCAAAGTTACAAAGCGCAGTGCGACTAGGACCGTCTGAACTAGCCTTTATAACGCTAGTTTAGTGGCAAATGGCTCGTTAATTCGATAGGACAGGTGAGTAATGGACTGCTACTCTGTTGTCAGTGGAAACAACAGACGCTCAACAACTGTCATGGAGACGCCACAAAGAAGCGTTTAGGTGTAATGATTCGATTTAACGATTGTTTTAGTGTTAACCGCTTATCTAGATAAGCTTACAATATACTATAGGTGAAAATATGTACTTACAGCTTTAGAATTATACTGTAATGTGCCATTCAAAATAAAGACAAAATGCATGTCACTATCCCTAAAGAGGTAGACAGAGCTTAAGGGAAAAGGAAGCTGCTTTCCACTTTTAGCTAAAAATTAAATTGGGTTGGTTTAGATGGATTTTTTTTTAAAGTACTTACAAGTGGCTAAGTAATTACAAACACAATACTGTATACGCTACTAGTCGACATCCTGGGCAAACCCGTTTGTTCAATATCTTTCTAGCGTTATGTCCCGTGTTTAGACGGGGTCCGCTTAGACCATGATCCAGGATTTAGCGAGTCTCGTAATTACATGGAAGCGACTGCCGATCTGATCTTCGTAACTCTAAGATAGGGGAATCAGACAATTTTTGGATCATGGTTACAAATCCAAAGTTGTTTGATTTTGCAGGTTTCATCACGATGTTTTCCTTCTCCGTCGAGCTAGTGGTATAAATACGTACATAGATTGAAAAATTCAGAGGTATACGTGCCCGGGTTTGAACCCGCACTCCTCGGTTAAGAGGGGGGTGTCCTTACCATTGAGCTACCACCGCTCTTTTTTATTAAATATCATACCAGCAAAGCATTAAATTTTTGTTAGTAATAAGTACTAACTTTTCATACAACCGTAGAGCTTATTATGAAAAGTTAGTTTTTCTAAATTACATATCCTGATGAATTTATTTTGAATGTCGTTATGTTAAATTACACACATAACATCACGCCCATAATCCCCGAAGGGGTAGGCAGAGTCAAAGGGGCAGCATTCCCCTTCAACCACATCCAGCCGAAAATAAAGCCGGGCTGGGTTTGATGGAAAATTGTGAAAAAGTAGTGACAAGCGGCTAACCTGTCGCCTACACAATCACACACCCACAATCCGATATATTATGTACCATTAGTCGCCTTTTACGACATGCTAGGCAAGAACCACAGTTGGCATATTCTTTTTAAGTCCTAGACCAACATGGGACAATGGGCTGGGTTGGTTGGTTATGTTAAATTCATTCGAATTAATCAGAGCCCAAAACTGCAGTTTTCAAATTATTATTTTAATTTCACTTAGTTTTCTCTTTAGTGGGTTAGCGTAGCTAGTTTAACCGACTTGACTGTAAATTTGGTGATGATATTTGGAGTATTGGTGAATTTACGTTTGCATTTCTAAACATTATCTGAATCGATAAAGTACAGTGCAAACTTATCGATCGTGAATTTGTGGCGCGCTCACTGCAGGCTCCGAACAACGTGCAGTCACAATTACCCAATAGAGCGGCGATTTCATTCGCAATTGCTCGTGAAATGATCTCATGCCGTTTAATCTACCGCTACGTTGCCCCCTGTGAGGACTCGGAGATGGTACTTAACAAGGTCTAAATCGAGTGCTAACCAGATGATGTATTTGAACGCGTATTTTAATGATATGGTCTTTATGTCAATAAAAAAAACATAAAATATTTAAACATTTTGAACTTAGAATGCTTTCATACACCACATCATTTACATTTGAACCACATGATTTCTGATGGTTCTTTATAAAAAGTTTTCTATATGATTAAGTTTCACAATATACCTATATTATACAGAAATCAGTTGTAGGTATTATTTAAAGACTATATAGGACTATATATAGTTTAGTAAGTGATCTCATTATATTTAATTAATCTTCTACGAAGTCCTTATGCGGTCACATATTGTCAGGGATCCCCCCGGCTTGTATCGGGCTTCATACGAACAATGCTCTATTTACGAGTATTACTGTAGCGATGATGTTACATCCTTCGTCGGCGTGATGATGATGGATGAAGTCAATGTGGATCTCATGTACATAATTATGAATCTTGAATTATGAATGATGCTTTACATTCCAATAACGTGTGGTAAAAAATATCAAATTAAGATATAGTATCTTAATTTGATATTTGTTATGTACATATACATAACATACATGGAACACAAAGCCAGAGTATAGCTGTTTAAAGTTTATACTTACAATACGGTTTAGATAAATCCGTGTGTTTATTTTGCTTGGGTTTTGTTTTAGACGTATAATTCCGAATGCTGGGTTTGTTATTTTCAAGACAAAGTTTTCTATCCAGGTAAGGACTGAAAGCGGTCACTTATTACCACGTCGTATAAAATAAACTTGTTTCTACCACACGGAGGTGTGCAGTTGAAAATTGTTTATAAAAGTCAAAGGTTCGCGACGTGGTGTACAAGGTTAGGTACAGCCGGGTGACATACTATAAAGGCTTTCATGGCCAGTTCTAAAATAAAGCCTGTAAAATCAAATTTTAATATAGATATACTTACACTTCTATTTTATTTTACAATATACTATTGGATGCTATTCGAATGCTAAAAGCTGAATAAGTTAGAACCTAAGTTGAAGGTTATGGAACAATAATATCGTTGCATTTAGCTTCATTTTACATTCACATAACTTTATAAAAGTAAGATAAAATATTCAAAAGCTTTAAAGAAACAAAGTATTATCTCCATTAGAATGAGTAGCGTTTAATAAACAAATGATTTCATTAATCAGATTTCTGAATACCATGTGATTAAGGTTATTTGGGACGTAAATAAGTGTAATAAATGAAGTTATTCTACATAAATACAAAATATTGACATTTATCAATAGGTCTACGATAATAATTGCCTTTGTATTGTAATTTATATTCAGTAGATAATTTGAGCTTGTACTGGAACAACATAATGAGGGTGCCAAATTGGCCATTAAGGGGTTCATATAAATATACAATTGCAGTGTTCTCTAATTTTTGTCAACCAGACGGTATACATTCACATGTGTCTAGATCTCTTTCCTCAAATATACCTCAAAAATTTATATTAAGCTCCACCGAGTTCTTTGTACTTCTGTATGATCTTAGACGCGGGATAACAATATCCGAATTTAAAAAGAAACGTTCCTTTTTACTTGGAGGAGCTCAAGCATTTTACAATGGCATTCCCGAAGGCTCATAACGGGTAGGTTCATTCCGGCGTCGGCGGCAGGCAGCCGCAATGTGGCACCGACATAAAGAGGTAAATTACGGTAATTTCCTACAATAAGCCAGAAAAATCTCCACAATAAGTCGACTGTCGAGTGGAGTGATGGAGGCGCGGAATGCCAGCCTTTCGGCTTAGTGATGGGCAGACACAATGTTTGAGTTTCGAGTGACTACTGCGAAATGAAATAAAAAATGAAGGTAGAAAATAAATATTAATAATCTTGTCTTTTGTTCTTTTTTGTATAAGTGGTGAAATCAAAACAAATGAAATATGTTCCTTTTATTGAAGTACACAAACGTTCACACTTCTCTTATTAAATGGTGAAGTAGGGACGCGAAATCTCATTTAAACGGATATGATTGAAAAGACTTTAAGCATAATAATACATTGGAGATATCATTTAAGTTTGTACTTTAGTTGGAATAAAGTGAGTAGGTATATTTTTGACTAGCAAGTGTAAGTCATCTAGATATACATACATTATAGTCAATGAAAATGATATATTTTTTCTAGATGTTATTAAACAGAATACCGAACCACTTGAAATGTTATAAAATCTATGGATTAGGATCTCTTCAATAAAAAATAACATCTGGAATTATTAGCTGCATCTAAGATGAGGTTAACAACCAGCTATTTCAAATAGGTATATATTTTCATCCCGAATACTGGGTGGATTCGAATACAATTTAATATGACGCTAATAAATCTACCTACTTAGGTACTTTTATATTGTTTTAATAAATAGACCTTAAAGGATGATTAAAGTCCCTAATCTTGAAAAAGTTAGTTAGTTAGTTAATATTTTTTTTTAGGGACAGACTAGATCATAAAAAGCAGACAATGTATTTATCTCTTAGTCTAAAAATGTTGCGAAACTTTCTCAATGACTTTCTAGGTGACTACTAGGCAACATTAACTTTCCTTACCACTTTAATCTCTTATGAGACACTTTCCAGGAACGGATTCTTGTTTCAGACTTTAGTTGACAGACTTGTAGAGCACTTCTATATCTTATTTGTGCCGTGAAAATTTGTGAAAAAGAAATATTGTGCGTTACTTGCAATACCCTGTTACTTGGAATTTTCGATTTCTGATATACCCCGGCTATAATATTGACTGGCTTGAATGAGCATTTGGTAGTGCCCCTGTCCTTTGCGCCAAGAGTTGTGGGTTCGATCCCTACCCAGGTCAGACATTTCGGTGATGAATACTTGTGCTTGTTCGAATCTGGGTGTTAATATCTAACATTTAAGTAGCTATATACATATTTGTTAGACACTTTTGATTTCGATATCTGCAACAAAAGTGCTTAAGCTACTTAACTCGGAATCAGACCAAAGTATGTATGTGATGTTGTCTGATATTTTAATTTATATTGTTCATCCCTTTCCATCTCTGTCCAGGACCGATTCAATTAATTGACCATTCTAATAAATGGCGTTCGGCAGAGTACGCAGGTGTACTGAGTGCGGGGGAGCGTGTGAGGTGATTGGATTCATTTAACTTTATCCGATAATGGCGAATCCGCGGTTTCAACAGAGCTTTTTCCTGTCTCTTTCAACGTTGAGCCACTGCGCTTCTCTAAATGGATTAAATTTAAGTACCATTCCGTAAATCCAATGTCAAATCACAAAATTCTTTGTATCTACGAGGATATCTATAGATGTATCTATGAGTATATAGAGATATTCTCGTATTTTATTATTATACAATTCCTTTGAAGATAGTCATAAATTGAACCTATAAGTGTATGTATGTAAAAGTTAAGTTAAATAATGACTGCAATTTTATTTTATTGATGAAGTGTGACATAAAAATCTCTATTCCATTATCTTAAAATAGTATCCGTATTTGCACAGATACAAATATTTTTAATTGTACCTATTTCAAGAACGGAAATACTTAATCTGAATCGTGTATTTTTCCATTTCACTGAGTCGAAATTACACCCATGTTTGTTTACGTAGCCAACTCAATTCCATCCCGAAAACCAATAGTCCCGAAGTGTTACCTCTCAGTTTGTTATGGCGCGGGCAAACAGCCTCCCTCGAGCTCAAGATATTTCCACTGGCCGCCGAGTCAACTACTGGTGTTTACACAATATCCCGATCTCCTCATGTCGTTAAACTCTAATGTGATATCCGATTTTCGTTTAAGATGAGCAATTCGATATTGTTTCAGTGTTCAGATAATTTTTTTATCATTATATTTGAGGCGGCAAACGGTCTGGCGCCACCCACGGACAACCATTCCAGAGAAATAGCTGATGCGTAGATTTAGGGGGATTTGGCTTTAAGCACCCCGTACTTATCGCTTAACAGCAATCAATTGGAATCTTTCAATGTAATCAATGAGATTCTACAATCAACTAGAGATCGTGAACAGCAAGCTATGTTACCTTTGTATAAATTTTGATCATTACTGATTCGCCTTAGAATATGACGTTTTAAAAAAACCGTTATTGCATTTGCAAGATTGAAATCACACACGTTTGCATAGCAGCTTAAAATGCTGATCCGAAGATAATTGACTAAGTTTGATCATATGAAAAAAGGGGACAAAGTATTTTAAAGGTATTTATGATCTTTGATTCACTGCCAGACGATCGTGGAAAGAAAATACTTAGTTATCAAAGGATAACGTTAAGTAATCGTTTCAATTGTGTCAAACAAGTAAACTAACAAAATGCGCCAACGAATAGATAAACCGGATGAATCCAGAATTGAATAAGATATTTTAATTAACACCAAATGCGTAGAAACTATGAATTGCGCAAGCACAAGTTTTCCCGCTGAAACCAAATCAGCCACCAGCAATAGCGCTCACGATGCTCAGAACCAACATGTGACCCTCGTTCTGGCCGAAATGAAATTTAAATAATCCATCTGGGAGCCGTTCCACAAACACTTGAATTGCAAAGGTGGAACATTTGTTGAAATTACACATATAAACGTTGAGGTTACGCCTGTAAAAATTTCTATTAATATGATATGAGAGGATGAACCTGTATTTTGTTCAATGGAGTGGCGGCGCGTGATTGCTTGCAATTTGTGAAGGTAATTCCGCTGGTGCGGCTGTATGAATTAGTAAGAGCTGTAAAGTGGAACAATTTGTTCTCGAGGTACATGTTAAGAATCGAAATCTTTTTGATTTTTGAATTTTTTGATCTGAACTTGGTTGCATATCATTCAACGTCTGATTGGAAGTGTTTAAAGAAGGAGTAGATAGGTAACCAAAAGGATTTTGTCATCTTCTTGCTTCAGTAGTCAGACTGATGGAAGACCACAATCCCATTGTTAGGGAACAAAGGGGTGTTAAAAACCTGTATGGCTGAATTTTTGTTCCTACTAGTTTTTTAACCAATGTAGTTATTAGTCTAAAACTATTACCTTTAGAATAATTACTGTCCCAAACTAGTTCAGTTTTTTATCAATTTTGACCCCAATTATTAATCGTAACTGCTAATCTCTATCAGGACTTGTTAATGTATGTTGAGGCGACTATAACGGCTTAATTATACCACCCCCTAATTAATTTCTGAAAGTCATGGCATGTTCATGAAATATTTATTAAGTGAACTGCAAATATCGTTAGATACTTCGATAAAGAAGAATGTTAATAAATTTGAAAGTTAATTGTCTTGAAGTTATTACATTTGAAAGACAATGGGAATCTTGAGTACCCTGTGAATAAGGTCTCACTCCCTCGTAAAGGTCACCGCTACCCGAACAACTTTTCATATGCTTTGGCAATGGGCCACGTTGCAGATCTAACGATACGAATGTCTATTGCCTTTTGCTTTTATGTTTTTCTGCAGTTTTCTGACGCTTTGTATGTGAACGCCAACTTTTTACAAACATTGTTCGATTTACGTCTCTACCTACTCACATTTCGCTCAATCGTTTGGGCGTTAATAGTTGCTTTAAAATGCCATACTTCAGATATGTCTATTGTATTGTTCTCGCAATTATATATTTTGTGAATTTTTGTTTTATATCGAATGAACTGTTAAAAAGTTTAAGTGTAATTATAATATATGTAAATTGCGGGATGTGTGTTGCCATAAACCGGCATAAGGTAATAACTTTTTTGTTGAATAAACGTAATCTGAAAAACATATAAAAGTACATGATATTTTATTTATTACGCCAAAGTTAATGGCATTGCTTGGTGTTTTTTATGATCTCACTTAAATACTACTGGATGGATGTTCATGAAATTTTATTTTAATTTCAATTTCTTTAACCATTAGTACACATTTGAATTGATAATTATATACTATTTATCAAAAGATAAAATAGAGTAGTGCCTGCACAGCTATTTATTGGCACATCTAATACTTCTATATTCATAGCAAAATTTTTGAAATTTCCACAACCCGTTGTCAACATTGCATCAGAATTAGGGCTTACTTATATGGCTAAATACAACCTTTAAAGGAGCGCAGTTCATTACATTTTTCTCGTAACGATATGAGAAAATCTCCCATGGCACAGAATATAAAAGGTATTAGGAGGAACATCCCATCCCCAGGAACATCCCATACGAAATTATAACAAATCTTTGTAAAGTGCAAGACGTTTCAGAATCGTTTACCTTATTTACGTCACCCGCATTTATAACGCGAGTTAATGCGAATTTTATTTGCAGCTGTACGAAAGAAACCATTTTGGCTGTTTTTATTAAATGTTCGCAATATTTCTGAATTTTTTACCGTTTATGTTGAGTCTTCTACGTTATGTTGAGGACGTCTTAGAAATTTATCATTTTCAAATAATATAAATATTTTGCTGCAGGATAAGTTTGTGCAAGATATTCGGGTGGACCCTGACTATGGCGATGATGAGATAGTTCAGGTGTAGCTTTAATTTCCAACCACAGGTCCAAAATTTAGAAGGTTTTTTCTCTCTTAAGAGTCATATGTTTATTTCCCTTTGGTACATAAGTACATATATTGGTACGCTTTAAATAAAAAAAACTTGGAAACGGGTACACGAATAATGTCTTCATAAACAAACTTGGATTTTATTAGTATTATGGGAGACTCCGTAACCACCTGGTACTTTCATATTAATACCTGGATAGGATCAATTGTAATTAAGAAAACATTCGTCTTACTGAAAAATAATACAAGTTTTACATGTTTTTATTATATTGAAACTTTTGTAAAAATACCTATTGTAAAATAAAGATTATATTTCTCTGGGTAAAACTTCATTAAGTGTTGCCGTAAAAGCTATTATGGTCATAAATGTTTAACTTTCTCTACATAGTTTGCAGGGTATTGTCTAGGAGGAATGTATACGGTCCGGCTTACAATAGAGGTAGTAAAGTGACGTCACACTTTGTTATTGTATGACCATCTTAAACCACTCACTGGAAGTTATAGGAAATTGATACGAAATTCTACAAGACTGTTCTCGGAATAAGATCTAATATTTCAGCAGCGGTGATATATTGGAACCCTTTTTAATACATCGACATATTATATCGATCACGGATTCTCGATAGTAAGAATAAGAGATTTCCGAATGAATACATACCTACTCCGTTTATCAAAAATGTATATATAAAGTTTGTAGCTTTCATATAAAATGTCCATAACTTAGGTATTACTCTGAATTTCAGCATCTCTTAAAAAATTATATATTTTTTACGAGACAAATTCAAACCTATTTGAAGTTAAAATGATTATGTGCCAGTAATAGTAAAAAGTTTATATGTCAGATTTAAAATACGTGAATAATGCAAAAGTCGCCAAATCCAGTTAAAAGGCAAACCTTGGCAACACCGATACTTCCTCGCACCCATTTCCACGCATTAATATCGGCGCCATTCCCACAGTCGTAACATTATTTTCATAATACGGAAACGTGTCGGGAGTCCATTAAACTTTTATTCTCCCACGCAGCAGCGCACGTAAATAGTTATTGCCGTACAGGATCCCCATGTGGAACAAATGAAAAGCAATTTAAAATTTCATATTATTGCACGATAATAAAGGAGAACTTTCCCACTAACTAGGAACAGGTGGTTCGAGTTTCTTACCTGTACCTATTATAAGTTTGTTTCTAGTTAGCTTTAGATTAATTGACAAATAAATTTGTTGTGAAATGAAAGTTGAAGGATTTTTAAGTTTGATGCAGACATTGTTAACTCGTATGAAAAAAGAAAATGCCTGATTCAATGTACTGCGACAAAAAAGAAACATTTTAAATAGCATTAAATTGTTGTGAAAAATCAATGAAAAGCTTTAAGTGCCCTGTTATTTTTAATGTTCGTTAAAAAGTTTTAACTTCTCAACTTTTTATGTTTGGCCAGTTTATATAAGATTTTCACCAAAAGTACGGACTAGTAAAAAAAGAATGACTCCATGCTGTCATACTATAGCGTGAAGCCACGTTTATGCATGTGTTAGTGAGATACATAGGGATACCAGATATCTGTCATTTGGAGCGCTTATTATGTCAATGTGTTACGTAAGTTGCGTGTCAAGTTCGAGCACCTGAGGAGCTTCAACGGCTAGTTAGTGGCGCGGAGTCCTTTATTTTTTTACTAGTCCTTGTCCAAAAGAAATAAAAAAATCTCTAACGGTAGTTTATATTGCTTCAAAATGTTCTAGGTACTTACTAGGTACTAGATGGTCCAACCCGTATGTGACAAAGTGCTGTATCAATTACGTAAATTAATGTGATAATGTGTGGCATGATACAGATTTGTAGGAAGAAATCATCCATGTGATCAAACTGTGATTCTGATGTTATTGTTAACATGGTTAGGTAGAAATTGCCCTGTCACACGCGACCGTTCGAGCAAATTGGTTTAATTAACCTTAATTTTATGCATTTAGTATTGTGCATTCAAATGCAATCGTACGGATGGGATTGAATTTTAAACCATTTGCATTGCATGGATTGTTACGTACGTGTTTGATGGTAACAGGTATATAAGTATTTAATTTATTACGTGCTTTCATAATCGTTCGAAGTAACTTTTCAGTTCAGTTTTATTTTTCGCCAAAATGTGGAGGACCTTGCTCTAACTCTGTCTACCCTTCGGGGATTACGGACGTGATGTTATGTATGTATGTAACTTTTCAGATACAATACTAGTTCAGTATAGGTTATCCAAGGAGGTTCTTTTTCATCGATTCCTTCTAAGCAAGGCCAGGCCATATCTTTACAAACTGTGTAATTATCACACATTATTATACTCGTTACACTGTAATAAATACAATTTGAGAAGATATCTTTAGGAGCTGTGTACTAATATAGTCATTTAAAGTTTACTAACCCAATTTTTTTTTTTTAATTGGTATGGCGTTTTGTGTTAAATGTAATACAAAGCTAGATTTAACTTTTATATCGAGATTCAGATGATTCAGTTGGCTCATTTACGGCGTTCATATAAATTTGCCAAACACAATGGACCTTTTTAATCAGCTGAGTCGTATTGAGTGTATATAAATGTGCTTGTAAGCCCAGAAGATTTTTCGTTACTTAATCAAGAAGAGGAATGAGGTATTCATTTGTTTTCTTGCAATTTTAATTTATAAAAGCTTTTTGCAGTTTTTGAATTGTTTGTGTAAAGATTGTCTTATACAATCGGCCTTATTTTTTAATATTTTTTAATCTGCATACATATAGGCGATAATTTTTTATCCAACAAACTTAACAACGGAAGGAGACGACTTCTGTTGTTTATCAATATTTTCAAAATCATAAAGTTTCACATTATGCTTAATTTATTTAATACCAAGGCTGTTGCCGACGCTGGCCTCATTACTTG
Source organism: Glyphodes perspectalis (assembly GCA_951394215.1). Lineage (NCBI taxonomy): Eukaryota > Metazoa > Arthropoda > Insecta > Lepidoptera > Crambidae > Glyphodes > Glyphodes perspectalis. The sequence goes on from OX596217.1 coordinate 7,789,640, forward strand.
TTTTTTCATACTTTTTATATCTTTTATTATTTTTGTATTCAAGTTTAGAATTATAATTTTATTTTGATATAAAGTACCTATTGTTTTTCTAGCAGTCTCTTTGTAAATATACGTCTGTTCACACCTTGGCAGTTTCTATCATTTATAAAAGCACTGGTAACAAATAAGGTGTATTGTATATACCATACCATAATTATTGTCTCAGTGCTGCAATCCTTAAGCTTAAATCCCTAGCTACAAGGGCTTAGCCTAATATTGTAGCATAGATACATAAAGATTAGGGGAAAGGAAAGCCCCTGGGATTTTTCTCACTAAGTTGCTTTGTAAAGTTGTGCCATGGGTACGGCTCATAATAAATAAGTAAATATCAGACTACAACACATACATTGATCTGACTCCAAGTTAAGTAGCTAAAGCACTTGTGTTACGGATATCAGATTCAACAGTGGTATTACAAATATATACTTAAATATTGGATATTAACACCTAGATACATAACAAACACAAGTATTCATCACATGCATGGGGCAGGGTCACTAACGAATGCGCCATTGAGCCAGTCAAATAGTGTTTCTATTATTACTGTATATACATAAATGTTTTCTAAAATATATGTCTTTAGTATACATATACATACCCGACGTAACGCAAACCTGACCTTAACGCAACATGTCTCTTAACGACAAGACTGACAGGTTAGGTTATGGTAATGTCTGCAAGTAACACATCGCGTGGCGGAGGATGATGAGATCGTTCCGGCCTGGATTGCCTCGTTAAAGCCGGAATTTTTAACTCGGATATCCGGCTTCCACTGAGCTATTTAAGACGCCGTTAAACAGAATGCTCCATCCTCAAATGAGGGCATCAACCAACTGATGGCTGGGGTTTCCCCGCTCTTAAAATCTGTGAGGGATAAAAAAATCATTGTCTGCGTTTGACGAGTATGATTGTGTTATCTTGGATATTGAGGCACGTATCCCAAGAGACGAATTCTAGCCGCGATTCCCTTATTATTTATTAATTTTTAAAAAATACTTATAAGTCCTTATTATAATTGAAATTTTAACAAATTATTGAAGTCTTGATTGATTTTGACAAAACCTATTCATAATCATCTAGAATCTATTCGTAGATTCTCTGAAATTTGTTGATTTAAGGACAAGAGTTTGCACAGACTTAACTTTAAAATTCCAAATTCAGTAAAATGACGATGTAGAGGCTTGCAATCTATGCCACCGACTGCATAATTCACAACTGTCTATCTCCATTCGTATGTTTATTTATCTGCGAAATAGGGCGATGTGCTATGAAAATAAGCTCGTTGTAATAATAGTAACTAAGTTGAGAGCATGTATGCATTTACACGTGCATGTTATTGTACTAGCAATGTTATACTACTAAGTATAGTTATTGGATTGACATGTTTTGTATGCCATATGAGATAATCTCGAAAAATAATTCGTATCTATTCTTCTTATCATATAATTAAAGTGTAAAATTGTAGATACTCAACGAAAAGCTGCTAACGGAATTAGATAAAATTGACGACTTAACATACGGGATATCTTTCATCCCTTACATATGTTATAAAGGATGGTATTCAGGAGAATGCATGTTTTTTTCAATTCTGAGGTCTCTACAGACAAAGTTACGGGTACAATTTTTACTATTTAGATCGACGAACGTAAGCTTAGAGTAAATTATTTAAAACAACAGGGCCAACTAATGGTTCATTCATACTATGACCTACTTGTCTACCAGATATTACCAGAAACAAAAATAAAATGGTTACCCTACCGACGGCTTATTTGGAGTACTTACCACATGAGCTACGGTCGTTCGGATCGAATAAAGCCCGGCTTCCTATAATCTCTTAGTGCCTATTGGTGATTGGATTTTTTATGATTCATCGCCGTTTTATTGCTGTCGTTGGATCTTTTGACAGATGTTTTGTTTTCCATTGGAATTCTTGGGCTGGCGTATTGGCTATATTTTAAGATAAGCCTTTTTAATGCCGATCGATGGCTACGAGTAGCGGAGGTGCGAGGAAGGAATAAATAACGACAGACATAATTTTTAACTTCGCCATCGTGAGGAAAGCATTTGCATAAATCTGACTTCTTATTAAAGGTTCGATGGTATAAATAAGTCAGATGCAAGTCTATCTTTGGATATCTAAAGAACAAGGCGCGTAAGTCGTTATTTGTTATTTTATAATAAAAGAGATTTTATATGTATGCACAAAAGACAATTAGGTAATTAGAAAAATATTTAATACCTAGAGCATGCGCCTTAAAAATTTTCAATTGAGGAACATTAGCATATCATAGAAATGGTATCTAATATCCATTCTACAAACTAGATAGATACAACATTCATTATATATAAAATAATGTCACATGTTTAATATACAACGCTTAATGGAGTTAAGGGCCACATATACGGCACGATTCATCGTTACGATCAATCTGACTTTAATCGAAACAATCGATCGCTTCAAATTTGCCTAACATACGAAACGATTGGTCGTTACAATCGATCATTTACTTAGTTGAAACGGAACGCTAAAGACGTGATATTCATGATCGCATGGATTTTTGTTGCGATCTCCGATATCGTCTTCAATTAAGCAACTCGTTCACGATTTAGACGTACACTGTCGATTCGTTGTTTCGATCGGTCTGAAACGACGGATCGACAGTGTATCGCGAAACGATGGATCGTACATATCAATCGTGTCGTATATGGGGCCCTTTAGATTTGAGCTAATTACTATGAACTTAGTCTTCTCACCAATCACTTTCACATTTGCATTAACTACACCCAGTGACCCCACACAAATGACCAGCTACTGACGCCGCAGTGACATCTTCAGTATAATCGAATCGAATAGCGATAAGTTTATCAGCAATCCGTGATTATTCGACACATATCCGGGTCAAATTAGACCCGGACAGGCGTAGCGAGATATGTACGCGGTGACCCGAGCGAAATTCCGACCGTTGATTACGCAAGTTAAAGCGGGATGCACATTTAATTGTACCGCTTTGAATGCCGAACGGCTATTGAGATAAAATTCATTGTCAATGCAAATGCGATTTGATGACAATTGAGATGTTAGTTCGTTAGATTACAGTAAATTTCATATACGGTTTATTAGATTACGGCAAACATTTAGGTAATGTGATTACATTACCTTGGTTATTAAATTTACCGAAAGATCTTTTAACTTTAATCTTATTAACATTTATAGCCCGGAGGCGTCGATATATAATGTATTTAAACTTGTACATGAACTTTCATGGCGTGTTTTTAAATTTATTAGTTTAACGGTAACAAAACTACTAAACAACACATTTTTCACACATTTCTAGAAAATAGAATTATCGGTCGTAGATCAAATATTTTATAAAAAGGATTAAATACACGAAGCCATTATTACAACATCTTGGATACACTATTTCATAAAATATTTATTAAAATTAATGCGTTAAATATCCATCGGAAGTATAATGGATTTGTATTTGGCGTGGGCACAGTTGACACATGAGATCCGAACATTTGCAAACCGCACAGTATAAACCAAGCTTTATCCGGAAATAACTTCTATAATTATAATCTGTATTGATAAAGCTCTGACAGTATCGTAATTAATTTATATTTCAACCCTTTCGGGCATCGTGAAATATTATTTCGTCGTTAATTATACTGGCACTTTTGTCATGGACGAGAGTGCTCGTCGGTTGATTTAATGTAACATAATGATGCGATATTTTTTCTTTTTTATTTCTGTCATTTGTATTTAATGAGTAGTTTAGAATTGGGGGAGGATTAAATAAATTTTTATTAATTGGATTGTCGTATATTTGTAATCTCGAATATATCTTATACTAAGAGTAAATAAAGCTGAAGAGTTTGTTTGTTTACTTGAACGCGCTAATCTTAGAAATAACTGGACCGAATTGAAAAAATATTTTTGTGTTGTAGGTACATATAGTTAATTTATATATATATAGGTTATAACCATAAACGCGGGAGAAACCGCGGGCATAGCTAGTCTCGAATATTTATGAGATCAGAAATTTTTAATTTGGCTTTAAACCAAGAACTTTTTGGCATTAAGAACTATAAAACATTACTTGAATTACTAAAATATTCTAATGTATTCATACTGATTCATTTTCTTTAAGTCCTATTCGTTTATAGGTAGGTATATCATACAAGACATATCTAAAATGAAGGTTTTAAAGTTTTCATAGCCTTCAAGGTGCAAATACCAAATGGACTTTAGTAATAACTAGATCTTATGACGATTGCTTTAAAATGCGCACAAATTGCAAATTCGCTTGTTCGCAACGGAATAACGCGTTATACGTCGCAAAATACGCGAATTCAAAACGTTCGTAAATAACGAACGTTTTGAATTCGCGTATTACCTAAATCCAGCTCAGAGCATATTACGCCGACATTTGTAAGTGAGGATTATGCACTATGCTGTATTTAGCTGGCTACTTACATGTTTAATTTAAATGCGTTTGTGGGCAACTACTGGGATTAATTGGAGTTAATTTATACATGTAACGATGAGTTATGTATATAGTCCTAGTTTCATACAATAGTTTGAATTGTGTTTTTGGAGCTCGGATATTTTGTTAAAGCCTATACAGCAGGAATATTTTGTCTGACATTTTAGACCTAATTGCTGAGCAAAGGCTTATTTTCAGTATTTTAGAGCATTATGATTAGGTATAGGATTTGTCCTTTCAAAAGACCGATATATATGATGGTGAATTATGAAAATGCGTAAATTTTAACTAATGCTCACTTTTTTTTAAGTCATTGTGATTGTTTATGTGTTCACCTCTTTTTGGCTCAGTACAACTTTCTAAGTAACTTAATAGAAACTTCAGAGGATAGAGATAGTTTAGGAAACGTAGACATACGTTTGTTTGACGGGCTGAGGTCGGCGTTCAAGTGCTAACAGGTATGCCGTACGTATTTGCGGAAGGCTCGATGATCAATGTAGTCTCGAACAAGCACTTTGCACAATATAGGTGGGTATGCGCATCTAGATTTGTCGTCAATGTTTAAAAGGACTGACTGACATTGGCATGTTAGTTCACTTCCTAAAGGGGTTAGGTAATAAGAGTAGAGTGGATCTATACGAAGTAAATAACACCCCTCGCTATATAACAAGAACAAGGACACCTAGACATACATATCTGTATATCATATTGTATATATTATGTTATAAAAAGTTTAAGTAGATTTTTGTTTTTAAATTAGTTTTCTTTCTGTTAGTTTAGCTATTGTATTAGGTTACCTGTAAGGATAGTATATACTTTGAAAATAATAAATAAATAAATAAAATTAATAAATATCAATAATATTTTACTGTGAATTGAATACACCAATGATGTATTCTGGAAATAGACGATTACTTTTCCATATTACAAATCGGGTACCTATTTCTTGCGATAATCCGACTTATTTGTCAAATGATGTTTGGTAAATATTTTTTTACGGCCATAGTCCATTAATGCAATTTGACCCTTGCTAACACGCTTAATTTGCTAACTCATTAGGATATAGATATTTCTGATGATTCTATTTAGATTTGTTTACCTTATTCTTTTCATCAGTTCCTTCATCTCACAAAAAAGGAACGTTAACTTATTTTATTTACAAGTAAAAAAAGGTAACGTATACTTCTTTGTTTAAATATATGTAAACTAAGCAAATAAAATGAAAATAAGTATTTTCCGATTGATATAAAATCTAATTTTACTACCAAACTTCTCTAAAGCCAGAATGTTAGTTTCCGTACTGCACCGTTTGCGCTGCTCCATTCAAACTGTCTCACCTATTATATCCACAGCAGACACATTTATTAGCGAGCGATAGTATCGGATGTGAATCGCCTCTAATGACCGCGTTTACGATAATGGCAATATAATGAACCGACACCTGCTCTAATGCCCTGTGTGCAGCGCATTGTTCCGCTGTCGTCGCCGCATCGTGTGTGCACATTACGGTGGTACTTGCAAACAATGATGCATTGTTGGAGACTGTTTTACACATGCTGATTTTGGAGCGTGAGGTTGTAGTTTGATATATACATAGTCTATAGGTCGTATTCCCTGAAGGGGGTTTGCGGAATCGGAATAGCAAGAAACTTTGACTACTTTCAGACAAAATAAGAATGTGATGCGTTAGGTGGAAAACTGCAAAAATGTAGTGACAATTGGATCGGTATCCTACATAGTGATAAACTCAAAATGCAATAAACTATTAAGCGCCTTTTACCACAAACAAGGCAAGGAACATAATTCGTACCACGGTTCGTACATTCTTATTCTTTCAAACAAAGCAAAATTGACATGCTTCATATACAATTATACATATAGGTTTACTTTAACTATGATCTAATATTCTGTACTTATGTAGAACTGAATATCAAAATTTAATATAATTTTTATTTTCTTGCTTTCATTTCTAAGATGCAAGTGAATTTATTCAATACTATTTTCAAGACTGTTAATAGACAAGCAATGTAGATACATTTTTATCTATTGTATTGGCAACACTGTGTCAATGTGTCAGAGTGACTGTCTAATTTTTGCTAATGGCGTACCTATTGTAATCTTGTTCAATAAAACAACGTTTCTAATTATTAAATACAGTTTCATTTATTCAAATAACAACAGGTTATGGGCCCAGTCACGGCCACCTGTTAGAAGAAGGAAGAATAACAATTACTTCGTGCGCTATTGAAGACTGGCGAAAAGCAAGGTTAAGTTGGCCGGCACGTGCCGACTGAAAATTTTAGTCAGAAGGAATACTTGTCTATATTGTTAGACAAGGCAGTACATAACGCAAGATGGAAGTAAATAATACCACTAATGTGATGAAACTGGAAGGTGCGAAAAACTGGAATGTTTGGAAGTTTCAAATAACCGTTTTGTTGAGAGGTCAAGGATGGTTGGACGTTGTTGAAGGGCGGACGGTAAAACCAGAAGAGGCTGTTGCACGAGCTGTCTGGGAAGTAAAGGATGCTAAGGCTCAATCATTGATGGTCACCAGAATGTCTGAGGATGTCATGCTGCATATCATAACTTGTACATCTTCTGCTGAAATGTGGCGAAAGTTGTTATGTGTGTACGAGCAGAAGTCGGAAACGAGTATTCACATTATTCAGCAGCGTTTCTTCCAATTTAAATACGAGAAAGGAGTTGATATGTCGGTGTTCATATCTAAAATCCAAGAAATGCAGAGTCAATTGAAGCAATTGGGTGAGGAGATCTCGGACAAATTTACAATAACTAAAGTTTTGATGAGTTTACCAGATGAGTACAAACACTTTATATCGGCATGGGAGTCTGCACCCGATAATAAACAAACATTTGATAATTTGGTGGCAAGGCTATTAGTAGAAGAGGAAAGGTTGAAGGAAAAGATTGAAGAAAACCAGGAGACGTCGTCATCATCAGCATTCGTAGCCAAGAGAAGTGTTAAGTGTTTTAAATGTGGCAAACCGGGACATTACCAGTCAGAGTGTCGAAATAATAAAGACAGTGAGAAAAATGTGAACTTTAATAAATGCTTTTATTGTGGTAAACCGGGACATATTAAGGCGCAGTGTCGTTTTAGAAAGTCAAAGGACAATAAGAAAATGAGTAATGCGTTCGTCATGTCTAAATCAGAAGACAAAAAATATGAAAAATCAAAGTGGTTAGTTGATTCAGGGGCTAGCGAACATATGTGCTGTGATCGGTCATTGTTGTCATCATTTTCGAGTGTCTCGCAAAAGTCGGTAATTGTAGGTAACGGCGCTATTATTAGTGTAGTAGGATCCGGACAGATGGCGGTACAGGTCTATAATGGGAATGAATGGGTTGATACGACCATAGACAACGTGTTGTTCGTTCCCGAACTGAAGACAAATTTATTCTCTGTGAACCGCGCAGCGGACCGTGGCTATGTCATGATGACAGATAGTAATACTTGCCGGTTTTACAAGAATAACAGTGTTTGTGCTGTTGCGAATAGACTCGATAACTCATATTATATGGAATTCCGTTTTAAAAGTGAGCATGTAAATGTAGCTAACGTAGTGAAGAACGATTTATATAAATGGCATCAGAAGTTAGCACATCAGAACTTTGATCACGTAAAGAAAGTGTTGGCGAAAAACAACATTGTTGTCAAACAAACCAATGTGCCACAATGTGAAAGCTGCTTAAAAGGAAAAATACATCGGTTACCATTTACGAAAAGCGAAAATGTAAGCACTAGGACATGTGAATTAATACATGGAGACACATGTGGACCCATGGAAGAAGAGTCCATTGGTGGATCGAGATATTTTGTAGTCCTGAAGGATGACTACTCAAACTTCCGTACCGTGTATTTCGTCAAAACGAAGGACGAAATAAAGCATTGTCTGGAGGATTTCTTATGCAAAGCTGAAAATGTAACTGGTAACAAGGTCAAGACATTTCGAACGGACAATGGTTTGGAATTCATAAATAAAGAGGTGAAAGAAATGTGCTCTAAGAGGGGTATCATTCATCAAACAACAGTATGCTATACCCCTGAACAAAATGGCAAGGCCGAGAGGGAGAATCGTACACTTGTTGAGGCAGCAAGAACAATGTTACACGATAAGAACTTACACAAGAAACTATGGGCAGAAGCAGTTAACACTGCTGCTTTTGTATTGAATAGAACAGGTAAAGGCAGAGACGGGAAATCACCATATGAATTGTGGACAGGCAGAAGCTACAATATTCACCAACTACAGGAGTTTGGTTTACCAGTTTATGCCCACATTCCTAAAGAAAAGAGAAGGAAATTCGACAAGAAGGCCGAGAAGGGATTAATGGTTGGTTATGGCGAAGAAACCAAGGGCTATAGAATTTACTTTTCTGAGAAAAATTGTGTACTTATAAAGAGAGATGTGGTATTCTTAAATAAAGAGGAAGATAAGGAGAAAGAAACTACTATTATGCTGGATCTGGATAGTCAATCTACAAATGATAATATGGTTGAATCAGTGACAGCGGAAGAAATAACTGAAAGTGAAGTATCTCAACCTAACCTAAGTAATACTCGTACTAGTCTCAACACAGATATGTCCTTAGTGGAAAGTGAGTGTTCAAGTGATTACATACCTTCGGATGATGAACTGTCGGAGGCTGATGAAATAGTACAGGTACGAGATGAAAGGCCAAAGCGAACAAGGAAACAAACATTGTTTTATGAGTGCAATAATGTAGTAAGTGAGAAATATGAACCAGCTACATATGAAGAGGCAATTAAAAGAAGTGACTCGAGTAAATGGAGAGAGGCAATGAATAAAGAATTGCAAAACTTGAGAGACAATAACACCTGGGACTTGTGTAGTGCACCCGCCAGTGGAGAAATTATAAACAGTAAGTGGGTCTTTAAATTAAAGGGAAGTAAGGACGTCAAGCAATATAAAGCACGGCTAGTCGCTAGGGGATTTGAGCAAAATAGTGAATTTGATTTGGGTGAATTATATGCACCAGTAGCAAAGTTATCTACCTTTCGAGTCTTTGTAGCTATAGCAACTAAGTTAAATCAGCCTATACATCAGATGGATGTTACTGGAGCGTTTTTGTATGGTGATATAGATAGGGAAGTATATGTTAGATTGCCAGAAGGGGCTTACTCTGGGAATAACAACCTTGTTAAATTAAATAAAGCTTTATATGGTTTAAAAAGTTCACCTAAATGTTGGAATGCTAAATTTAACTCAGTGATGGCTAGAGAAGGATTTACAAGATCTAAGTATGACTCATGTTTACTTAAAAGATGTAATGACAATGATAAGACCTACTTGTTACTTTATGTCGATGACTTATTATTTATTGGGTCAAGTAAGAAAATTATTTTACAAATTAAAGCTACTTTGAATAAAGAATTTAAAATGAAGGATCTTGGTTATGTATCTAATTTTCTTGGTATAAATGTAAAGCAAAATTTGGAAACTGGCATTACAGAGTTAGATCAACAAAGTTATTTGGAGAGTGTATTACAAAAATTTAATATGGAGAATTGTAAGGAAACGCTAACCCCTATGGACCCCAACCTAAATACTAAAATATTTTCAAATGAAACCACATCTAAAGATAAAAAGTGTGAAACATTATGCAGGCAAATTATAGGATGCTTAATGTATGCGTCATTAGGAACTAGGCCTGACTTGTGTTTTCCAATTTCTATGTTAAGCAGGTATCAGACATGTGCAAATAATGAGTTACTATGTGCATTAAAGAGGGTTATTGTGATGCTGACTGGGGGGCTGATCTTCAAGATAGAAAGTCTACCTCAGGTTATTTGTTTTTATTTTCGAACTGTTTAGTTTTATGGTGCTCTAAGAAACAGGCTTCAGTCAGCTTGTCTTCCACAGAATCTGAATATGTGTCAATGAGTATGGCTGTGAGTGATGCTTGCTGGCTTGCGAATTTACTAAATGATTTTGAATGTGAAAGCATTTACCCAGTTAAAATATATTGTGATAATCAATCAGCCATAATAAATGCAAAAACAGATAATATAAAGCGTTTGAAGCATGTAGATATTCGGTACCATTTTGTAAAGGACTTAGTTAAGGAAAATAGGATTTGTATTGATTATATTAACACTAGTGAACAACCAGCAGACATGTTAACAAAAGCTTTGTGTAAAGAATTAATTATGAGGCATTTAAATACGTGCAGTGTTCACAACAAATATTAAAAGTTTAAGTTCAATAGATTTTGTGTTAAAATTAGAAGTTAATAATGTTAATTAGTTATAATATAGGAATGTATTTACATTGAGAAGGGGTGTTAATAGACAAGCAATGTAGATACATTTTTATCTATTGTATTGGCAACACTGTGTCAATGTGTCAGAGTGACTGTCTAATTTTTGCTAATGGCGTACCTATTGTAATCTTGTTCAATAAAACAACGTTTCTAATTATTAAATACAGTTTCATTTATTCAAATAACAACAAAGACGTATAAAGTTTTTACTTATTCACTCGCAGTGTCTTAAACATACACTCGACATATTCTTTAAGATCCTTCATATATCTAATGTCCTTTCATTGTGAGAGATTCCTTTAAGAGAAATTCCTGGATGTCGTGTCTCACGCTATCCCAGTTTAAACCACTTTAAGATAATTCTCGGACAATGTTACACAATACAACTGAGGACATTTCAAAGGTTTTCGTGGCGTATGTGGCAAACAAGACGCTTTTAGATTCACAAGTACAAAGGTTTCCTTTACTTTTTCTACCGTCAGCTTAGTTAGTAATCATGATGTTAATTAGATAATTCTCATTCATCCCTTCTTTTATATTTAATGATTCTACCATACAAATAGATGGGTACCGGTTTAGTGACAGGTACCTATCTAATAATATTATTCTTTTATTTTATATTTACTTTGACTTTGATTACTCCGTTAGAGGAAAAATATAAGTTGTGATTTAATGAGCATTGGTAAGCTTCAGAATTTGAAGTTCGAAGTTTGAAAACAATAAACTGTTGAAACGTACGATAATCACGTCATCTTAATTTTATTGATCTCAACTTTCAATCCTTAAATTCTGATGCTCTCGATGCCAAAGAATTATCTCACAGTCACTAGCGGAGACTATAGACACAGCATCACTTGCGTATGCGCAATGGGCAACGCGCGTCTGGGCAGATTATGTAAGATGTCTGGTGACAACTTAGTGGTTTTCCTTGTGGACAAAATGTCTTGTTTGCGGGGTAGGTAGTATTAAGAATATGCTAGAATATGCTAGCAATGCATATTGGACTTGCCAAATGCAGAGAAGCTTTCTACCACATCAACGATATACTTATCTACCTGTGTTAGAAAGCTGTTCTTTGTTGATATTGAGAAAGTTTGTAAATAATTCTGCTTTATTATTAAATAAATTACAGACAAACGAAGTTCATTTATGGTTCTTAAAATAAAACAAATTTACTTTTTACTCGCTAGCACAAGAATATCTATTAAGCTAAAAAATATCCATTTGTCCATTTTAATAATGCAGAAGGATCCCAAAATCCCGTACAGACTAAGACGTTTCAGTTTTCGTAACAGATCAGCTAATGGATATCAACTAATCGGATCGGGAGTAAGCTGAAATCGATAACAGTTTCACTTGTACGTCAGTCAACTGTTCAGGGACTGCTGGGAGAACAGGTGTTCCCAGAGGATTCTTCGAATTGATCGAGTTCTGTAATGATATGCCTGATACCGCTTGGGTGTTTGTATTTGAGATGCTAATTTGACATGCTATGTGAGGTCGCTATATTGAAACTGCAGCGCAGTATAACGGTGGATACAATAGAGCGAAATGAAAATATTTAGATTTCGCTTGTACAACCTCAATGTAGTTTAAGTCAAAACACGGCTCATTAAAATATCAGAGGCTTCTTCTATTATCAGAAACGCGTATTAAGTTTTTAGCTTAGTGTTAAGTCATTAAAATTGGACAAGCACAACCAAGCACCGAAAATGAAACATGGTTAATCGATAACAGAATAAAAATATACATACGATGATGATTAACAAAATCTGTAAAAAAAGTGTTTTTTTTTTATATAATAAAGCGACTTGCAACAAGGCAATGAAGTGTTCGTTAAGTAAATTAAAGCACTGACAAGTTGTTTGAGCGGCTGCAACTATTTCTGTCGGTGATATGCAATGTTGTTACGCGTAATTTGCCGTTGTGGTCCACGCTAAGGGAACGATGACGTCAACAGGATCATTATTTCATTCTTTACGGTGAATACGTAAAGAAAAAACCTACTCAGGTAGTTACTGAGCAGGTGCTACTGAGCAGTATTTTATCTGTTACTTGTCTAAACTATTACTTATCTAGTCTATATTGTTTTTTAATATTTAAAATAGAATAATATAAGTAGTGGCACGGAAATTTAGCGACTTCTAACTTTGCTATACGAAATTTATTTACAGTGGGGAGGAGTGATTTTTTTTTATTTAATTTAATGGTGAATACATAAGTACATATGCACTTAAAGGTATGCGCATTAACCAATATACATATTATTTCATTTGACAATATTGCTTAAGTCAGCATTAGTTTATTTAGATATAAATGTGTGACTGTGTAGATAGGTAAGCATCAAAACACATTAATTTATCCCTTTGGGGTGGTTACGGAATGTCAAGGCAATTTACTGACATTTATTCGCTCCGAATGTTTTGGCAGTAACTTATGTAAGAATTGCCTAAACATGGACGTAACAAACAAATGTGAATGAAATTGCTTTCTATTTTTGGCCTCATATAATTAGTATCAAACATGAAAGCTAATATAAACAGCAGTGTATTACGATATTCCCACGTATTATTTAGCCACACGACGCCATGGCCGACCGTTTGCGAAATTTGTGTTTATAAATAAAAATTAAGTTCTACTCTTCAACTCTACAAAAGAAAAAAAATCTTAAAAAGCAATACCTATTAAAACCTATAGGTGTAGGGAAAGGAACTCGTGTGCCAGTATCTATTTAATATAAGAACTATTGCACTGGACCAAAACATAATGTATTGCCCCCTTATGGACCAAAAAAACGTCATATTGCCCCCCCCCTCTTGCTGATAAATCAAAGAGTAGGTACATATTCATTGATTTACTTATCTAGATAGAAATATAATGCGTTAATTAAATTAAATTTCCCAATATCTAAACCTGCCAAATAATTTAAAATAGTTTTAATGTTAAATCCACATTTGCTATGTATTCGTAAATCCTTCCAACACTTTTCGTAGGCAGTCTCTAGTTTTCAAACGTAATTCTAACCGAGGAATCTAACCGAACCGGCCAGCTTATTTCAAAGCCGTATTTTTCAAAGCAAAGTATTGAAGCCTAGAACTGGAAGACGGCGCGGATATTTCCTTTGTTCATCCTTTTGAAATTTGCATCACGCCAGTTGCATACAAACTTTGTTTATATATTCAAGAATCGAAGCGTATTAGAAATTCTTTTTAGTACAAAGAAACTGAGTATGTTTGTATCCTTTGTATATTAAATGGTAATTTATATGTTATTGATATCTATATCCGCAGTAATATTTAGATTCAAATAAGCATTATATGAACATCGGCAGTTATTATATATTAAACGTTATAAAAGCCTATTGTAATTCAAGTAAAATTAATACTTTGATATTAATAAATGGAATAGATACAATATATATTTTTTTATTTTATGCCTAAACCATAAAGAAAATTCTGTAATTATTCTTTTGAATTATATAATTATACATAACATCAAGCCTATAATCCCCGAAGGGGTAGGCAGAGTCAGTCATTTAACCACATTCAGCCAATAATAAATTTGGGCTGGGTTAGATGAAAAATTGTAAAAAAGTAGTGACAAGTGGCTAGCTCGTCGCCTACACAATCACATACCAAAAACCTCATATACCATTAGTCGCCTTTCACGACATGTTAGGCAAGAAACAGTTGGCACATTATTTTTAAGTCCTAGACCAACATGGGACTTCAATTATTATATAATTATATTACGCACTATTGTTTTTTTTCTAAAATATTCGAAGTGGCTTAGAATTCGAAGGCATGATTCAATAATGTTTTACCTACTGTATTTAATCCGATTTGTGAGGGTGTATTTTAACGTTATATGAGCAGTATCCGATACGAGACCATCAATCAACCATTATAAGTAATTCATGAGTGCGTATCATGATGTATCTTTAGGGAAACACGTATACAACGGTTTTACATAATAGAACGATACCTAAACTGGCATTTCATGCATATCCTACAAAGCTATTGTGTCCAGATTAAGCTATTGTGTCCAGATTAAGCTATATGCATGCAAATTTGTATAAGCCTCTTAGCTTTGCCGCTAAGTCAGGACACGGAGGCACACTCTTATTTAAAGCGGCAACATTTTCTTTATGAATTAACACAGTGAAAAGAGGATTGTTAATATGCATTTGAAATTTTAAATTAGATAATTGAACGTATATTTTATTGAAATAGCATTAACATACATTAATTAATAATAACATAAACTATTTGCTTTAACTAATACGGAAATAAGTATATTTGTATAAAAGATTATTTTCCCCTAGTTTTCATAAAAAATAACAAATAAAGTATTTTAGTTTTTTGTCAATATTATTTAATTGCACTGGACGTTACTAAATATACTAAATGTATAGTATTTGCGCAAGTTTATAGATTAACAAATAATTAATAAATCAGACTAAAGAAACAACTTTTTAAAATTTTGGCTACACATAACAGACTTCTCAAGTGGCATTATATGGGGATATACAGGGATAAAACTAGAAACATGCATACGAGACAACTTGTCAGTTCTCCGACTATTAACAAAGGCATTTTAAAATGCTGAGGTTACCAAATTGGGCACAATTCTCTAAGCCCTCTTACTGCCCTAAGGTCTCTGGGGCCCTTCGAATTTCAGGCCGAAGAGTTCCCGAGTGCCCTGTTTGTATTATTTAGATCGCCCTCGCTGTTTTATTCACCACTAGTGCCCTTATATGCATCCCTTCAACGTCCTTGAAGTAAGAAAGCTGAACGTAATGTTTGGCCCTCTGTAACCTTTTGCTACAGCAGGTGAATCAATAAATAATAACTATAAGGAAAGTCCAGCAAGGGAACGGTAATGCAAGACAAGTCCTATTGATAGTAAACGCCGAGTAACGTTTAACATGACTGAAATAAAAATAGACACATTCGCCTTTATGAGAAAGGGTTGAAAGTCATGTTTGATATATTTAATTGC
The DNA here is from genome assembly GCA_951394215.1 of Glyphodes perspectalis. Lineage (NCBI taxonomy): Eukaryota > Metazoa > Arthropoda > Insecta > Lepidoptera > Crambidae > Glyphodes > Glyphodes perspectalis. Next base: position 7,805,476 of record OX596217.1, read on the forward strand.
TGAGGCTTCATAGAATGAATGTTATTAGGAGGTTTTTCCCATTGGCAAATAAAATATTTTATGAATTTGGTTAGGATACCATTGATTATTTGATTATTGAACGTTGCGGAAAGAAGGAATTATTTTGCAAGTACATATTTTATTTTAACCTATGAATTGATATAGTAGTGAGTGTAGAAGTACTTATAGGCTTCTACAGCAATAAGTTGATGAGTAGAGATGAAAATATATCTAAGTAAATTAACATGTAAAGTAATTTAGTTTTAAATTATTATAAAATTACATGTTCTATGGATTAATAACCATATTTAAATAGCGCAAATTTACTTTCTGGTTCACTTTCGCATGATTGACGATATTACACAGGGTGTGCAGTTAAAGCTTTGTCATGGTTTCTAGTACCCTCTTGGGCACTTGCCTTTATGTTGAGTGATAAGATGAGTGGGTTTTATTCAAGTTTCACTCAATATAAAGTACCCGAATGTTTTTCAGATCCTCATCATTATTATTATAAGAGTACGCATTCATCATCATCATCATCTCAGCCGAAAGACGAAGACGAAAAAAAAAAAAAAAAATATATATATATATGTATATATATAATCTTATTTTATATACGTAGGTGTGTACCTAAGTATATAAAATAAGATTCGGTACAGATTTCTTTAATTTAGTAAAATAACGTGTTTGTTTTTGTAAGTTTATATTTCATGAAAGATGAAGGCTTGTGACATAAGTAGTATTTGGAAGTCACATATAGTGGTCACCTGAACTTATCTCTAAGTAAAGTTTAACATAAAACATCCCCCGCGGGCCGGAGGCGCGGCGTACTCCCAAACTACTTTTATTAAACCACTATAACAACTTTCGTTTCAATTTACGAACAAATATTTCACCGGGTTAAACTGGAAGTTTTCAACTATTGGCGCAAACCGGCAGTAATCGATCAAGTACTTTTAGCCGAATAAGGAATATTATACCCATTTTTCATTCCACATACTTTAGATTGAAAGGTTAAAGATGAAAGAATATCCATTCAAAACCAAAAATGTGGTATATTATGTAAATTATAAGGTTGGTTTTGAAAAGATGGATACCACCTCATATTTCTACTAAGAAAAAACTAGCTTATTGACGTTTATTATTTATTTAAAATATTTCCAAATTAAATTATGTCAAAATAAGACGTCTGGACCGTCGTATAAAATACAATAGTCAGTTGCCTTTTATAGCTCATGAAAATTATATAAGTAACTAACTAAACTTCACGCCAGTTTCCTAGCGGGGTAGGCAGAGAGAACCGAACGCCATATGGCACGATCCTTACACACCTCACTCGCCTCTTCAACATTCATAATCCTTTTCATACAAGCTCTACGGTTTTTATGACTCCTAATATCACCTTCTTTTAATACACGACCAATCTGGTCGTGGTAGGTGAGCCTGGGCCTTCCGCGGCTCCTACATCCTCCCCAAAATTATGTATTTCACCAAAACCAACATTATGCAAAATATTGGCGATCTCTTTACTCTAAATCTTAGTGGAATTGTAATTTTGGCAATAGACGTAAAATATTTTGCAATTATCATTGTAAATTTAAAGTAAGATTAACAAGCCACTATTTACGAGTAAGATCGTATCCACAAGGCCAGACTTTGGACGCGTGACAAAACAAGCGATATTAGAACAAAAGTTTACGACGAAGCGTTACACCGAAAAACATTTCTTTGTTATCCGTATTGGTAAAATTTAGAGTTCCATCTTCACAGAGGTTCGAGCCTCCTCGAGGGGCCCTCCACCCCCTCGAGTGAGGCTCGGGGCCACCTGAACGTGTTCCGAACGCCTTTTACAAGCCCCCTCCCACCCCCCATTTCTAGACCTTTGTTCAGACACGGGCACTTTTCACTTGAGTGTGACACAGACCTAAATGAGGCGATAACTTTGAACATTGACGTTATATGTTGTTATCTACACAAGAGGGAGACTGGATGGTACAAGCTGGTTTATATGCTTTTACCAAAGAAGGAATATTTTACTTACTTAAGATTTATACTTACCTAAACTATAAATCTTTCTTTAAAAATTTAATATAAAATCGTATAGTAGGTAAAACACGATTTGAAACAATACATTATTTATTCCTTTTCTATCCAATTTATTTTATAAAAATTATAACCATGTAAATAATAAGCTTGGCAGGCAACCAAGTGCACCGCATTTTTAGTGTGTGTTTATATATTGTTGAGTGTACTAGGAGTTGGTTGCTTCAGCTTGTATCTAGTTTTTTTGATGTAGGTTTAAACAGGAATATTAATTTACTACTGTGCTTTATATTGAAACTTCAGTGATTGAGTGATACTATGAGATCGATGAGGAAGACACTTTAAATCATTATTCTATTTTAAAATCGGATACGATATATCTCATGATTTCCTCATAACTGTCGCAAATTGGCAGAAAATGCTTGAAATCAAATTCAAAAATTTAAAAGCAAAATTAATAAAACTAAACTTACTAAACTCCTTAAATTAAGGATTTAATTAAATAGCATAAATGTAAGTAAACTTTCTCTTGCTGAATAGCATCATAAATGTAATTGAAAGAATGTATTGCTACATGATAAATTGTTGCCATTTAGTTAATTTGTTTTAGTAACGAATCCTTTAATATTTGTTTAAGTGATGCACGTTTCCCACAAAATATTTTTAATGTGGTGATAATTTGTCACGTTTTGTGACACAGATCGTGAACGCAGCGTTTGTGCCAACTTGCTAATGTTATGACAGATCACATTTTACAGAGTTTTCCCCAAAAGCGTGTCAAGGCACTGGTGTATTCATATTTGACGATAAAAATAGCTTGTGCTCATATTATATTAAGATTTCAGATATATTTAGTTGATGCAAATAAGTATGTGTGATATAATTAAAATTAAAAATAGATTCACATCTGAAAATAACGAATCGAGAAAAGTAGTATTCTACAAAGTTTAATAGATGAGCGTAATTATTTATGACGTCTAGTATCTACAATGAAGTGAAATATTTATTACTACTATTAGAGCTGACGAAAACCTTTTATCAGGGTTTATTGTTAGGTAAGCAAAGCTAGCACAGGTTAAAATAATTAATTTAATCGCTTCTTTAATATAAATGTGCTCTTAGTCTGAGAGAAAAATGTGCTATTCGAAAATAGATAATTATTTAAAGAACAAACTTAAGACTTAAAAATCAATTGTACTTTTCTTAGAATAGAAATATTTAATAATTTACCAGTCAAACAAAATGGAAATAAATTACTTATTCAGTATTTTTAGGTTTTATCACCTTATGCTGGTTACGAAACATGATCTATAAATGACTATATAAATTAATACTTATTTAGTTAACAATTTTGAGTTAAATCAGTTCGCTACTAAATTGTAATAATAAATTATACAGAGGAATTGAAAAAAAATAAGTTTATATGAAATCTTAGCCGTATTTTCGTTTTGACAGCCGATTAAAATCCGTCGCATCAAAATACTGTACTGTAAAATATACTGTAATTTGCATCTAATAACTGTTACGAAAATATTTTCTTTTTAAATTACATTCATGGGTAGCTAATAAATTGCCTCTATCTTTATATACAAGCAATATGATGCCAAGTTTTGTGAGTTTCAAAGGCGTTTTACAAATTGTACTGCAAGTTTGGCTTCCTATTCTACATTGTCCATCACCAGGCAATCCTCCAAATCCTTCAAAGTTGCTATTAGAGATGCAACACTAAATTCGCATTCTCTTTTTGCATCGGCGTCTCCTAAACGTGCACCTAAATATACACAAATTACCGAAGCAGTTATAGTACATTAATACCATTGAGGGTGTTTCCTGAGACGATAAGTAAGAGGAATGGATGAGCAAACAAGCACGTGAAGCCTTTGTTTGATAAATAGACTGGATAACAGCTGTGAGAATGTCTGAGAATGTTTGTCTTTTTGTAGATCTATCTACTTAAACACGTATAGTTTCAGAGGCAATAGTTAAAATGGGGCAACTAGGTCAAACTCCTGATGAGAGTATCAATCGTTTAAGTTAAACTTCTTTTGTTTCTTAGCCAACCAATACCAGCGTTGGCTTAGTTATCATTCAGGCTTTTGACATGGCTTAGTTTAACGACTGTAATCTTGTGAAATCACCTGGCTGAAGCAGCTTAGGGTGGCCTAGGGATTATAAAAACTGAAATGTCATCGTATATTTTGGGTACCTTCTGTGCAGATTAGTTCTTCCTTGCCATCCGTTATTTTAAATCGGTGATCGCCTGTTGCATTTAAAAGCGTGTCTAATGATTATATTAATGTGACTTCCATACTCAGATGCTTTTCTCTCTGCTGTATTACTCTTACCGGTAAGCAACACATTATAAGCATTTTTGTAAATTCAATGTTACGTGCCCAGGTGGGAATTGGCAAGCATATCGTATTCTGCTTTGGTCCACTAACCTCCAACTACCATACAAACAAGAATTGCTTGCATATGAATAAGTTCTATTCGATTTCTTTAAATACTATTAAATGCATAAAATTTTCCAATAAATCTCCGCAGACAATGGGCGTAAAATTTCGGTCAGCCTTTAATATCTTTTCCGGCACTTGGGATATTATCCGTGAATAATGCTGAGGATTCAATTTATACTCTACGGACGATTCTAGAGAAAAGATAACTTATTTCAAATCACGATTTCGCTCTTTCTAAAAAAATCATACAATAATTAAGGGGTAAAAGAGTTGATCAACAATTTTACTAGTTTGTATTGAACGTCTTAAGTTTTGTTTTGTTTATTTTAAAAAGCCGGAGGACAAAGGTCGTCCGATATGATGAGAAACACAAGTGATAAAGAGATTAAACAAAAAAAAGCATGACGAAAAAGAAAACCAACATTCAAATACGAATACGATGATTCCACTGGAAGTGTGCCGACAAGAAAATCAATATCAGTTTCTATTTATCTTTGAACTTAAAAATTCAACGCCATCACCGGTCGCAAGAAATAACGAAATCCGTACTTCATTGGCATTTGAAAGCATCTGAATTCAAAGGACATGCGCGACAAAAAGTTTTTACTCGAAAATGACGTGGCTCATTTTAACTCCGGTGTACAGGCTGTGTCTACAAAAGATTACAAGCGTTGAGAAGATGCGAAATAGGCACAATGCTGGAGTGTTTTTTGTACGTTTTGTAAGGAATTGTGTTTACTATGTTGTTGAATTGGAACATTTTGCCGCCTTTTGTACGAAAAGTGCTGAGGTCATAACGTTGAAGTTTGTAAGAGGTTTGAGCACGAAAGTTACATCATTGAAGCATTATGTGCATGGTCACCTTGAACCGGCATGAAGTATTGATCTAGCTAGCACATTTTTATGTTTCAATGTAAAAGCAACCTAATTCTTCGTGTATTTAAAATCTTTTATAAAAATCCTAAAATCAAGTTATGAAGTCGTTGATAGCTCTATTTTGGTATGTACCTACTCACTTCTTAAATAATACATGGGTCATAAACGAATTACACTTTTAAAAATAAAAAAATAAAAATCGTCTTGGATTTCTTTCAAAATCAACATTTATTTTTTGAATATCAAAGCAATCTGTCTTAAATTATTAATTGAGATCAAATTAAAGTATTTCTTAAATTAGGCCACATTTAGATTTTTTTATGACCACCGAAAAGGTCATAAAATCAACAGAAAAGATAATAGTTGTGCGTTTCTCGTAAAAAATTATACATTTATTTTTAAAACCTAATCTCAGATCAAAATAACAGTGTACTTAACTGTATGTAATTAAAACAAATAAACAAAAAAAGGAACTTTGGCCATTAAAAAAAAACAAAAAAATGTCCACGGAAGAGAGTTCCTGTGGACAATTCTAGGAAAATTAGAACCATTTAACAAACAGACGTCAAATGATGTATCATACCGACGGATACTGTCGGATTTTAAGCGTTAACAATTGTACGTAGTATATTATTACTCTGTGACAATACGAACAATTTGACTTTTAGCGACATGGTTACAGTTGAAGCATCAGGAGTAGCCACATTGTAATTTGAAGATATACTGACTCTACTAGATTCCGGTGTTCTAGGGGTATTTATATGATATGTGTAGTGTGCAGAAGATATCCGCGGTTTACTCACAGCAAATGAAACACGATTCCTGGTACTAACACGTGGTTTATTCTTCTCTAAGCTTATAAACATTAAAATATTATCTTCCACACGTCTTTTCACATCCGTCGTCCACCATTCGTCTCACATTCCTCTTTCAAATATCTTCACATAATTCCGTTCTACGTATCTGTCATACATCATCTATTAATCCTACATTCGGCTATCCTGCATTAATATCTTACTGTATTTCAGGCACATTAAAATCATCAATTCCATATACTCTTTCTAATCTTCAGTAGATCTCGTCTCTTTTGCGACTTTTCGCACCAAATTTTTCTAATTTGCCGTTGTTCTCTTGGAGTTTATTGATCTATCTTTTTGATTTCACCCCTTTCTTTTTCCTAAAGTACCTTTCTCTGTCTTTATTTCGTACATCTGCAGCAGCAGCTTCGTCCCTATTTGCCCGCGCTTTACGCATACTTGGATTTTTCTGTTCACGTCGCTTTTTCTTTTTATCATCATCATTAGTTGGGATTTCGATCTACTTGGTCTTGGCATTATTACCTGCAAAAACAATAAAAATGCATGCTTTCATGCAAACCATCAAAGGCATGAAATAGAAAAGAAAAATGCATAATTTTAATGCGTTTTTATTTAAAACATCTGCATATTGAGTCAACACAGTTTCACTTCCGTGGATGTTGTCTTTTCCGTGGACATGAAGTCCACCTGAGAGTTGTCCACGGAAGGGACGTCAAGCTAAATAATAAAGTGTGATACACAGATTTATGAGGTTAGGAAAGCGTTTATGGAATTTTCGACAATCGTTCCCTAGATTACACAACGCCATTAAAAACAATTATTTTTAAGTGATGTACTTACCAAAATATTGATAGCACCGAAAAGTCGCAACGATCTTTGACGGAAACTGTAACTAATTTATTTTTTAGACAACGAAATACAAATGTTCGCCTTATCTCGCTCGCACTGATGCCAAACTGTTACGTCAGATGACAACTACAAATGTTGCCAGTAAAATTAAACAATATTGAATAGTTGTTTTGCTTATTTAGCTGTGACAGTCAATTTTTTTCGGTCCACGGGAAGCGTTGCGGCATTTGGCACAACATGTTTATCAATGATAACTTTTGTTATATGTATTTTTATTTATTCATATACTCAGAAACTTTAAGTTAAGTATGTGAACAATCATTTGGAGGACAATGAAATATCTTTTTTTGTTCTGTACTATTTTTAACTTATACTTAAACACACGAACCTCGCCGACGCACGGTCCACAGGAGGGTACGAAATGGCTAGTTTTAAATATTTTAATCATATAATCAATTAATTTACTTCGGGGATTATTACATATAAATTTACTAGGAGTACTCTATTATAGGTTTAAAATATAATTATGATGAAACAGTAATTTTTTGGAATTAATCTATCAAGTGCACACTTTTTTAATGTGTTTTGTTTATGACCCACATGTGATTTCCGATGCCATTGAGTTATTTATTATTTACCAATTTTTAATACACATTCCTCTATAAGATACAAGTTATTTTCTCACAAACCATAATACATAATGAAAAGTCTGAATTCGTAGAAATAATTGCGTAATGCATTTGTAAGATATTTATCTATGTATTTTAATTTGTATTCTTAGGCCATTTGAACTAACAAACTAATGAATAGAGTTACTATGGAGAAGATATGTGTAACACAACTGTCTGAAATAATATACAGCAAATTAAATTTTCCTTGTTTTAATGCAATTCATTTCACGTCACATTCGCGTGAAATACCATCGTACCAAGATATAATAAACTGAAATTATCGTTTGAAAATGTTTTTAATTTAGACTGGATTATTTCGTTCATTTCCAACAAAGTATTAAAATTTTATAAACACAGTAATAGTTAATATAACTCCAAACTTAAATCAATAGCAGCATCATTCATAGCAGTTCGTATAAAACTTTCAAAGCAAGTAATTTATGTTCCAAGTTGTCCCATTCTGCAGGACACCCTGTGCTCAGACGTCGATTACATGATGTATCGCTTGCTCATTTGAATTCGCGGCGTTATTCGGAAAATAACGTGTTCAGTCGTCATTCCTCATAGCTACGTGTTCGACGCTAGCTACCGCTTATTATTCTATACGCTTTTGCAGGGCTGCTTCCACTAACTTATAAGTTAGGTCTTGAAATTCATCTTCTTCAATATATAAGTCATTTTCAGTATAATATGCGAAACATCTTACTTACATACTAAAACTAATAAAAAAAAAAAAGAAGCAAAAATACTTATGTATGGTAAGTAAAAAAAAATATTATGCTCAGTTTCTTAAATCCTTTTAATTAGTTCCATAAAATCTAGAGGCAAATAAGTAGGTAAGTGATTTTGTATAAACTAAAAATATCCTTATTATATATTTTTCAGCCACCTACCCCCACCCCGATTGTTTAACAACGTTTTCCGGGTTAGTTGGTTATTATAAAAATTATCATCATTATTAAAAAATATGCCTTCTTCTTATTTTAAGCTGCGTACCTACTTCTAAAAGCGGTTTAAAGAGTTTGAGTTTCATGTCTTTTTGTATGTTTCATGTTGTTTTCTCCGTAGCTGACAATATTTAAACTGTTCTTTAAAATCCTTTATCTAACATCTCTACTTCCCTTGTTCTTTGAATATATTTTTTAAAATAAATAACAAAAAAATATTTGAATTTAAATGAATTAACAAAGTGACCTAAAGTGTTTTAATATATCCTAAGAAAACCAATTGCACACAACTTACAAACGAGACTCAGGGATGAAATACGACACTGGATGGATAGGGCTAATAAATTACTAAAATTACTTATATAAATTTACCATTGAGACGTAACAAGTCCTTGTTCACCTGGCAGCCCTAAGTTCGTGCTAGGTTCTCGGTAGTACTGCTTGGTACCAGACATCACAAATGTCTTCATTGCTCCGCAGACCGCCTAAGGTAGGCAGCCTCGTAAAATTACGAGCTTACTGAGGCTATTTTTAAAAATAGGACATAAAAAGTAATTGCAACCTTCGGTAGAATAATGGGACGGCCGTCTTAGTATCAGATTTAAATAGTACTTAGTATGTTATTAAAATAGAAACGGTATTTCGGTAGAAATTTTGTAAATACGCGAAGAATTTGTGATTACGAGATCTTGGTTCGAGATTGTTGACCTAAGCCATCAAATGCATTATAAAAACGTAGGTATAATCTACAAGTGAATTGCTATTGATTGTTGATCTTCAAAATAATGTTGAAATCGGTATTTTTAATATTTTTTTTTTGATGTATGTAATTTCAAAAACCGTCAAGTAATTTTCAACAGCATCATAGGTTTCGTTAAATTTTAGTAGGTTACCATACCTACCACCAATTCCATAAAAAAAATGTATTCTAAAAGTCACAATTTTAATTAATTAGTTTTGGTTGATTCAATGTTTTTAAACAATAAGGATTCCTAAAAAACATTACTTTTCGTAATCCGGGATTAAATAAAAACATGAAGAAAATTTTTATTGTTGACAGATATCTGTGTATCCTATAATACGACTATACGACTGAGTTCTCAGTTATATTATAAGCCGGCTTAAAATTCTGAGTAAAAACTGTTTCAAATGAAATGGGATGCTGTGTATTCGTTAAGTTTCGGTCGAGGGGATTAAGTGGTGCCGGATGAGGACGCTGGCTCGACGATCTCGCTTTGAGGTCTGAAGAACTGGTAATTTCGGATTTCACAAATAGTTTTACAATGTTCTTGTTTATTAACTAAGGTTATTTATAGATAACATGGAGAACGGGTCTATATTTCATATGAAGTTAATATCTTAATCATGTTTAGAGACGGGCTCTTTAACTCTGTTCCAAATATTTTGCATTATGTTAGTATGTTTGGTAGAATGTTTTTATTATTGCTATTAATATTTTAAAGTTGAAGTTTGTTTGTTTGTTTGCTTGAACGCGCTAATCTCAAAAACTAAGGTTCGATTTAAAAAAATATTACAGTGTTAGATGGTCCATTTATCGAGGAAGGCTATAGGCTATTTATCATAAACCACAAACGCGCATGAAACCGCAGGCACAGCTAGTTACATTATATACGTTATGTTATGTTATCACTTAAAGTTAAATTTTAGAGTTGAAGATATTTATTATCTTCAACTCAAAATATGAAAGAACTTAATGTATTTTATTACACGTAAAGCACTGATTCCAAGGCACCGTATTTATTAAATTTCCCCTACCAACCCTATTGCCAGTATAATCCGTTTGCTATATTTGTCATCGTTTCAATGAGCAATTGGTGGCGTGGCGTATTTGTATACAATTGTCAACAGGATTATGCCAATAATTCCATCATGATGTTGGATCTGATTCAATGGTAAGTACGAACAAATTATTATGACCCAAAAACTGCACGATTGAGATTAAATTGAATTCTAGTTGTTTTTTTTAATAGTGATAGCATTAATTTGTGATCTTAAAAGTTATTTATAAATGTTTACTATAGATAGAGCGACTACTTAAATCAAATACATGCATAATACAGTTGACAGCCTAACAAACCTCAGAGAGAATTTAATCACATTGTACAAGATACTATAAGCCTATCTAAGCTAAAAGCTTTTGAATAAATATACGAGTGTATGCGGTCAGACAGCCATAGCTATGGAGCTGTGATGCAACTTGAGAGAGACCGACTTCAGCACAGCACGTCGACGAGTTGATTGAATAAAGCGAAACCTGAAATTCAACGTCTAACCGACTAACCGCAAACTGTAGAGTTTCGTAACACGATACCCCATAGTTTACAAGGTTAAGTGGGGCCTTGAAAAGTGTGGGAAGTAGTGCGGTGGAATTTTATATCTTTTGCGGGGTGGGTGGTGGAATCAAATCCGTAACGAGTCTCCGTGGAGCGATAAGGGTCTAGCCTGATGAAATGCGGACTTCTGTAGTAACTATGAGCTAGATTTGCACGTATTTGCACCTCTATAAGGACGAACATAGTATATTCATCAAAACAGTTCATCAGTTTGTAAAATAAAAGGACGATAAGATGGTCCTAAGATAAAATCTACAGCTAGATATTACGGCACCGGTCAATAAATATAAGAGTAATTTACGCATATAAAAATGTTATTAATCGTTTACGATAAGCTGCGATGAAAATTTTAATCTTACTTATTTGTTTGTGAAAATTGGTAGATAGGTAATAAAAATATTTCAGTCTTTCATATCGACAGTAGTTTTCAACTTTCAGAGTGATATAATATGATTTCACTCCAGAGAAGATATAGTGAATAGTTATCGTAAAAGGGATTTAAAAGTGGAAGTAGTCCAAATTTTAAAAACTAACTAACTAACTAAACTTCACGCCACTTCCCTAGCAGGGTAGGCAGAGAGAACCGAACGCTATACAAATTTTAAATCTATTAAAAATTCCATGGCAAAAATATTTACCTTGTATATACTTTATTTTAAAGATTTGTAATATCTTCGATTGTCATAATCTAGTTAAGAATAGATGACGAAAGATGGACTAAACAGATATACATACGAAAGTAGAAGGATGTAGGAGCCGCGGAAGGCTCAGGCTCACCTATCACGACCAGATTGGTCGTGTATTAACAGAAGGTGATGTTACGAGTCATAAAAACCGTAGAGCTTGTATGCTTTTCATACATCATGAATGTTGAAGAGGCGAGTGAGGTGTGTAAGGATCGTGCCATATGGCGTTCGGTTCTCTCTGCCTACCCAGCTAGGGAAGTGGCGTGAAGTTTAGTTAGTTACAGAGGTTTAATAAAATAGAAAGAGCGAGGGGAATTTTTTTGTTATAAACAAGCTATATAAAATTTATTGTCTGAAGCAATCTAAATGTTTCGATGAAATTAATTAAAACATAGCTTGCATTTGTCGTATAAAGGATATACATTACATAACATAACATAAAATCGTGCCTAATCCCCAAAAGGGTAAGCAGAGTCTAAAGGGTTAGATGGAAAGTAATATAAATGTTGTTGTAATTAATAAATGAAATTGACTATATTGACATTTAAAAATAAAACATTTAAACCACCCACTTTTTAACGGTCTAAAAGCGACTAAACTTGCATTTGAAACAAGTAAGCGGTTTAGTTCCGACCCGCAAGCTGAATGTTTGTGTGGAGTTAAAGAAAACCGCAGCTTGCTTTGTGCAAATGAGCGGCGATGTTCGTTCACTATTCGCTCGCACATTTGCGCTTGAAGCGCTGCGGGTACGTGGCAACTATGAAATTATGTGTGCCAATGTGTTCCCATTAATTAGCTGCTACTTTATATACGCTGTTACGGGTTGTAACAGCTTTTGTAAATCATATTGTGATGTATTTGCTACTCGGTGCGATGAGCGAACTGGTGTCGTTTTCCATATTTGTCGAAATCACCTCGACTCCAATTTCATTGATTATAAAAATAAAATGGGACTACATAAAATTATTAAATATTTTTTCATTGTTTTCGTAAGTTTTTTTTAATTTAATATGCAAATTTCCGTTGCGATTTATTAAAAAGTTATTTTTACTTTACATTAAGTCGGAATTGAATCTATGTAAATGAAACCAACTTGAGGATCGTAATTTGATTTCTGTGTAAAACTACATATTTAAAAGTAAATGTTTGAATAGAAGACGATTATAAACTTTCATTTGTTTTAAATACTTTGGTATTATTACGATAATATGAGTTATCGAGACAAGTTATACTCGTAGTATAAATTAAATGTATATTTAAGGAATAACTAACTGTTAAGTACAGAATATCCTATTAACAGAACACATTGACACGAGGACAATGACGGGCATCCCCATCTGCGATACGCATTAATTACATAGTTAACTAAATCCCTCTAATAAACCAATACAAATGACGTCATAACTGGCAATGGCCGCGCTGAGCAAGTAAGGTTAAGTGGTCGGCGAAAACTTAATCTATCGCTGGCGTGAGCTGTTATTAGAAAGCGTCTACGGACGCAGATTGCAGTGTCAATATTTAACCGGCTGACGAGGGCTTGGCGGCAGGGCTGCCGAAGCCCGCTCTGAAGTGATGATCGAGATAAGAACTTTGTAGAGGTTGCTTGAAGTTCGGCCTGTAGGACTGCTCTTTGAAGTTCCTGACCTTTTATTTTTTGGTTGAAATGCTTTTTGCGTGTACAAATTAAATTTAATTTCAAACGCTAGTCACGCATAGATATTGTATCTGGAGACAGAGGGAGGATTTATCTCCTAAAAATACATATGGTACCCTGTGGTTATTAATTAATATAATTAAAAAAAATATCTGCATAGTTGAGTTATTGAAATTTTATATTGTGTAATACCTATCATGTAATTTTAAGATTCATCAGAAGCTTTTCCGTAGCTATGTGGTTGCAATCCCTAGTTGCATGTGATTACGATAACGTGACAGGTTTTAACCTTTACAAACACGAAACATGGCCGGTAGAATATATTGACATTACAAAAAACGTATTGACCATCGAATTAGATCACATTATGACAAGCTCGATGGCGCATTTGGCGTGACCCTGCCCCATGCGCCAGGAGTTGTGGGTTCGACCCCCGTCCAGGACAAATATACGTATGATGAATACTTGTGTTTGTTCTGTGTCTGGGTGTTAAAATCCAATATTTAAGTATATATTTGTAATACCACTGTTTTTTTATGATATCCGTAATACAAGTACTTAAGCTACTTGCCTCGGAGTCAGATCAATGTATGTGATGTTGTCTGATATTATATTATGTTAAATCTATTGTTATATAATATTTTATGTCAAGGTTTAGGTTTGAAAGTTTAAATATAGTACATGTGTGGTTAAGACACATACAAACTTTCCAGCCTTAACCTTCACATGTCTTTCATATAAGAATTCCAGCTATAGAGATTGTGTAACTTAGAAGGTGAATCGAGCAAAGCAATGCCAACAACGCGTTCCTCGAGGTGGTAGCCCTAACCTTGTCGTGAAAAGGTTACTTGCTGCTTCCTTTATATTTCATTCAGAATATTCCCGGGGGAATAGGGAATGCGGATACATTGTGTGTTTACATTTTTGAATGTCTTTGGTTCAATAATAAGACAAAATTTAAGTCGATTTTTTTTGTGACTCGGCCAATTAGCATTTTGAACCAAACGATTGTGCATGTGTCTTCCATGTAGATTTCATGATAGTTTTATCTTGGTTTAAGTGGATGGTGATATATTTTTTTAATAGAAAATCTATTACCTAAGCGTATGATACAATACTATGCTACCATAACTTTTAAATAATGTTGTCACGTATATTTATATTCGACAATTCATCCGTTTTCATGGTTTATTTTTATTTACATGTCGACCGTCTATCATAAATCTATCATACGTATTAGAATTATGACTAGTTGTAATCAATATGAAAAGAAAATTGGCGGCTTGTCAACAACTTCATGTCAAAATAACTACAATGTGCCACCCGAGAACAAGATACGAGTCCGGACTTTGACTTCGGAATTCTCAAAACGAATTCACTGTTGCAAACAGCTCTGAGCTATCTCCCTTCCTCATCTCAAGAAAGGGTGCGCTCCATAAGACAAAGTGGGAAGATAAAACCGATATCTGTAGCAGCGCTGGACGTATTTAATTAAAACTTTCCCAGCTGCCCCATTAAACGCCGGACAATATGCCTGTGTAGGCACTCCCGACATTTGTTAGTGCTGTTTTACTACTGTATCACTGTTTATGTCTATATTCATTGCTAATTGCTATCAAAAGTTGTTCTATCTATGACAGGGTTCAGTGGCCGAGGTATTGTTTCTGTTTTATTTGATTACCTTCTGTCTGATCGCTGATATTATAAAGAGAAGGTCATCAACAGATCGAAAATTGTAGCGTGATTGAAATTTTATAGAGTTTTTAATATATCTTCAATTCAAAGAAAATGAAAACAATGACACCATCTGGTATTTTCAACTTGTTATGTAATAAATAGACATAACTAACTAATTAACTAAACTTCACGCCACTTCCCTAGCGGGGTAGGCAGAGAGAACCGAACGGCATATGGCACAATCACACCTCACTCGCCTCTTCAATAAACACACATAAAATGATTTTACATACAATAGAAAACTTTTTGTGCTTTTGTTTGCAACTGGTCCCAACTTTAAATAAAAAACAAAAGAAGTAGTAGGTCAAGAAGTAGACAGCATTTCTTGGACACAGGTTCGCCTAAAACTTCGCAAAATTTTCACGAAAACTCTGTAACTATGTATAAGATAAGGAATAAACTACAAGATAAGTACATCTTCATTAACTTTTCGACGAAGATTAGACTATTTACTCCTACAAACAACTTAAATAATAACCAACATTACACGCTTTAGGCCCGGAAAATGTCACGAAAGCGTTCGCCATTACGATCGCATTAATTTTTAATTCGTATTCTTCGCAAACACGCTAAAACGCCCAGCCCGATTCCGCTTCAGGTGTATATAATATGTACTGTTATGTAAAATATATGTTATGCTACAGCCGGGTGGAGAGAGTCGATACTTGCTCATGCAATATTGAATATGAAAGCTGTTAGGATGGGTAACTCCAGTGTATTTTCCATTGGACTTTTATGTAACACTAGCTGTGCCAGCGGTGTCACCCGCGTTTATGGTTAATATTATAAAGACTATTTCCGTCATACATGATTTCTATGTAACTTTAACCATTAAGGCTGCACACGCGTCGGAAGCTTAAAAAATGGAGTAACTTCTCCCGTTTTCCCAACATTTTCCTTCACTACTCTGCTCCTATTGATTGTAGCGTGATGAAAAGTATACTATAACCTGCCCAGGAGTATGAAGAAAAATTGTACCAAGTTTCGTTAAAATCCGTCAAGTAGTTTTTGTTTCTATAAGGAACATACAGACAGACAGACAGACAAAAATTTTACTGATTGCATTTATGGCATCAGTATCGATCACTAATCACCCTCTGATAGTTATTTTGAAAATATATTTCGTATACAGAATTGACCTCTCTACAGATTTATTATAAGTATAGATGAGAAATTATAATAAATCTATACTAATATTATAAAGAGGAAAGATTTGTAATTTTGTGTGTGTGAATGTTTGTAATTAATAAACTCAAACACTACTGTGCCGATTAAAAAAAAAAATCATTGGAAAGCTACATTATCCGGAAGTACATAGGCTATATTTTATCCCCATATCCTTACAGGAACGGGAACTATACGGGTGAAACCGCGGGGCGCTGCTAGTATGTTATAAAAAGCTGTAGACGTAAAGGACGTTGATATGATTAAAAATGAATATTTAACGGTAGGAACGGTTAGCATTGTAACTTTTAGGATACATTCATAAGTCCAGCAGTGGTGCTTAATAGGTATAGATACGGGCCTCAAATTTTTCTCAGCCTTAGAGGTTGTTGCTTAAAACCCTAGTACTGGCTGGAGTTTACCATTCAAATAACTATGTATGTACGATTATAACCGTATTACAGATATAATTTGTCTGGTTTTTCTCTATGGGTTACGAAGATCATATGTGAAGCGGTTTAATGTAATAACCAGGCCTGCTAAGTATAGGATTACGGCCTAAGCCGCAATTGGATAAGATTATGTTTAATACAATGATAAAGCTAGAGGATTTTCCGATAGTACATCAAAAGAGCTTTAATGTCCCTATGTGATACTTCGTTATAATATAGATAGCCTTTCGAAGAAATTCCAATTTCATTTCATGAATGGGTCGATTCAAAGAGTGTCATTTTCTAAAATTGATCGTGTTTCGTAGTTGTAATTTGGTAAACATGGGACGAGCTTCAAACTTTTAAGATAATTAGTGATTATTGTCTGGCGCATTTATATTTAAAGGCGTCCATGGATGATATTGTGATGGTAAAGGTGTAAGAATAACTCAACAGTTTTCCACAAAGCTGACAATTTTTTTTCAATTTTAGGGCGATTTAATCGTTTTCTACAATCGTGATATGAGCTGCTGAAATATCTAGAGCGACTTAATAGTTGCATTATAGAATTAAGGCTCAACACATTAGCATTACAGACGTCTATTAATCCGTATTAGCTCGCCGCACCAGTTCACAGCTGAGCTGATCTGTGCCCTGCATAACCTGCATTGTATGAACAATCTAATTTTAGCGAACATTTCAAAGCAGATCTCTTACAATAGCTTCACGTTCTACTTAAACCATCTGTAATTTATCAATCGATATCAAAGCCGTTTATATTGGGCGGGATTGTGATTGTGAATAGATGTCGACTGCCATTCTGTTTTGTGTATCGAGTAGTTAAACATTTGTAAAATTTAAAGCAGACAGACTTTATTGATATACATACAAAACTTTTGTGTGAAAATGAATACCTATTCAATTTCAACAGAAAATGCAAACCTACATAAATGCTTTTCTGCAGGTATAATGTCTGATGGGTGAACTGGTTTAAAATATGTATGTAATAAATACATACATTTTACTCTTAAGCCCGCCAATTATGTCCAAATTAAATTTTCCCGGGTTCCCAATTTCAGGAAAACTTTATCATTGTATTTTCCTGAAACTTTATTTAGACTTTTTTAAATATTTATTTTAAAATATCTTAGTATTTAACTGTACGTAGTATGTGAGATTAACCTAGATATATTATAAGGGTCGTGTGCAATCACTAAAAGCTAACTGGGAACCACTTTACTAAATTTTATTCAGTTTTCACGCAATTACATGATGGAACTTTGAGAAATATTTTCCATAAGAAAGATATCGTGTGTTTTAATATATACTTATATTAATTTTCTAGGAAAGAGAACGCGGTAGACTGAATTGTATGCGAATAGAAGCTAGTAGTATTATAAAATATTTCGTGATGCAACGAGTGCAGTGAGAGGTCACATTTGTTGCAGAAACAGTGAATGATGTAGCCGCAACTTACTGCGATGGAACTCATAAATCTGTTGTAAAGAACAGGTGGTGTGACAGTTACATGTAGGCTAAGGATAAATCTTTAATAACATTACAAATAAAGTCTTAAAATATCATTTAAATTACTGTTTCGAAATCGATTATGTAGCACTGAATAGCTGTGTAATTTGCTGTGTGCCAGTCTGAAGAATTTATTTAATTTTATAATAGACTAGCTGTGCCAGCGGTGTCACCCGCGTTTATGGTTAATATTATAAAGATTATTTCCGGCATACATGATTTCTATGTAACTTTAACCATCAAGGCTGCACACGCGACGGAAGCTTAAAAATGGGGTAACTTCTCCCGTTTTCCCAACATTTCCCTTCACTACTCTGCTTCTATTGATTGTAGCGTGATGAAAAGTATACTATAACCTGCCCAGGAGTATGAAGAATAATTGTACCAAGTTTCGTTAAAATCCGTCGAGTAGTTTTTGTTTCTATAAGGAACATACAGACAGACAGACAGACAAAAATTTAACTGATGGCATTTTTGGCATCAGTATCGATCATTAATCACCCCCTGTTAGTTATTTTGAAAATATATTTCATGTACAGAATTGACCTCTCTACAGATTTATTATAAGTATAGATGAGCAGCGCCCCGCGGTTGTACCCGCGTAGTTCCCGTTCCTGTGAGAATACGGAGATATAATATAGCCTATGTTACTCGCTGACAAAATAGCTTTCCATTGGTAAAAGACTTATTAAAAATTGGTCCAGTAGTTTCGGAGCCTATTCGAAACAAACAAACAATCAAATCTTTCTTCTTTATAATATTAATATAGATATCTAGATAAAACTTATGGTACTCAAACACAAACGTATTTAAAGCGTAGATTTAACAATATAAGACGACAGGATTACCTATTTAAAATTAGGAATTATTGAAGTCATTTGTAATTAGATAATTTGAAATAATAAGTCCTTCAACTAACGCATCTTGTCATGACCAACAAATGTTAATGCTCCTTCATTTCACAACAAATAAAGTTCACTCAATTTAGTTGGCTGATGTAGCCATTCCGTTGGAGTCCTAAATGACAATTGGATAATCCTGACAACTTGGCACAAAATCCGTTGTACTGTCAACTACAACTATATCTTTTTCCAAGTTAAAATCTCGTCTCACGTCGCCACACCGCAGGATATACTCTCTTTTTCCTGTTAAAATTGCCAACAATGCCCGCGGTCTGGGTAAGCGGAGATATTGACCGATATATCACTAGCACACAGGTGGGGCATGTTTATAACGTCATTGTGGTGGTGTGCGACACTCGCCGCAGCCGTTGCGGCACAAACAATGTGGTTTTTAACTCGATTAGTCTCGCCAACTATCTACTTATGTATTTACGTGGTCTGAATCTATTTTTGTCGAGACTACGGTTCAATTGTTTTGGTAATTACTTGGATTTCGTTTATCAAATGTTGTACGACACGGTTACTACGCACAGTGTTTATAGATGATTTAAATATTGTAGACACGATCTATTTGAATAGAAATAAACTGATCGTTGCTAAGCGCAAAATTTATGAACGGCTGGAGCAATTTCTTTAGTACAGGTTTGTATTAAAGAAACTAGATTAAACTAGACTGAATAGTTTTCTGAAAAAAAATATTAGGTAACCGGTGAATGGAGAAATCCAGGAAAACTAAAAGTAAAGAGTGTTGCTACTCCCGTCCGAATTTTATTTTCAGAATTTCTGGAATTTGCATTTTCCAAGTAACGGCAAATTCATGTGAATTTATATATATATGTTGGTCTGGAAGTTTGTCTAGATACCTACTCGTATTTATGTATCAGCTTAAAACGGAGTCGATTAAAGTGGAAAGTATATTTCCAACATATATGGAATATAAAGGCGACACAAGTAAAATAAGTAGGTAAGTAAAGTTATTGAAAACAGCAAAGACGAACGTGTCCTCGAAGGAGATGAAACACATTAAGATAGTTTGATTGTTATTTTGAATGTAAAAGTCAATTAATGCAAGTTCACATATTTCTCTCAATTAAACACATATTTTTTTACATCCGCACGTGTTTACGAATGTATAATCTCATACGGCTATTGTATGCAAACACACGCCAGCTTACATTTTTTTCTTTGGTCTATAATAGTATCCGCTTGTGACTTCGACTTAGTAGAATACCTAGTATTCCACACATCCATCCATTTAAAAATTATGAAATATTTTTAGAAATAAATTCTTCTGGATTTTTACTGATCGGATTAACATGTCAGTGAACTGGCGAATGTATATCATCATCTTAATATACTTAATTTTGTCTGGAGTCAGTAGAGTAGATAAGTAAGTAAGTAGATAAATGCCTATTGAGATTTTTAAAAGCCCTCGATTTAGGCACAACATTATCGACAAAGTTACAATTGCTTTCATGGGTAAAAAGGCTAATGTTGGATAGGAAATCTAATTATATAGTGTCTTATTTTCATAGTTCATAAGTCATCTTTCTAAAAACCAGTACGACGTAATCAAAAGCTTAACAAATGTTTTTGTAAAGTAAAATTATGTCGTTATGTCGTTTATTCGCGCCGCTACAGTTGAAGATTTACTCCTACAATCGTTAAGAGACGTTCGTCTCCTAATGATTAGTCTGTCACATTGACAGACAGACGAGTGCACGAAGCGATTAAGCATGCACGGGAGACTGCATGTGAGCAGCATGCATCGTTTTGTCTCATCTGAGCCTTCAAAGACCTGCAGCATTATGATAATGAGGTTCGTTCGTCGCAAGATGGATCTGTGCAATTCCCTCGTCGTCACCGCTGATAAATCGTTGCTCGCCATAATTGATACGGGCAAAAACAAAGAGCTTTCCTTTGTTTTACTTTGCGCTGAATGAATGGGTATCGGGATGATACTGTGAGCGAATTATTGGCGAGGATTAAGTTTGTGATTGAATTTTTTGATCGGGAAACCTAGCCGCGAGGCTTTTTGCGATCGCTGCCAGCTGGTTGCTGACTGAGAACATAAAGTTAAAAGCATTTTGGATTGCCGATGGCCACTGTAGATTGAAAAATCAAGTATTGTAAATATCAAGTCTTTTTTTTATAATCAATAGTCAAAAATGGAAGATTTGGCTTAATTTGTAACTGTATGTAAACTTGAGAAGGCAATATGGTTTTTTTGGCCAAGTTTCCTTCCTTTCTCGAAAAGAGGCCGGAATATGGTTTGCTTAATTAAGGAGTTTGGCTTCTGCTTGTTTTTTGTACCTTTTAAATGTTACCATGTTAATTGGACTGAATATTTACAGGCAAGTCAAGTAAAGTTGTGTATTTATTGCATTCGAGAAAATAATAGACTTTTAATCTTATCAAAATACTATTAATTTTATAACAAAATATGTAGCTTTGATTTTTGATTACATACAGCACAAGTTTTGTTATGATGTGATCATTGAAAGTGGCCTGAGTCGTTTGTCTTCCACAAGTTCAAGTTCAATCAAGATAACAGAAGTTGGTCAAGAGCTGACCCGACGACACATTGTGTGTAAACGTCGCCCGCATCAGGAAGGAACATCTTGTAAAGTTATCAAATTGTTGCCGTATGCATACACTATTTGACGGCTCTAACATTATTACTACTGGTTTGGTCTAGAGCTCATCTGGATCGGCGTATGATAACATTTGGAATTGTCAGATAGTGGTATTCATCGCAAAGTGTTTGGTTTATAAAACGACAGAAGGTCCCACCTCGCTTTTGCTCAGGTAATTCAATGTGCAGAATATGAACGCAAAAATATTAAAAATGCATATTTATATACTGACTCGATGGCGCATTCGGTAGTGACCCTGCCCCCATGCGCCAAGAGTTGTGGAATCGATCACCAACCAGGACAAACATTCGTTTAATTAATACTTGTGTTTGTTCTGTGTCTGGGTGTTAATATCCGATATAAGTATATATTTATAATACCATTGTTGATTCTGATATCCGTAACACTAGTGCTTAAGCTACTTACCTCGGAGTCGGATCAATGTATGTGATGTAGTCTGATATTTATTTATTTATTTAAGAAGTCTCTAAGATTAATTTGAACATATGAAAATAAGTGCAGGGCAACGAAATACTTATCCTATTCATATTATAAATGCGAAAGTTTGTATGTATGGATGGATGTTTGTTACTCTTTCACAAAACAACTACTAAATGGATTCTAATGAAACTTTAGAATAATATAGCTCTTACACCCGAATAGCATATAGGCTACATTTCATCGATGAACCACGCGAGCGAAGCCACGGGCAGAAGCTAGTACTTAATAAGTCTAATGTTGATATCGAGGCAAAGCATAATTATATAGTCATATTATCTAAACAATAATATAGTCTGAGTTTGCAGGTTAACTTAAATAAATCAAATAAACATACGTCGGATTTCTGTTGAAAAGTTCCCAAATTGCTAGAAAAATTGGTATTCAGAAATGTATGAATCCGTATTTTTAGTTGTTTAGATAAACACGGAAAAATCATAATAAGGAAGCAATATTCCAATTTTCTCCATTATTATATTGGAACACGTATATGAATTCAAATGAGACCTTGCCTCCGCAGTGGTAAAACGCTGGATCCACAATTTAATCTTAATTAACTAGCACCATATTTGGGGCCAGTTAGGCACCACTAAACCGTTTTCCATTAGCGAAATTTGCTTTAAAGCAAAATGGATTTTCAGGTCGAACAGTTTAAATATGTAACGGCAGTAGTAGAAGCTGACTGTTAAATTATTAGCCTACACACTGCGAAACAAAGTGTAGTGAGCCGTGCGGCTTTTGTGTAGGGTTAGGTACTTCCCTCTGGGTTAAGCAGCATGATTATGTTACATTAAGATACAAACACCACTCTCGTAATCCCCAAATGGGTAGGCAGAGTCAAAGGGGCAGCTAGATCTTTTAACCACGTTCAACCAAAAATTAAACTGGGCGGGGTCACATGTAGAAATAGTGATAAGTTGCTAGGTCGTCGTCTACACAAACACACACTCAAAACTCAGTATAATTTAGTCGCCTTTTACGACGTGCTAGGCAAGGAACACAGTTGGCACATTCTTTTTAAGTCCCAGACCAACATGGGACACATAAAGATTATTGTTTAAATCTGACTTGTTAGGCGGTGCAGTTTGTGTCACACTTGAGAAGTTGGATTTCGAGGCGAAACAAATTAGCAGACAGACTCAAGGTTAGAGGAAATGTAAGTGCAGTGGCCAACTAGCTTTATTTTAGGAGCACTGTTATAAGATATTCTTAGAGTTTTCTTTATATATATGTATCGTCACGTTATCATGCAAATATACGTTAGCATGCAAAGAAAGATTTTTAATAAACATTACGTATGAGATAGTAAGTTCTATTGAAAACATGGTTTTCTTATATGTTGTTAGATTTTTCTGATCAACAAAATTTGTGGTTATTATTTATGGGACAATATTTTCCCACTCTTTTGTTAATGCAGTGACTTTAGAAGTAGCAAAATGATACTGCAAAACCAAGTACGTAAAAATTGCATTTAACGTCACCAGGTGATTACCAGGTAGTAACTAAATCGTATATTAGACAAAGTTCAACAAATCGACAGCCCTACACTCCGATCCACGCCAGCCACAATCGGAGTGGCTCATTGCTTCGGGGCTTTGATAAATACTAAAACGTAAATAGAAGGCTACACAGAAATTTCATCGAAGGCAAACTCTGCTAATTTTGCGGCTTTTTCAAGGAAGAGCAAAACAACTCTGTATGCATGAGCAGCACAAGCATGAGCTACCGCAAAACGGCCAGTGCTTTTGTTTATTTGTGAGCAAGTTCACGTCGCATGAAATAGTCACGTGCGGTGGAAACTACAGACTGGCTATTGCTGGACGTAGACCGTTGTCTACAGATGGCTGCACCAGAGCCTGCTCTATGCTCATTCGAATGTATGCCGAGGGTTCTGTATGCTAATATGATTGAATTATGGACTTATAGTGAAACCTTTTTATTTTCATATTTGTATTGCAATGAAGATTGTATAGACTTAGAAGTAGATTTGTGCAGCACCCACACTAAAATGGTGTGTTTAATTATGTAGTAGATTTATATTGTTCCTTTTATATTTTTTGACTTATAATTGACCATTGACAGAGTTCATGTGTTCTTCAGGACAATCTAAGACTTTGTCCACATATTCACCTAAAAGTATACACAAAAGGTCTACTATTCTCGTATCTTCGTAGAGGCTCGTGTTGTATTCCGAGAAACATTGGGAACATTCTGTTCCTTAGCTGCTTGCATTACAAAGGAATTAGCATTTCTCTTTGTGCGGATGTTGGGTATATCATCAACGTTAGGCTGTTACGCTAATCTGCGTTTGGTATCACAGTGGAAGGGATTAGCATAATAGGTTTTAGTTTTATCTTATAACGTAAATAAAATAATATTTGACAACATCATATGCGTTGATCTAATTCCGTAAGTGAAGTACATTATTATTATATATGTGTTTATGGAATCATTCGTATTCTAAAAATCAATATTTGTCCCGAGATTTGAATTGAACTCATGTTCCTTGCGGTCGATAAGAAGTTTGAGCTATTGCATCAGCTGACAATCAGAAAGGTGTTCACAAATTAAAAAGGCTTTTAATTGACCCAATTAGAATTAGCGGAAATAACAAGAGTACTTCAACTAGGTTTTATTTATAGTTGACCTTGATATCTTACTGGCGGCCAAAACTATTCCCTTTTCAGTGCAGCCATTTATAATGTTCTCAAAGGTTCCATCAAACATTTTGCTCTCGACCCCTGAAAGTGCACCGGTACACTCGCTTCGGCCTCTAAATCCACATCAAGCGAGCACGGCAGCCGTGTTTATAAAACATTTCGCGATATGGGCGGTGTAGGAAACAATATCGATAAGTTCCTTCGTTTCCTAGTAGACCGCCCTTGATTTGTAGGCGTTGTTGAAACTAGATCTCAGCTTTGTTCCGCTAGTAGATAAACGGTTGACATTTGACCGGTGTGTTAATGACTCAGATGCATACATTCGAATGAACACGAGTACGCATACTAAACAACAGAATCATTACATTTTATAGAAAACGCATGTAATATAACAGAATGCAAGACGAATGTCTGTTCTCACTATTCTTTACTATATTTAATCTGTATAAGTCTTTTGCGTTTTCAAAATTAATTGGCGCAAATTATTGTTATGGTTATTAATTTGGTACATCAAAATGTTTTCCCTTTGAAATACAACAGTGCGATATTTTCTAACTGCTACACGCTTTAGCTAGTCACCCTTCGGCGTTCGGCGCATACAGCCAACGTGATTTTCACGTTTGACGTTGAATTATCCCAGCAACGCTTCCGAATCGTTAGGTAAAACCGATTAATATAATCGATACTTGTTTGTTATATCAACATTTGTTATGGTCGGTGTTTTTGATTGAATACTTGGACGTTGAATGGCGTGGAAAAAGCTACTAAATATAATATTTGAATAAGTAGGTACAAGTAAATGCAATTTATATGTAGTTTATTTAATAAATCGATTATAAAGGGCCATTGGGCGGTAGTAACTTACACAATACGTAGACTATGCAATAAATTATAGTACAAAAACATTAGTGTACATTTCACTAGTTTCATTTACCCTTATGTCGTCGACATACCTACAAATCGATTTTCCAAATCGAAAATGAAATAGTGTTCCATTACATCTAGATTTGAGATGTAGATTCTACGTGGCCCTATCAAAGGCTAAACCCTGTTGAATATGAAAATATTGTACTATAATGGGAGCGTGTCTCGGTGCGTCGAATACCTATATTTACCTTGCGAAATCAATTTTCTCGGTACATCTGTGCCGGTGACATGAATGCGCAATCGTAGCAAATGCCAGGGTAGGGTTACCTCGGCGTTTAGTATGCGCACGAGAAATTTGCCTAGAATATGTTATGCACGATACCGATCTTGGTGATTCTATTCAGATTTACCGAGAAACTAGTTCAGGTAATTTTAAACAAGTTGCTTGATTGGTTTGTAGTTTGAAGCCGGTTTCACGGAAACAAATCTGTATCGAATTAGGGGCTAGAGCTGGAAAAGATTTTTAATGTATGTATGTATGTATCGTTACATTATATTAGAGCTTTTTGCCGATTCCTACTGGAAACGATTTAACCAAGCTTCTTTAATCTATCAGCGAAACTATATGCTTTTGTGATCCTTTGATAAAGGAAATATACAAGTTAGACTATGATTATCTTCCATAATTAAATGTGCACGTTTCTGCACGAAGTTTTCTCTTACCGCTGATCTGACATGAATTCGTTCATCTATCTAAGCTCTAAGGCCGGATTAATCAGTTATGTCGAGAATGTTAGAACGGGTTAAAGGACGAAGGGACCCCACAATGCGTTGCCCTGGGTACCCCAACATAGTAACCCGTCCTGCATCTATCAGCAGAACCAGTCGCTAACCCTGTCTGGCACGGAACTCGTTTATTATCGGTTCAAGCTAGACGCAGGCTGGAGTCAACGGGACCTAATGCCCGTAATTGTATTTGTAGACCCTTGACATTGGAGCGCAGATTTGATCCGGTCGCGCTAACTGGCCGTATCTCCTTTCAATAAACGTTCTTCCTGGAGGAGGGGTGGGGAGACGAAGGTTTTTTTACTATGTTTTCCTTATGTCGGTATAATGGGACGGTGCATACGTTATACGATCTGCACTAAGCCGGCATATAACTCTTTATTGCACAAACTATAATAATAATTGGTATAGTACCAATGTAGAAGCCATGTAGACAGTCGACCTTTGTTCAGCAGTGGATGAATGTATGGCTGATGATGACACAGAAGAGTGCAATATCACTAGAGTAATTAAATTATCATTTAAAAGTTATAATTTATTAAGATTATAAAGCTAGATAGTCAGCCTAATTCATATCTTTATTTTGAAATATGTAGTTATTTTGAAATTAATTTATGTTTTTTTTTGTTAAGGTAATTTAAGAATTGCCATTCTCAGAAGTAGGTACATGTTTCATTTGACATAATGATGACGACCCTCATTGAAGAGCTACGCAAAAAGAGACGTATATTCACGTGGACTTCCAATTAATCAATTCAGCCCATCACTGGTAGTTGCTAGATACAACTATACAAACAAATCAGGCAGGAATAACATCAATTTGCCTAATGAGTTATTTATTGCACAGATACATAGTTTCAAAAGTCGATCGTTGTGTTTTCTACGTAGGTCTGATTGCTTTAGTGAGGACTCACAGGAGTTTTTACTATGTTTTTTTAGTGTTAATAACTGACTTTCGTTTTTCTAGAGCTCAGTTACAGAAAAAACACAGTAAAGGCCTAGCACCAAAAGTACAAAGTTTACAAAATCTAACATTAATTTCTTTGTACTACCACTATGTAATTGATTATATTAGTACATTCGAAATATTTGTTTTGTTTTTGTTAAATGGTTATTGGTTATATAGTTTAATGGTTTAAAATGGCCTTTATATCTGTAACAAATTCATGATTTCACAAGTTGCTAAGCTTCAAAGCTGTTTCAAAATCCTATCCTGGAATGGTTATCAGTTGACTCTGGGTTACATACATACATACATAACATGACGCATGCAGTCCCCGAAGGGGTATGCAGAGTCAGCCAAAAATAAATAACTCTGGGTTACAATTTTTTTTTATAGCTGATGTCAACATAATAAATGTTAATTGTCATCAACATAAGGCGTTAGGCCACTTCCCAGATGAATTGGAAAGAGTAAAGATGATGAAATGAAATTAAATGAAATTGTCTTTATTTACATAGGCTTAAATAAGCACTTATGAATCGTCAGTACATACAAATAAAAATTTACCACCGGATTCGGAAAGTAGCTTCTACCGAGAAAAACCAGCAAGAAACTCGATAGTTACTCTTTTCATCGCCAAATTCAAATTAAGTATCAATAAAAATTATCATATTCTTAAGCTACTATGCTATACAAATCTATAAAAGGTAAATATGTTTAATAAATAAAAATGCAATTACAAATATTTGTCACTTTAAAAAATCTTCTATAGTATAAAAAGCCTTTCTCTTATGATGCTCTTTAATATTTAATTTAAATCTATGCAAAGGCAGTTCAATTATATTGCCTGGTAATTCGTTAAGAGTTATCCAGAATAGATTTAGTGAGAGGGCTTAAAAAATCACGTAGCTCCATTCCATTTGCATCACGCGTTCACTGTGCAGTGACTTGCGCATACAGTCCGGTCATTATTCCTCTGCCTGCTCTATTGTCCCGCCAATGGGCGCAACGGCTTTTGATGAACATCGTTACTTTGTTGATTTTATTAATGGAGCCACGTTTATGGACATAGGTTGTAAACGCAGCGTCAATGTAAATGAATAAAGAAGGAGACGGGAAATTGTGGTGGTATTGTTATGGTATATGAAATCCAGATATTGTGTTACTGGCTATCAAAATAATTGTGATGTATGGCGATTAGATGAGGGTGTGAGATGGAAATGCGGAAGGTGGGGTAGATTATACGGTCTCTGTTTACGAGTCGTCCACTGTTTCTGGATCAGATGATATGAGCCTTGAACTGGTTAGTAGCAATAGGCGTATCAATTTGCACAAAGTGTTTGTAAATACGAATAAATAGGATCAGAAAAATTGAAATAATATATCGATAAAAGATGTAGATATTATCTATGTCAGCAAAGTCATGAAGTCTTGTAATGGGCTGATATGTATTAAAACAAATATTAAGATAGATGCTCCATCATATTTCATAAGGTAGACTTGTGCAGAAATGCATAGTAGTTAAATATTTAACAGCATATATACATTTGTGGTGCTCTCCAGTCAATCAAGCTATTTTAGTGATGTATTGCGTATGCATTATGAAGGTTAATTGTAACGGGAAGAGTCAAAAATATCCCACTCGAGCGCAGCACATTCCTAACGGATTCGAACGGATGTTTTAGAATGATATGACATTTATCAACAATAGTTATCATTTGCATATACATTAAATCCGACTAAATAAATACATATCTGAAAACATCACATACATTAACCTGACCCCGAGCTAAGTAGCTTAAGCACTTGTGTTACAAATATCAGAATCAACAGTAGTATTACAATATAGACAGATACAGAACAAATACAAGTATTCATCACACGAATGTTTGTCCAAGGTGGGTATCGAATCCACAATTCTTGGCGCATAGGACAGGGTCACTACCAAATGCGCCATCGAACCAGTCGATATACATTACTTTTATGTCATTCGCTATTATATTTAAACTAGCAGCGCCCCGCGATTTCACTCGCGTGTTTTCAGTTCCGTAGGAATACAGGGATACAATATCTATATCTTTACAAGAACTCCACAGTTACTATTGAAAATAAAAAGTAAAAAGGGAAGCATCTGTAGCGGATGAATTAGACAGCAGCTCAGCTGAGTCCAGCCGATCGATATTGTCGCGCGGTATCTAATCGCTTGGCCGAAGAGGAAGCTGTCACTTCCAACGGCAGGTCGAGGTGTGACTCCGAGCGGAGGAAAGCAAAATATAAAAATCCATATTGAAAAAAATAACCTAGTATAAGAGGATACAAGTAGAAATCTAGCGATTTAAATTTTCGAATTTATAATATCAGCTGGCATTTTAAGGACTAGATTATTAGGACGTATAACGGACGTAGGAGCGGTGGTGGCTCAATGGTAAGGACACTTTGGATTGGTAATCATGATCCAAATATTGTCTGGTTTCCTATCTTAGGGTTACGAAGGTCAGATCGGCAGTCGCTTCAATGTCAATGTCACCAGACTCGCTACAGCCTGGATCATGGTCTAAGCGGCCCCCGTCTAAGCACGGGACATAACGCTAGGAAGATGATTATTAGGACGTATAAACTTTTTGGAACTTACTTTTGTTCTAGAATCTATTTAGATTTTTATCTATGCATATATAATTATATATTCTATGTAGGTACAAGACTGAAAAATATTTTAAATCAGGATGAAAATGAAGGTGATAGAGGTATCCGCTTTATTCAGTACCACGGCTCATCTGGTCAACAGTTTATAGAAAATATGCCGGATATTACGTTTTATTTAGCGGTTATATTTACTCAGGCCACAGAAAATAATCTGAAAATTACACAAGGGCCTCTTAAAAGAAACGTCATTAGAAAGATATTTAAAAGAAAATGTCCGATATTTGAAAAAAAAAAATTATATAATATCTCGTAGATGAAGCCCATTACTGTAATTTGCCTGTAGGTAAAAGATCAACGTTCAATATCTTACGAATAGAGTAGAGCTGTTTATGTTGTTAATTACTAAAAGTATATAAAACTACATGAAATTAACTCCAATTCACATTTCACACATTTGGTTTTGTTCATATTTCCTAGAACCAATCAAACACCTTCTTCTATTTCTTCTTCTACATATGAATATAGTACTAGAATAGAATTAAGTAGTATGACGGACAGACATCACTGAGAACAATGCAAGGCAGATTTTCTAGGTCCAGCCATTATGCAAGCATTTGGAGTAAGTAGCCTAGAAGCAAATTACAGGTAAGTACATAGGTATAAGCGCAGCTTTGAATTGCTTACCGGAACCACATTAACGGGATTAATTGTTGAATAGCTAATGCGCGGCGCGTTTATAGGAATTTGCGATGGCTACTAATTGCTATTTTGCGAGAGAGCCCGTACGACTTACATTGGACATCATTGCTTAAAATTAAGACCTTATTACAATACATTAAGGATTAACAAAAATTCAGGCTAGCCGTACCGTGTTGCCTTTGTTGTGCTCCGGCAGATTGGCCGTGTTAAATATTAATTTTGTAAGGAAGGTGGAGTCCGTTAAAGGGCTAATTGCATAAATTATTAAGTAATAAACTGGTGGTTTAGGGGTTTACAGCCAGTTTAAATTTAGAAGAAAACCAACTCTTTGAAAAAAAAACATGGTTTTGAAAAACGAACGGCGTTGCCGTTTTAACAGCAGAAAGACATATTAATGATAAATTAAAGTGTGATGATAATTGCAAATACATATTTATGCTTAATTGTTGGATAATTATGTAGTCCACTACAGTAATTAAGGTGAAAATTGTTTATTGAATGTAATTATTACTAAGAACATACATAATATATGAGTAACTAATAGATATTCGACGATTAAATAATCAGTGGCGCTAAATTGTTATATTAGTCAATTAGACATTATCAAATGATTGAAAGTCGAACTTTGTGTTGGATTTCCTTAATGATCATAACATTTTATGCATGAGAAAATTTTAATATTTTACATACTGGGTTTGGTCTTGACATAAGACATTATTTTTTTACTGACCAGTAACAGATGACTAATCAAATTGCATTCAAAATATCCACATAGAGTCGTTTTGACTAGAGATTGCAAACCGGGCCCGGCCGGGTCCGGCCTGGCCAGGCCCGGTGCCCTTTTAGACATCCACCGGGCCCGGTATGAATGCAATCGGTTTGCAACCTCTAGTTTTGACAAACAGTGCAAAATTTACTTAGCTTATTATATGGTCAAAAGGTAATATTGTATGGCCATGTAACATGTTACTATGTATTTTATTTAACTGACTAGCTTTCCTAATGTGTTAGAAAAATGGATGGAAACGAATTTATCTTAGTTTCTATTAATTCCTAAAGGGTTATTAGAACCTGTTTGATGTTAAAAATGTAATTATAAACTAATTATGTTCTCAAATTGGTTGCGTATGGTATCTATCCCAATTAGAATTGAAACTTACGCATCTCACACAGAACGTGTGGTCGGTAAATGTTAGATACACTTACATCTTCAGTATTAGGTATTTTGAAGGAGCCTGTACCATCTTACTTGTGTATTGTAGCGGGATTAGGCTGCTAAAATATTAACATCGCAAGCAAAGCCCAGTCTATTTAGAGGCCTATTGCATTAATGATTAGGCGACAAAAACTAGAGTAAAATACTTGTTTTCATGTTTTTGTTAGTATTTGGTTAGCAATTATTAGGTTATTTTATATTTTTGTTTTGATGTAGATTTTTTTTTAATATGACACTTATAAAGATATTTTAGGAATATTCTATGTAGTGGTCATTAGTATACCTGGGATACGAGTATAGTGGGATACACAAGTACCTATCAAATTTGAATATAAAATATTCGATTTTATACTAGATATGAGCTTGACTCCTTTTTTGGATCGGATCAATGTGTAGATGTAATTTAATAAATATACTATAAATAGTCTGGTAAAAGATTTCATGACGATAGTACTGATACTATCGTCATGAAATCTGTAACCAGAATTAAAAGGGGACCTTACTTAAATAGCTCTAAAATTGATTTTTTAATTATCGTTTTGTCCGTTTATTGATAGCAAAATTACTTTGTGTTCAGTACTCAAATAAATCAACATTTTGGATTCTGATCTAATAGTGTAAAATAAAGTGACTCCAAATATGGAGTGAAGCAGTCTAAATTCGTACGAAGACTGGAGAATATAAGTAAAATAGCCGATCAACAAAATTGGAAAAATTGTATGAAAGACTATAAAATGAACAGGGTGAGACGAGAGCGACAAAGAGGTTATATCAATTATGAATACAATGTGCAAGAACATAAAAAAGATAACTTTGAAAGCGATGAATGTATTGAGTGCAAATCAGATAAAAAAAATACCTTATAAAATAAGTTTTTGTTTGCTAAGCATACCAGACAAAGTAATGAACTTGCATGTCAGTCAGACCGATTTCACATGACTATTTGGACACATTATGGGCGACGTAATGATAAGCATTTCCGCGAGCTAAATAAACAGATAGGCGTGCGCCGGCGCAGATTACAGTTGTTCGGACGATCGACAATGAGCTAAGCGTGCCCCTAATTACGCGGATCCTTGCCTGTCACGCTCTGCCAGGCAAAATAAGCCTGTTATACCATGGACACGCAAATTTTTTGCGATATTTTAATCATTTTCATCTGTGCGAGGTTTTTGCAAATTTTAGCTCTGCTACAAAAATATGGAACATGGATTTGTTCTGAATTAACTGGAGAAGATATTTGTGAGGTAAAATAATGTATTTTTAAAATACACGTTCGATGATTTTGGGTGATATCAATTAATTAGACAAATATCAATAAATTCGATATTAATATAGATCTGAGAAATAATAATCCGCTTCTTAAAAATAGTCATAATGAGCTGATATTTATATCAAAACATTAAGGTTACCCATTCATTAATAAAAAAAAATAAAAAAAATGGATACCGAAACTAAAGATCAAAAGAACTGTGTTCAATTAAGAAATCGGTTCTTGGAAGCGTTACGTCACACGACATCAAAGACTTTGGAGACGTGGCCGGATGCACAAGCCATACATTCCATTCTGATATTAAACATTGTGGTTGGAAATTTTGTGATATTCCACTTGAGGTCACCACAACACTGGCAAAGACGACAAATTTCTAAGAAGGAGCCTAAATACTTCACATAATACTTATACTTCACTAGGAATTCGTATTTATTACCTACTTATGGTGCTGGTATTTCCCCTCAAGTCAAGGGGATTTTTTAGACTATCAGGGCGTTATCTTTCTTCGACCATGTCATTCATTAATACCACTAAAGATAACCAACGAGCATAGGGTCTGCCTGATAGTAAACAGTCACCGTAGATAATATAGATGTTGTATCTACGTATTAAACTTTTTGGTAACATCATTAGGATATAAAACAACACCAGACAATAGTGTTGAATTCACAAACTCTGCCCAATACAAATATAAAGAGAAATAATGCTAAAATATCTCTTTACATATCAGTTAATGGCTTAGTGATGATTGCAAAGCAATTCCAACCTACCATCGTAGTCCTTCTGCGTAACAATACGCATTTGATATTTCAACTACAGAAATTTTAGTAAAGATGGATACTGTCTACTTGTTTCTCTTTCAGACATCACAATATATGTATTTGTGTTATATGGCCACTTTACAGATTAAAAAATCCAGCGAAAACTAGCAAGCTTTTCTTTTTCTTCGTCTTGGGTTTTTATGCATCGACGCATTTTGTTTTAGTGCAAACTTGTGTAGTTGGGTCTCCGATGGTTTCAAGCGCAGTGTTATGTTTCTTTATTATATTGTATTTCTCTTTGGTCGTCTGTTTTAAAGAAAATACATTTATGGTTTGTATAAATAGCGCTTAAAGTTTTGGATAAATCCTAAAATACATATTTGTTAGGTTTCTTGGTTACCGATTATGATATGTTTACCCGTCCAGTTTCTCACTGAATAACAGTTAGATCGACACTCAACCGTAGTATTTCAGCGAAATTATTTATCTATAGTTAAGATTATCCCGTAACAAACATACATGGTAAATGTATAACGTGAAGATAGATGAAAAATAATCATGGCAAAAGCATTGACTAATATTAATAGAGTAATTTATTTCGTAGTTTTAAGTATTTCATGTCTATTAGATTATTTAAAGGGCGGAAACTGATTGGTTTAGACTCATATATTTTGATTACTAATAGTTAACTTATTATGTAAAGCCAAAATAGCTCTTCGATAAAACATTACTTATCCAAAAATATTTAAATCATTGCACGTACTCAGTAGTTTGTGTCGCGGTTAAAATTAGTAGCTACTATCTCGGTTACAAATCTATAACGCTAGATGTAATAAAAATTTAACACGAGCAGATGGCGACGCCATTAAAACGTTCCTTTATGGCTTCACCTGAAATGGTCGGGACGTTGATCAACAATGTTGCACTTCATAGTTTTCTTAAACAGAAGCTGCAAACGGGAGCCATAATCGACGATATAAGGAATCTTTGAAAAGGCCAGAAAAGGCATCCTTAAAATAACACATTTTTAAAAGTCAATAATTTGGCACAGATAGAATACAATATGCTATGTAGATGATACTTAAGTAGATACCTATTTAATGATAGGCTGTTTTTGTGGTCAATGTATATGTATCAATCAAATGAATTCAAAATTGGAATTTTCATTGTCATAGATCTATCTATGTGAATATTTAAAGAGCTTTTGTGTTCTCTATTGACGACAATATAAAAACCAAAAGCAATCGACAAATATTGTTCTGGCTTTTATATCCATATTTTGTTTGAAATTAAATGAAAAAGAAAAGGGACCTAAAAAATTGGTGTTTATGGATTCGTTTCGTCCCTCTGTGGAGGTTAAGCAATCAAAGTTTACGCCCCCCGGTGTCTTCTCAGGAAATAAAATTTGTAGTTAGATAGTTTTATCTGCAAAAAGTTTTCACGCTGTTTTTGTGCAGATTTTACTTTCACGGTTATTTTGTTGGAAACTTATACAGCAATTTTCACTTTGCCAACTTAATAAGAGTAAAAAAAGTTTGGTGATTAAATATCTTCCTCGATTCTTTTCTATTACCTACCTTCGTACCTTCTGGCGTTAAAAAAATATAGGATGTACGTAACTATTTTAGCTTTACTAATCTGATATTATATTTTGGGAATAGGTGTTATTAGTTATTAACGTAACCATTGGTACCTAAACTTCCCCAAATGTAGTTTAAGTACGTAATTTACGTCACGTCGTCAAATAAATTGGACAACCTTCAACCAAAACTTGTTACCGTAATTCAATGGGTACTTTATCACGCTACTAGAAAAAGGGGCGATCTGACCCAGCCAGTAAAAGGGGCTAGCTGTTTTTCTTGACTCTGCCTGCCCCTTGGGGGGTTACGGGTATAAAGTTATGTATGTATGTAGAAAGATTCGCGTTTATTTACAAACAATTCCCGATATCTTCTTTAGATCTTACTCTATCATGAGGAACTTCTCAAATTTGTTGAAGTATAATTTACTCTGTAATAATACCAAAGGACAGTTCAAGACATTCTCAACGAATAATGCTGAATTCAGAAGGCGGTGATTATACGTTCATTCTTTTACATATAAGGCATAATAAAGATATTTTGCCGAACCCCAATATGTGGTTTCATTGATGGGCTCTTACGAGCTTCACTTGCAACTAATTATAAAGTATATGTAATTTGTGAATACAATTCACAATACATCTGCAACGTATATGAAAAGACGGCACTAACCTGAAACTACTGCAGGGATGTATGACCCAGTGTCCGGCCGCCTTCTGCCTGATCCGCTCCTTCATCAGAGCCTTCTTCGAGCCGAAGAGCTTCATTGCTAGCTTGTTGTCGGTGGGCTGGAAGAGGGCTTGTAGCTGGTTCCGTAGGAAGCCTTGTTTGGCGTCTGGCGCTGGGGGGGCGGGCTCCACCGGGGTGCCGTACAGGGACACATCGTCTAGACCACCGAAGTGGACCTTGCCGGTGCCGCTGCCCTGCTTTAGCGACATATCGGCGTCGCCTGTCAACAAACAACAAAAATATTAGACTGCTTATACAAATAATATGCAAAAATTTACTTTGTTTTAGCCGCATTCGATGGTTAACAATGTTATAGTGAAAAAAATTCTGCCAAAAACATGCAAAATCCGCGTCTTATTTGCGATATATCCCAAATTATGATGAGTTGGATGTTCACGTCTATTTAGTAAGTCTGATAACTTTTAGGGAAACTAGGTACATTGGATCATGTTTACACTAGACATAGTTATTTGTGTGTGCATTTCAAAAAACGATGTGCGTCCAGGCGACTCTTGGATGTTTTCCGTCACCGCTGAGCTAGTGGTATAAAACTGTAGGGGCTTAGATTATCCAGAGGTGTGGTTTACGGGCTCAGGATTGAAACAATCTTTCAAATGTTGAGTCACTCAATGGGTTACCATTGCTTAAAATATTTTACTTATTGGTAGATTGGTAAATAAATTTGAAAACGTAGTCTTATTTACGCATATACTTTATTATGCATAACTAAGTATTAATAAATGACTTGCTCACTTCTCGTATAAACATTTATTTTTATTTTTATCACATTTTTTTAAACATTGTATATAGTGAATCCAGGTTTAATGATATAATACTAACATATCGAACAGGAACCCATTGAATATATTACGCATCAAGTGTAATATATTCAATCCCTACGAAAACATGCAATATTTTATACACAACGACGAAAGGGTTGATTGATGGAAGTCAACTATACGTCGTTTACCATCTGGTGTTGAAGAACATATGCGCTTTAGTACGAGTAGTGTGTAAACTAAGTGGGTCATGATTAAAATACCATTTACCTCTAAACGCATATCTGACTCACGTAACTAAGTATAACTCATACGTACCACTAATAAACTATTTCCTTACGTAAACAGGAAATATTCAGGAAATGATTTGCTGAGGATTCGCGCCTTATGCGATTAGTCGGCTAATTTATACAGCGTTCCTAAATATAAAATCCACGGGCAAGTTATTGGCTGCATTTATACAGTTTATAGTCAGAATGCGGTGTTAAGTACTTCACTTATACTAGGTGGATATTTTGCGTCGTCGTTTATGGATACTGATATAATGAGATTGCTCGAGATTACTGCATGGGATTGATAGTAGATCGAAATGCTTGGTGATCTGTGGAGGACGATAGTCAAATAAACGTTACAGTGTGAACCTACGAAATCAAGTAAAAAGTTGATAATTATAAATGTGCAATGAAGCGGAAGGAATAGGTATATGTGCGTCAAAAACAGCAGTTTCCTTTAAACGATTATTCACCCATTAGCTGACAAGCATCAGATGATTTTGGTCGACTGTCACTCAAAAACAGTACTAGAGGTCTCACTGAAATAGCTATTTATGATAAATTCGAACCAATTTCAATGTCAAACGCAGGTCGACCTAAATCGATCAAAATGCGAACAGTGCGAACACCGATCGACTACGAATCGAATTCCAATTGAAAGGGTCTCTGATTGGGATCATCGATCAGATCGGGAATAAACGGGACCTCCGCTATAAAATCTACGTGAGCACTTTACAATTCTAATGTAACAATCTTTAACAATAGACCAGGGTCACTAAAGCACACAACAGGATCCGAAATCAATAGCCCACAGGTCTAACAATGGGCCAGTCTCAGGCAACGAAATAATGTTATTGTTCATTCCAATGCACTTAAACTGTAGTGTTTAAATATAAAACGTTATACGTTTACGTTGGAGAACGCAAACGTATTAAGTGTTTGATACAGCTACCTATTCACCTATCGAGAACGTCACTCATTAGTTTCCAAATGTACAAATATTAAAATGGACGTGGAACAGATTCGTTTGTATCATTTGGTTATTGAATGTCTACTAGTTTTTATTATTTATATTTATAGTTAGGAAGATCCTAAATAACTATTTAGGATCTTCCTAACTAAAATTATTTGTTTGGAATTGGTGTGACATTTTATTTGTAATAATAAATTCTCCAGACTGACACACCAATTCCCTAGTTTTAAACTAAGCTTACCTATGCTTGTACTATGGATACTAGGCGACTACATCCATGACTCGTGTACCAATGTCCATGTCCATCACACGAAACATTTGCCCCTAGCCGGATTCGAACCCGCGACCCTTGGTTTCGTGGTCAGGACCACTCGACTAACGGGCCAGTCAAGTCAAGTATGGATTGCATTAAGCGATATAAATCGAGTCATGGATGTTTATAAACGTATTTAAGTATGTCTATCCGTTCGCCTAGTATCTATAGTACAAGCATAAGCTTAGTTTGGAACTAGGGAATTGGTGTGTCAGTCTGGAGAATTTATTTATTTATTTATTTATTATACTGCTAGTGTCATGTGTCAAATTTCTTTAACCTGCTTGCTTTGACATGGAAACGCATGATTTTTTATAATATTGATAACGCTGTGTGTTTATTTAAGAAATGATGTTGTGAAACCTTGGCCAAGTATATAACATAATACATCCATTACGCTGGATGGTACGACCGTGATGACCGTAGGAAAACAACCGACAGACTCCATAAATCAATAGTCTTTATTTATAGCAATGAAATGACAAATGACTGTATTAAAATGTAAGCAAATTACTTTACTCCGCTAGTAGCTATATATTGGTGCATCATGTGACTGAATTCTTCAATTCATTACCAATTAATCGCAACTCAGTCATCTGGTCAATTTTAAAATAAACAAGTTCCTAGAAGATGCAGAATGAAATACAATTGATGGTCTTTTGCAACATTTAAGTAGGGATGCCACCATTATGGGGTTATATGGAGTCGTTCATGTTTGAAAGGCGGGCGTTCTGTATACCGATACTAAAAAACAAGTCGAACAGTAGATGTCAGAAATATAAATAAGTATGTTAATACTGATATAGCCAATTGCTCTGTTAATAAAATCTGGTCCACATATTTTGTTTGTTTTAACAAATAAAATCGCCTAATTACCATTTGAAATTTCGTCCTAGCTTCATTCCGCAAAATGTTAACGGATTATGTATGTTTATTAGAATGCAGTATGACGAATGCATCAAATGCGATCAGTTACATGCCAACTACTTTCAAGTAGTCCGACTACATATCGTTGCTCCCACATATATCGCATTCCTGCTATTCGCGAACACTAAATATAGCAACACCATAAAGACCAAATCTGAATACAATGCCTACCAATCATCATTAGTCTCGAGTATCTATGCTTTTGGGTATTATAACGTGTTAACTATCTCGTGCACGAACCTGGCTATGGCCGGTATGGCTATTACAGCTGATAAAACAGACGATTAAACAATGAGCCAATGGCACTTCATTGATTCAAGTGGCGCGGACGATGTAACTGAAGACCGGCAATCAGCCGTCTTGGTGCGTGTCGCCCTGATAGCGAAAACGGACAAGTGAGCCGAGTATTGCATTGCTTATGTCAAAGCATATTGTGGCACTGGAAATATGAATCCTTTCTGAGAACGTAGATGAAATAACAGGACAAGTGGCGATTGGATTCCGATTCAAGTTTCGAATGGACTTGCGAAGTCAATAGCAAAATAATGTTGTTGAACTTTATATCTGCAGGTTGGCAATTTTCAGATGATTTCTATTACTTTATACGCCAGTGCTAGCTTTTGCCAAATAGTTTTCGCAACATAAAGGTCTCGCTTATTATTATATTCGACTGGCTCGATAGCGCATTCGGTAGTGACCCTGCCCGATGCGCTAAGAGTTGTGGGTTTGATCCCCACCCCAGGACAAACATTCGTATGATAAATACTCGTGTTTCGTATATTCGTATGATTAATACTTAGTTTAAGAGTGAATAATACCGAAGGAACATTTAAGCAAGATAAGTAAGATCAATCGATATTCATTTATAAGATTTAGATAAGACAGCAACGAGTATGTAGGTTGACATCTTTATAGTTCATATTCACAAATGCATAAGGCATTCAATCAGATTCAAAGTTATTCCGTAGTAAAGGGTCATTTCAACTTGTATAAATGCCTTGTCGTCCTAGTTGTGTGTCTAAGTACTTGTACCAATATTGTAGTTTGCGATCGCAATAATGGCTTGGTACACTACATACGCACGGGATGAGTAATGTGGGTTGCTATTGTTTTCTGTATTTAACAAATGATTGTTCAACTGTACTTATTATATCTAGGAATGTTTCAATTATTACAAAAATATAATTTAATTTTTTTCTTAACTTTAATAGAACCGAGATTTACAAAACAATAGAAAGTGAAAGTTCTTTTTCCAAATTTTTATGTATTTTACATACACCGTCATTTAGTATAATGTACTATCATATAAACACAACATAGCACCTTAACATAGGTTTAAATTTAAACAATAATTTGCTTTACAGAAGATATACATAGGTAAAATAAATAAACAATAAGTATAAGAATTGAAAATGAAATAAATAGTATAATTTTTTTTGTTTCACTTTTTTTGAAAGACAGAGAAAATAAATTATATCGTTACTTCACGAACAATCACAAAGTTTAGTCATACAATTGGCGAACAAATTAAAATTTTTAATTAAACAAACATCTGTTCTGAGCCAGGCCGACTTTCTGTTATTGTACTCGCCGTATTCAAAGTATCAGATGTTTCTTCCGAAATATTAATTTATCCGAGACTGGGAACTTTAATTAAACGTCTAACGTCACCTCCCACTAGATCCGGGATGCCTGAGCAACAGATGAAATATCTCTTTGGTTTGAATTGAGATGTCAAACATAGATATTTACCTACAATTCAAGTTGTTCATTTAAACGTTATGGTTATATTTGATGGTGAGAAAAGTAGCGAGTATAAACCTTTGTCATTTTAACAAATTTGGAAATGTAATCGGAATCCATTTGGTGTGATTCCTAAGTCACATGAAAGTATCATTATCGAATAGTAAGTTATCATTAAGAGACAAGGCAAAGGGTTAAGATGAAGAAAAATACACCTGGTATTTATACTGTCGGTGATATTACTTAAGCTTATAAAGAGGTTTATGATAAAAATTACAGACGATTGATGTTCAAAATGTCTTAGTACTTATTTTATTACAAATGTGTCACCGCTTAAATGAAATCATGTGTTAAATAGAAACATTCTAATTGTAATGATTTCCTTACGTAATAAGTAGTAATAGTCCCTTATGTAATAAGGAAAATGTTACTGATTAATTATTTTTTGTACAGGGTGAGGGTGATCTATATATAAATACGTAAAGCATAATCTTTGTACCCTTTTTTACGAACATTACGCGGACGGAGGAGTGTGATTTGGCTCAGTTGAAGTTTATATGGAGAAGGAGTGCAGAAAACAAATATTTTAATAAATATTGCATGAGAAGTCCATAAAAAAAGTAAATGAATTATGGTCAAATTTCGACCACTGGGCCACCACTGGGCGACCACTGGGCGACCACTGGGCGACCACTTGGCGACCACTGGGCGACCACTGGGCGACCACTGGGCGACCACTGGGCGACCACTTGGCGACCACTGGGCGACCACTAGTAATACCAAATAGTTCATTACGTAGTAATTTTTACCTAATCATACTACTTCAGGGGCTGAACAAGTTTCAATCAAACCGACGGTACGCAAGCATTTAATGCCATTCGATTAAACCCTTAAACGGCAATTTCATCAGATTGGTTTCATTCGCTTCTTGATTGCTAACCTTGCAGCCGCTGCGATCTAGTGTTCATACCTACTTTCGTAGGTACCCTCAATGATATCACGAGAGACGAACACGTGCTAAAAGCAAACGTCAATAATTTTATTGACTCTTGTGTGAAAGAATAAAATTAACTTTGAGTACCCTCAACAGCTTATTGATATTTGAAAAGCGCCCATTATTTTTTAGCAGTTTGTTAATTTTTTCCACAATTGAAACGCTGATTTCATTAAATTCAGTGTATCATGTAGCCTCTTTTTCTGGGTTTGCAAGAAATAAACAATTTTTACAGAA
Source organism: Glyphodes perspectalis (assembly GCA_951394215.1). Taxonomy (NCBI): domain Eukaryota; kingdom Metazoa; phylum Arthropoda; class Insecta; order Lepidoptera; family Crambidae; genus Glyphodes; species Glyphodes perspectalis. Next base: position 7,848,120 of record OX596217.1, read on the forward strand.
ATAAATAAATTACGTGGGCAATATTAGACTATAGAAGCAGATGGCACGGGATGAATGCTAAAGATAACAATAAATAAATGCATCATTAATAATAACCACACTAATTATATGACAGTTGTGGTCAATAATCATAAGTTTTATATAATAATATTTTGCTAACCTTCTTCTGCGAGTGGCATAAGGCAATGCTAATGATGTCACGAGACAAATCGCACGTGGAAAAGTATCAAATGTCAATGTCGTTAATATCGCTCCAAGATGTGGCGAAGGCGATGTATTGAATTATTATATTCTTAGTAAAGATAGTTTTGTAGCATGTCCCATGCATTGATTGTAGATGTAATAAATACTCACCTTTAGGCATGTTGACTTTTTTCTTAAATTTCCGTATCGTGGTCGTTGTTAGTTATGCAAGTCCCAACGGTTCCCCATGCAATCTTTATGGCGACACGTCACATTTCACAACACAGCATGGACAATACATATAGCTTCTGCGGTTATCCTATTTGGCCTTATTTACATTTCGCCTAATCATTTCTCACAGCTTAGATCGATGACTATCTATGTATCCGTAATTGACTAACCGTTTTTGGCGTTTTATTTGGCTGAAATTGTAATAAATTACTGGTTATTTAGAAATCTTTACATATTTATCTTCCTCTTAATGATTGCGTACATACATATATGACAACAACAGTTTTGAGACAACACAAACGATATCTACTGATGCATGTTAGAAAAATATTGAATAAATTAACGGCACTTGGCTTACCATTCCGATTATTATAAAGATTATATTGTGTATTCAGATATTTTGTTGTTAAAGCATTGGTAAACACTCGAATAGCATGCCAATATCAAGTCACATTAATTTATAAACGGCAACTTCATGTCATCTATGTACAACTTTGTGTATTTCTTTGCATCGATGATGCACAGCACAGGAAATATTTGCAGTAAATATTCTGTAATGACATTCCAAGTGACTAGTCTTTACTTAGTTACCTATTTTATTGTTTACATGTATTTTCCGTTGAAAATGAATTATGTACCATTGTTAATTGGAATAACGTTATCGTTTCGATGTTGGAAAATATCGCCACATTCTGTAGTTGGCCGCGTGGTCCAGAATAAATTTGATTTATTGTTGCCAAACGTTGATTTACGGTGTATGTTTTATCCTGATTTACGTTGTGATGGTGAATTTTTTATTTGCAAAGCGACGAATATCAGTGTATTCATTTGTCTTCATTTTGGATTTGTCATGTTTTATTTTAAAATTAATTTCACACTGATTTGGCCCGTGTGAGTCAATAATTGACTTTCATATTAAAAAATGATGTATCGTCATTTTGTTATATATATTGCTATATAAAGATGATTGAATAGGTCAGAAGAAGTTAGCTATTAAAAAACTCGTATTTTTTTATTTTTCAGGTAAATAGCTTGTTAAGATATCTTTTGGGATACAACTTACCGTGATAGCAAATAGGAATTCTTCAAAGCCAAAAACGGTTTCCGTTTAGATAATACTGAGTCTCAGTTCAAAAACTTCGTCGTCTCGTCCTTACCGCCAGCTAGCTTTACCTCGGAGTTCAGTTAAGGTGCAATTTGACAATACAAGTGTAAATTGTATCTGAGAATAGCACAAGACGTGTCCGTCCATTACTGGCCAATTGAGACAAAAGGATAATGTTTGGCCGGCGTGTCAAGGTCACCGCGTTTCATTATCTCAATTGGAAATAAAAATTGACACGCTAGATTTATACGTGCATTTACATTAATTCTGTTTTAACGGACCTGTTGATGTTGAAACATTTAAGTGTAGTAGACGTGTCCTGTCTCAGTAAGTTGTCTATCTATTCTTAAAAAGATAAATATTCTTTAAAACTATAGTTTTTCAAGTATCAGTGTCACTATAATGTTTAACTGCAGGTAATTGTTTTAATATTTGTTTAATTGTAATTGTAATTGGTTATGAGATTTCGAAACGTTCCATTTACGGAACGGAACGGTTTGATTTTTTATTTTTTTGAACGAATGAAGCATATTTTAACAAAAAAAAAAGAAAAAATTAAGTCGAATTGAGAACCTCCTCCTTTTTTTTGAAGTCGGTTAAAAATATGCTCTTATGCGTAAATTTTGGTAAGTAAATGCCATAACTGTTTCCGATACATATTTATATGTACCATCTACCGTTAAGAAACCTGCACATTAGATTAACGATGGATGCGTCACGATGACTTGATTCATCAGGTATACTTAACGTTAAGAAAGTCTTAAAGTAGGCGATTTACAGTAATAACTAGATTTGCTAGCTATCTAGGACCATGCGTACTCCGACTAGGAACGGTAAATGACGCTAGGCCGATGATAAAGTATAATGCTATCAAACTGCTCAACTGTCAATTTTGGCGCTCCCAATCTCATTATGGGCATGGCTTCTTGTATAACCAAAAATTTATTAGAAAAATCCTCCAGTAGATGTGTGATTATGGCAGTAGTGTCATAGAAGTAAGAAGCAGGCAGTATATTGTTATTACAAATACTTAGAGGGTAAATTACTTAATACATGGATATAATATAAAAACTTGGCAAAGCTATTATATACACGCAAGTATAGGTTTATTTAAAGTTTGTTGCGCAGTTTAGAAACAAACAAACGTGATTATTGAATTCAAAATCGATTTAAGCTTTTATTAAAACTACGACAATATATAGGTCATCAGCTAAGACTATTAAACATATTCCAATTCCAATAAGGTTCGGAGAGTTTTCATGGAAAAGCTGGATACTTCCATAAACGAGATGCACATAATTTCAATTGTTGATAATCACCTTATTAGTGCATTGGTCAACATTATCAGCTTTAATTTAGTCAACATATACTATTCACGTTGCGTATAGAATATTGTAGGAGTAGATATAAATCGTAAACTGCAAGGACAATTTATATGTAATAAAATTTTACTGTGTATATTAAATATTGTTTTTTTATGTTTTTTTAAATTGTTTCAAACGTCCGTACACATGAGACATATTATGTCATAGGTTCATATTATTTATATTACCTTTTTGTACAAATGTAACAGGAAAGTTCTATACCTATATTTCAAAGACTACTAAGTACCTAACCTAGATAAATCTAGGTACAAAGGGAAACTTTCTAGAACGTGTAAAGAGGTATTAGTAGAGGCTTTTGTCAGATATGAAAATATTTACTTACTAGTAAATAGGCATGAATATACGAGTTAGAGTTTACTAGAGCTCTATGTCTTTTAGGGACACACTCTGATCTTCTTAAAATTTAGGAAGGTACACGTACTGCCTTCAGTACTTATAGTAGAAATGTACCGTTGTCCCTACTTGAGTAATTAGCACTGATAAATGAGTCGTCGTTTCTCTGGATTGGCAATTCTTTTGATTAGTGTGATTTAACTTTCATATACAGCTTTTGATATTTTTTTACAGAAAAAAAAATATGTTATACAGATAATTTTTAACTTATAAATCATCGTGATTTGTGTCGTGTTTATTTGTAAGGTGTAATACGGTGTTTAAGCCCCCAGTCTTTTTGACGATTTCAAATTGAGCATCCATTGATAAATTCTTAATTTTGGCCGAGATACAATTAAAATTATGTTTAAAAGTTCGCAGTGAACGGTTTTGAATTCAGAAACCGGTTGATATGTATTCCACAAACAATATGTTTAATTATATGTAGTAGGTACTTCAAGTACTTGAATATAAAAGAGGTTAACACATTTTACCGTTTGAGGTTAGTGGAAATAACGCAACCAGAGTCAGTCATTAGTGTTGACATATGCAAATCATCTGCATTACCTAAGAGGTCTTTTAAAACTGCGCTTAAATATTCCAGCGCATTTAATTTTCTATTTGTCATCATCTGCTACCTTTTAGTATGAAAAGGTTAAACACGACTTCAAATTATTCACATAATAGAAAGGTTGGCTGTTCTGGAGGGAATTTGAGAAACTGGGTAGCATAAACGGAGACCATGAAAATTCCATTAAGAAAGTATTAAGTTGGAACTTAAACTAAATCTCGGTATTCAAAGTTTAAGCAATAGCAATAGCACTCTGAGAAAAGTTAAACCATTGAAACTGAATAATCCTTTGGGACAAAGTCAACATGTGGTTTCCCATGCTAATAATTTATTTGAATATAGGGTTAAAATAAAATATTTGACGTTAAAAGTAGGTTGTGCAGAAATTCTATTTTGCATACCAGGTGCAAGTATGTCGATTTAGATGGTATTGTTCACTGATTCATATTGACATCAGTGAATTATATTCATGCATATATAAAAAATATATATTTATCATATAAGTAGATAATGTTTTGTATGGAAGCTTCGGCGTATGAGGAAGCGTTTTTTGTTAAAATATCAATAAGTAATGGGTTTTAAACATTAATTGTTTACGAATTTGCAGTAATTCAAATTGATCTTGCTAAGAGTTCGACATAGTATTACAATTTTAGATGTCAAAATGACAACGTTATTGTGGATTATTTTCGGCAACCGGACTTAAACTCCATCATCCGTACCCTACAATAAGTATGCCACTCCTACGTAACATTGACGTAAAGACCTCGCAGAAAAGGACCAATCGCCAACATTTACCACATACATTATTTGGAACTACCTCTCGTCATGACCCTACCCTTCACACGTGTGGCGTGGCGCTTTTTATAAACCGCTACGAACAGGCATATTTCCTGCAGAGCTCAACGGTTAATGACTACTACTATCGTTACGCTAATAATAGTTTCATTACCAAATGTACTGAGACGAAGATAGACTTATCTGTTCCTGCTATTATTCTGAAAATAACAAAATTTCTTTGATGCATAAATCTGAACTATTTTTAATCTCCGATGTAAAAAGGGGAGTATTAGAATAATATACCTAATATTCATATGTGATAATAATATAGGGTGTGAATCTGTTAACAATATTAGGTATTACGAACTAGCCGTGAAGCTAGTTGGCCAATTCTTAAGTTTTTACTATTTTGTTTAGATATCACGTGGTGTCATATTCGAAATACTTATTGATACGTGACACAAGAAGATACACTGAACGGCTTCAGGTTCAGAGTACAGGAAAATATAGAAATATGACTTAAAACGGCAACGGCAAACGGCTAAAAGGCAGAAAATGGAGAATCGAACAAGGAAGGCAATATACATATTAAAAAAGTATGAACTTGAAAAACATGTGACAACAATTACTAGTTAATAATAAAATTATTTCATTTTAATAAACTAATAATCATCAATGTCGTGTTATTTGGCATATAAAAAGCACAGTTTAAAAAGTTATTAGCGGAAGATCCTCGAGTCAGGATCCGGCTGTTAACCGCCGAAACTCGGCCGAACCGCGTGGGCCATGTGAAATAATTGATGCCAACTTTGGCCAAGGAGTAACAGTACCCGTTGTGGGTGGCAAAAAGTGTGTGAGTGTTTACAGAGACCGCGCCGCTGAGTCACCGCCTGCACTGCTAGACCGTTTTGTTTTTAATTACTGCGTTGCACTTGGACTCGAGATGTCATTTAATGTTTACTTTCACTGCATTTAATGCCGTAAAAGATCGGGTGAAGAGCTATTTTAAAATATTATGACGTAGGAATTTACTACAAATCTACAAACCAGGTCAAGTGGGTCGAACTCGTGACGTCATTAATCCTGGTGACGTCATCATCACTAAGATCATCAATCAATATCGCCATAATATGTCATGTGTTCAGGCGATATGTCGTCCGTGTGTCAATAATATTCAATATTTAAACTTGAAATAAAAAATGTGGTGAGATACAGGAAATGTGTGTGTCTGATTTTTTGTCGTCTTTCTTTCTTCATTGTTCCGTATGGGGATTGTTGACAACACATTCAATGAGTTGTAAGACAAAGCTGTCTCGGGTCTCGATGAGTAAGCGACGGAGATAAACATTCTGGTTGTTTTAGTCATTTGCAGTTTGACATAAAAATGCTTTCACAAGAGTCGAAAAAAAGGGATCTCTAGATTAGTTTTTTATTTATATACCTTTTAGAGGCATATTTTCGTGGTATTAAATTGAAATTAAGGTGCATAATTCTATTATTATTGTGTATATCCTTTTAAACTCACTTTGCTTGTGTTTAATCTAGCATTATATTGTACGTCGAAACTGTTTATAAATAACTAAGAATCTTTATACGAATAAATAGTGCATTAAAATTATTTTTAAAGTTTTACAGTCTATAAATATATTACACCAAATAAGGCGCAGAAAAATATTAACGGCAAAAGTTACCAATCATACATTGTACAATTATAAAAACTGGATAAATATTTAGGTATATCTTAATCATGATTTTAATTATTACGAAGCACGTGAACAATTCTGTATTAATATTAGTAATGCAGCCATTACTCATACAAGTGTAAAAATAATTGCCTGTAATATAATTGTGTACTTAACAATCATATGTGAATTGTGTCACTTTATGGTTATAAATCCACTAATCACATCAGTACTTAAGTATTCTGTTAACTCAACATGTGACTAGAAATAAAATGGTACATGATGAACAAGTAAACTATTATTAACTAATATTATTATAATTAGTCACTAATCTATTCTTCTATCCATACTAATATATAGAGCTAATCTCCGAAACTACGGGTCCGAATTTAAAAATATTTTTTTTTGTTTTAAAGTATTTTTTTGAGACAGGCTATAATAGGTTATTTGACATTAACCATAAACGCGGGTGAAATCGTGCACACAGCTATCTCAGATATATCACATTAATTTTATTTTAATAACTCAGATTGTTTGAGTCAGGTATAACAAATCATAATATTTTAGGTAAATGACCTGGGTGACACGACACATCTATTTGATTTCTTATTACATAACGTAATAGGTATTAAATCTCAGGTATTAGTTATTTGCATTGATATACATTATTATTATAGAAACATAAACATTACTGTGAATGTACTTAAAATTCCTGCGATTGTGTTTCAATTACTGTTTCGAATTTTCTACGGTATAACAATTTTCATGGGTTTACACATGATTTTCAACGCATGTTTGAATTTTTAAGACAAATGACTTAATCTAAATTAGCAATAGGCGACATTTTACTTGTCTTCGCAAATAGGTACTCAATGTGCCTTATAATACTGAGCTTATGTAAGTATTAAATATAAAATTGACACATTTCTGAATATAAAATACTTACATGCTAATTATATTGAATAAAAATATTACTTTCTATAAGAAACTTTTGTCTGAAATCCTAACGAATTCTTAAATCTCTAAATAACTTTATATTGTATTTATATGACAACAAAATCACTAATAAAGACCGTGTATTCACTGACCAACTAGATCATATAAATGTTTTAATATATATTAAATGAGTGGTCAAATTATTAAATTGTTTATATTAATTCTGTTATAAATTCAACAACGTATACGCGTATTCGAAACAAAGTTATTTTTAAGTGTAGAATATCTCGTTCTGTTTTTTTTTAACACGGTTAAATTCTACTATCGATTTGGAATCGTTTTAATATAATTAACCATGTATTTAGAGCAGTGAACATTCTAAATGTGATCGACAAAAAGAGAACACCCATGTTGAGTTCTTGAACGCTCAGTTTGGTATAAATAGAACGTTGTGTTGTTTACGTGACCGATAAATTGTAACAAAGTCGTTGTTATATGCAAAAGCTTATCGGAGAATTATAAAATGCCCACCACATACGATACAATTGTAACAGAGTTATCGATTAGCTGCGACCAATCGAATATAATTAATTTATCGATATTTTATCGATTGCTACCGTTGAAAGATTGATTTACGGAGTAATTAATTAATTAACCACGTTCCTATGGAATTTTTTGGAGTGATAGTTTATAGTTTTTTTTTAATTTACAGTGTTTGAATTATGTACTTACTTTCGCGGCTTGCAAGTCCACATGTGTACTTAACGACACTCCTGAATATGTAGTTACTGAATCTGGTGCAACACATATTGTACGTACGCGGCCGAACGCAGTCCGTATTAACTTGATGACATTTTAGTGAGAATGCGCGCGCGCCGATGGAGGCACGACCGGCACACGCACATAGCACAACACAATTGACTGGGTGGGCTACAGACACGGTACAGCGCCCCCGAAAATATGCACTATGATCTCTCACAATATACCATGAACACAATACAGCTGGTCGTGCCAGCACTCTGATGTGCACTGATATTTTATCCTCGTCCAGACCAATTAATGTCAATGACTGACGAAACAGAAGCAGATCAGCGGTGTTTCTCAGCTAATAATTGTTCGTTTGCGGTGTTATGGGGCATGTTTGGTATACCAGTTGTTATTTGGGAGCTGTGACGGAATCACGTGGCGTTCCCAAAGCTTGTGCGCGAACACTGGTATCGATACACGCATTCACCGTTGCGCTTGCGTCTGTCGCGTCGCGAATTTGCTGTACGACGAGAGTGTTGCTTACTCGCGGAAATATGAAGCTGTGTGACAAATTGATAGTAATGACTGTTTGTGCAAGCATGTTTTTTACTTTTAGCGATACTATTAATTGCTGAATCTCTGTGTTGGGTGGCATTCGTTGATGGCGGTAGGTAAATGTTTTATAAGGCAATAAAATAATAAGATAAGTTGCTATTTATACAGAGGTATTTTTGAGTCCTCGATTAGGTGGAATTGAATTTTAAACAGAGATATCAAATTTAGACAGAAATATTAAAGTTGCAGAAAGGATTTAAGTTTTCCTTAAATCCTATATTTAATAGCGATGTGTAACTAATAGAACTTCTTACTTTATGATTTTAAATAAATAAATACTTTATACATAATGATATGTTATAACGATACTTAAAAATAAAACACTTTTTTCTGCTAGTATAGTAGTCATTAAATAAGTGGAATACAGTACGTAATAGTTACGAATAAAATGAATAGACTATTAATAAAAACAACAATCAAAATATTTTACATAAAAACACCTAAAGATGAAAAAAATGAATTCGGATAAAAATAGAAACATGAGATACTTTATTTCCGAAAACGTTATATGCTTTTTTTTTTAAACATTTATCTAGGTGTTACATGTTTCAAATGAAATTTTATTTATATAAGTTACCACAGTTTTTTAGCATTAAAACCTTTATACATATAATTCAGTGAAACAGTTGAACAAAAATTCGTACAAGAATTATTATTCAAACGAATGTTTACCTACTCACCCCAACACCGAAGCTATATGACGAAAGGGCCATAATTCCAACTATATATAACACAAATAAAAATTAATGATATAAATTATTAAACTCAGTGTATGACAAATGCCGCACTGTCACAAGTATCTCGCGTACAAAAGTAACTAGAAATGAAAGCGGACACTTTCGAAAGCAGACTGCCGTCGCTAAATTATTTCTAGCTGACAACGAGACTGATGTTTGGCGGAATGTCAGGGGTCACTCGCTTGAACAATGGGTCTTAGCGTATTACATTTTTTTCTGGGGTTTTTGTTACGAAATTGACGTCAGCTGTGATAAGAACAAGTGGAGGTGATATAGTATGAATGGCGTTTGCCCATTCATATTTTATGTATGTTTGTAAGTTTAGGTTAATGAGTAACAAATCTATAGTAGTTTTTATACTTTGAGCAGGGCTACGTTTTACCGTTTGAATAAAATTGTGTATAAGAAAAAAATGCATCGCAAATATTTATATTTAAATAGTTTTTTTATACAGCATATAATTTTTCATTAATATTTACGATAGACATTCAATTATTATTTTGAATACTATCTTATATAGATAAGAGTATGGACAATTGTAATATGTAATTTCTCTAAAAATCTCTTAGATTGAACCAACGAAAAATAAAATTCTATCGCACATCATTATTTCCAAAAAAAAAATACAATTATATGTTAATTATTTTGTAAAGTTACCTAAAGGAGAAGAAAAATAAAAGTGCACAAGAAGTACATAGCATTTTGACATTGCGTTTAGTTTTCGCAACATGATTTTTAAACATTTGTACAGAAGCAGCGTGGAAATCACGGAAACGGCTGCATTGTGCTGTAAACACGACAAAGACGGATTTGAATACGAATGGCTGCGATAGAGAACAGTTCCCAAGTTCATAACATACACTTAGTATCGACTTTAGCTTTAGGATTAAAAAATCCGAGAAAGTTAGGTTAGCCGAAGTTTTGTGGCGTGGAAGTTTCTACCTACACTCTCAATACTTAAAATGTTTTATCTTAATGGTTTATTCTAGCCATGTATATATGATGCTTTAATTGATACAGGGCCATTCATTGCTATCATCATTTATATCTAATATAGGTACATCAGTGATTTTTCAATATCCATTGCCCTTGATATATTGACTACGACTGCTTCAAGATTGCGAAGGGGTTTAAAAGCTTGTGATTACGGTCATATAAATAAATAGCAACGCTCCGCGGTTTCCTCCGCGAAAATTCCGTTCCAATGGGAATACGGGGATAACATGTAGCCTATGTGACTCGCTGATAAAGTAGCTTTTCATTGATGAAAGAATTTTACAAATCGGTCCAGTATATTTGAAGCCTATTTAATGCAAGAAACAAATACAAGCAAACAAACATTTAATCATTTCTATTTATAATATTAATGTAGACACCTGTATGTACAACAGATGATAAGAAAATACTCAACATAAACGTACTTTATTTTTCCATACGCATTTTAAATGTTTCTTAAATTGTCATTAACGTTTTTTCTTAATCCCGTCCTCATAATATCCGTTCACATATTGATGTGAATTGCTCAAACAATAGATAGAAGCCACAACTGGAATGAGCCAGAATCACAATAAAACAATAGCAATATGGAATTATAGCTTTTGTTATATCTTGTTTATCTATTAAACGTTCTTAATAAACTATAGAGTCCCAAGAATAACATAGTCGTAAAGGAGGCTAAGGTGAGACAACTGGGCTATAGAAAAATAATGGTCTTTATAACTAGTTCCCATGCATATATATATTAAACAATGTAGATGTCCATTCCAGTGTTTATGGACTTTATTTAAGCCAGTGGAAAATACCTACACATACAATACAAACATAACATCACGCCCGTAATCCCCGAAGAGGTAGGCAGAGTCAAATGGCCAGCAGTCTTCTTTAACCACGTTCAGCCAAAAATAAAACTGGGCTGGGTTAGATGGAAAACTGTAAAAAGTAGTGACAAGGCTACCTATACAATAACATACCTACAACCCGATATACCGTAGTTGCCTTTTACGACATGCTAGGCAACAAACAATTCTAACTAAAATTACATATGGGAAAGCAACCCCGTCTCGAAAAATGTTTACCCTTAAACCACTGAATCAGTGGTAAGTATTGAAATGAGTATGCCAAATGTTTGAACGCTAAGAAAGGGCTAAGGTGACTTTTATCGGAGATGAATTGATGGTATCTCATGTGGCGAGCGATATTCTCTGTGGCAGACGAAATTTAGTTACCTACTTACAAAGTAAAATTTGTTGAAAATATGTAATATCTATCTATGGAAAAAAATTGGAAAGATAAGAAATATTGTCATTAATGCTAATATTTGTCCCATGGTGCTCTGGGACTTAAAAAGAATGTGCCAATTGTGTTCCTTGTCTAGCATGTCGTAAAAGGCGACTAATGGCATTCGGGGATTACAGGCGTTATGAATGTATGTATGTAATGCCATTATCTTAGTTTTCTTAAAAATACTCTACCTTTAAAAATGTGATTGTGTGATTATGTGATATATTAAACTTACATATTATATAATGTACAAAATTTAATTTTAAATAAAATGTAAATTTTTACTTTTATATGGATTGCAGCACGTTTATTAATTAGGTAACATTAGGAGCCCAATTTATATGACAAATCAATAATTCAGGCATGAAAAGAAGGTACTTAGTGCTCACTTCAGAATGTTGAGTCAACCGCACGGAAAAAGATAGCTCAATGTTCACTAGGGAAATACTGTTCATGCGGACTCGGTTATTACAATAAAATTTAAATGATAAAACGAAATTTCCTTACGCAGTAGGTAGGTCCAATATTTTGCACGACGGGCCTTTTGTTATTTACTACCCAACTTTTGTTAAATCGTAATGGAAATACGTGAAATGATTTAAATTTGAAATTTATTTTTGCATACAGACTTGGCAACATTTGGTTTCGGTTATTCAAGATGAAATATATTTTTTTAATAACTTGTAAAGGACGGTCAACATTTTTGCTGAATTAAAATTCATTCTATAGAACGAGACTATGAATTTTGAATTAAGTATTTAACAGATTTTTGTGTTTAAAGCTGTAAAAGTCTATTGACAAGCAGAATATGATCTGTCAGACATTAAAACCACACTTAATCATTTTTGAAATAACTACATATAATTAAACAAATATATCCAAATTCTGGCAAAAATATTTTTTTTTTATTCTTACAATTAATTTTACAAATACGAAGACGAACGAATATGTTGATGCGTAAATTAGATCGCCGATTTTCGCCGCCGTAATTTCGTCATATGTCGTTGGACTTTGATAGTAATTTTTCATCAGGTTCTGACAGATTAGTAGATAGACTAAGTTGAGACAATAGCTATGTAAAATAGCGATATCTCGGTAGATATATCGTACGTACCCTGAGAGTCGTCGCTGCGTCATTGCGCTGTAATGAGGGTCGTTTGTAACAGCTACGGAGACAAATTTGACGCCTCGAGGAAAGATCTGTCTTGTTTTAATTGTGCTATTTATCATTAGAGTCTGTTTAACGAATTTATCTCAAAAACATTTTGAAGGTGATTGAGAGAGAATTGTGAGCAGGTGTAAATTTATACAGAAACAAGATACGGTGTATTAAGGAAAACCGGTGAAGTGAGAGTTGGACTTACGTACCGAAAGTTTCTCCTACGTATAATTTATTTGATTTTGTTTTTACCACTAAGATCCTTACACTTTTTAGACGTTTTCAAACTAAACATTCATTGTTAAATTAAAAATACTACAAGTTAAGGTGTTCATTACCTCATTTATGCTCTATTATTTTGCACTTTTTTCTTTGTACTGAACATTAACCGTTTTGTATTGCATGGGAACCCATTGTTTTATAGAGTTATTTCATCAACTATGTTGTCACAAAATATTGCAGTATAGGGAATCCTGATCTCGCCTATGTTAAATATAAAACCGATTTTTTTTTGAGATATGATGGCGTCGGCGTTTTTTATAATCCTTTGATTAGTGTAATAAAGAACGCCACATGTAAGGATATAAATAAATGGATTAGTTTATTATATACTTCATATAACAATTACTAATCCAACATGATTAATTAAATAGCAAACAAATACTGTTAGTACTAGGCAATAATCGCTGTATAATTATCATGAGATATAATTGTTATGTAACGATGAAAGTTAAAGAAAAGTGATAATAGCTATTTCATTGTTGCATGCAAACTGACCAGTTTTTAAGTCGTAGGAAAAATGTATTGGTATCTTAAAATGATAATTACATACATGCGTTACGAATCTTAGATGACTAAGAATATTACAAATACATCTATCGAATGGTATTGGTCATCTATGATGATTATTTTACTATCGACAAAAATAAATTTCTTTCGCTATTCGTCAATGTAGTATTTTAAGCTATCTTAAGTCAGCGTACATTTTTCAGAAGTTAATTTTCCATTTTCCGCTTAGGTTATAGTTAAACTATCTGTATAATACTTTCTTTGTATATCACATGTCATGTGTTGTGTTATCTTTTATTAATCTGATTAAGATGCAATGTAAATGTATATTTAAAAACTCGGGTTAAAAGATTATTCCCGTGACAAAAGTAGGTATCATAAACAAATAAAATTGTTTGACAAGCTTGATGGCTCATTCGGTAGTGACCCAGTCCTACGAACCAAAATGTGTGGGTTCGATTCTCACCCAGGGCAAACATTCGTGGTATAAATTGTGTGATGAATACTTGTGTTTTTTCTGTGTCTGGATGTTAATAACCAATATGTTAAACATTTAAATTTGTAATACCACTGTTGATTCTGATATCCGTAACACAAGTGCTCAAGCTACTTATCTCGGAGTCAGATCAATGTATGTGATGTAGTCTGATATTTATTTATTTATATTTAAAATGCTATTATTAATAGACCAAATAGGTAGTTATAGTTATATATATAGTTCCGATCTGTTGTTGTATAAATTTGATAATATGTTAATAGTAAATTTCTCAAGATGTCATTTTGTGCGAAAATCTTAACCTGACTGACGACACTAAAATCATGATTTTCTCTCCACCTGTTCCCATTTTTTGTAGGTAATAAAAATAAAAAATTAAAAACCAGCTTCTCTTTTTGCCAACAGCTGTAAGGTTATTGCACTGTGACGTCACGTCTTCATAAAACAGGAAAACGCGCCTATTTACCCTCAAAAACAACCTTCCGTCCGTTGTCTAGACAAAACAAGGTCAGAGGTTCAATTTCATTTTACGCATAGCAATCTTCTTCAGAAAGTATTGCATACGGGTAAATATGAGGTACGCAAGCAAGTACTATGAATATTTATCTCTCCCTTAGCAATAAAAGCGAAAGCATGTTTTGTTCGTTACCTAATTAAAGTCTGGCAACATCGTAAAAGCATGTTATTGTTATAAGGACGTTTGTGTGAGTACATACAAAGGTACCGAGGTTAATTTCGTTTTTGTTGTCTTGGTTAGCCAAAATGACAGCCCTTACATAGTGTAAAGATGGCACTGAAATAAATTTCAGTCATGTCTAAATAAACCTATCTACCATTATACTAGGATTTCAATAATTATATAAAGATACATGAATCATTGTCGATCTGCAATATTGTCAGATCTTATTTACGACTTTCATTGTGTTTAGGTATATTTCCTCAATCTCATAATATTAATTTGCTAACTTATTCCGAGTTGCATTATCCTTACAATGTAAACGCAAAGTGTACATTTAATCATAATTAATCTGATTTTCCGCTCTTATCTACACAATATCGTCGTAAATCTTATGTTGAATAATGACGATATTTCAAGACTTAGCTATAAGATGATATCAATTTCTCGGAACGTGTCAAAATACGTTATTACCAAGCCTCTCAACATCGGATATCTACCTCTTCTACCTCTTTGAGTCAATGTGTATAGTTGGATTAGCTACGCTCATTCGATACGTATTTCGACAATAAGAAATGGTAGACGTTACGTTCGTACGGAACGTCTTGAATTTTCATAAAATAATATAAAACACCGTAAAATACCGCCAAATATGATTTGCTATTTTCGTCTGTACAACTTGGAAGTAGGAGGCGTTATCGTGTGCGCCAATTGTAGTATTGACAGAATCAACTTGTGTTAAACGAAACGTAAAGCCATAAATTTAAACCCTAATTTGCATTGATTTTATGTTTATTTAGAACCGATGTATGTAATTGTATGACGGAAATGGGAGGCGGCACGGCTTGTGACCTCAAACCATATTGCTTGATTGTGATACCGATACAGTCATGCCTCGTCTATAAATACTTTAATAATGCTTGCAATTTTCAAATAATAGGTTATTGTTGGAGATACTCGTAATTTGGTGATTAAGCTCGGCTTAAAATAGATTTCTGTGGTTGGGAACAAATTAGAACCAGAGTGTATAAAAAGCCTAATCTAAAAGATCTTTAATTTAATATACGAGTTTAATAATGGGGTTATATTTTAATTGATGCTCTATCGCTGATATTTAAACGAATTTAGACCTTATCGTAAATAGTTACGTTTATTCCTTTCCAGCCTGCTGACGGATTATTGATATGGGTTTTGCGTGTAGTCATCAATCCCTAGTAACCCTGATCAGGCTTAATGATATGGGTATAAAACATATATATGTTAAGTATGTATAATAGGTATTTTAAAAAGATGGTTAGTTATTTTAATACTAAATCATTCTAAAAAAGAAATAGTCTCATTCCGAATATGTTTAATACGTTTAAAATGTAACAAGCCAAAAATACAAGTGCATTATTAAAAAAAAAAATTTAAACGCGAAAAAATATTTCACCGCATCTATAAATAAAAATTTGATATGCGATATACTCGAGGTTAAGCAATCTTCCGGATGATTATGTTGCAAATTATTAGTTTACGTCTTAATTAAATCGAGCCTTTTTATGTGAAATTTATGTGTGAATGTAAACTACCGCTTTATAATAAAACCTGTAGTTTCCGACAGTCTTCCCATTGTCACTTGCTAGTTAGTAAGACAGATATCGGTAACTTAATTTGCATAATACTTACAGGTATTTGTAATTTCCTCATGACAATATCCAGGAAAACAATTATCTTGGTCATGTTGAACCGTTTTGAGAAAACATCCATATTCAATGGCGAAAAATTTGAGATAATTGATGCTTTGTCAATTATGTACCCGAAACATGAAAAAAATAAATTACGACTTCGAAGCATGTGACAGTGTCATGTCTTATCTATCTGTTAGTGTCAAATATGTAACTACTAGCTTCTGCCCGCGGCTTTGTTCGCGTGGTACATCGATAAATCATAGCCTATGTGATATTCGGGTATTAAGTTATATTATTATAAAGTTTCATTAAAATCCATTCAGTAGTTTTTGCGTGAAAGAGTAACAAACATCTATCTATACTAACAAAATTTCGCGTTTATAATATCAGTAGGGATAGTAAATTGCTGTTAATATGAATTTTTTAAAAATTATCATATAGTTAATCAATTTATTTAATTTATCTTTTTTTACCTAGATAGCCTGGATGGATGTAAAGATGAATTAAAATGCATTAATTGATATCAGTTCGGACTAATGTGTAAACAGTTGTTACAAACCTTTTAAAAAAGATTAAAAAAATCAATACAAGTTACACGGAAACTTTTAAAATCCTAATTATCAGTTCTCATTATTTAACATTATTCACATCCCGAGGTTTCTTATAATGTATAAAAAAAAAGAATTATTGAACAAACCGGTAGTAATTTGCACAGCAATGATCAAAGATATCAATAGTAATTTATAGGTTTCGGAAGTGTTTCCTTCCTAACCTGTGTGCTAAACCGCGAAAAGATAAAGAGGAAAATTGGCAAGTAAATCCGAATCGAATTTATATCGGTGATTTTTAAAAGGAAGTAGTTGCACAACCTTGCGTCTGCGCACGACCGTGGCCTTTCAAAGTTTTTATTTATGAAGCCGTGGGAATGACCGCGCTGACACCGTGATTCGGAGAGTTGGGGCTTGCGGAAGGAAACAACCTTGACTTATATATTTAATTTTACTATACGGTATTGTGATCATTCGCGATACATCATTAGGTATCAGCGATCCCGATGGCGTAGGTACCGGTTGTTGGTTACGTTAAAGAGTCTAATTTACACCATTGGGGTTTAGTCGGTATACCCCAACCACCACTATATTGGGCGAGCTATCCTTTAGGGGGTTCTCCACTACATCAAGCGTTCTGGGAGTTTGACACAAATTTAAATTCAAATTCAAAATGTCTTTATTTATGTAGGCTTCAAGAAAGCACTTATAAATCGCCAATTTTACACAGGTGATCCTTAAAGCTACATGAATCTACAACCAGTTTAGAATGTTGATTCTACCGAGGAGAAACCGGCAAGAAAGTTACTTTTTCAGTGTCAATGTATTAATTTTACAAGTTTCCTTGGCGTTTAGACCAACTCATACCATTAATGTCCGTTGGACATACCGTGTTGAGATTTTGTTGAAGAATAAGTATCCTCTCACTCAAGCTTCATCTAGATTTGGGATAGAGGATTATAATAGATTGTTTCTAATAAAAATGTTTTACTTGGGGTCTTTCACACCAACAATTATTATTTTCTTTGTTGGTCCTGCGCCTGTTATGTCGAATTGCCGTCTTACCGGACTATCAGAGTGCACCTGTGCTTGCGCACACATTTGCGCACTATAATATCTCAGTCACAGATGGCTAATCCTCGTTCAGATTGGCCGCCGTGACTGATATCGGCTAGAAGGACATTGGAGGAATTATGACGAATTGGAATATGGGACTTTTATAGCTTTTGTAGTACTTTTATCAGCGTCCTAGAATTATGTACCGCCCTCAGTCCACTTAGACCGTGTAGTGCTATCATAGACACACACACACACACGCACACAGAAAAACAAACAAACACGTACACGAACACACACATACACACGTGTGCACACAAACATGACATGCCATTAGTAATTATAGTAATTTCCATTCTGTTTACTTTTGGATATTTTTACCTTGATTTGTAGCCCTCAATACTGAACCTCTCGCATAATATGAAAGAAGTGGAAGTAGCTGTAAACCAGCGCTGACTGGGTGCAAGCCACCTGAGCCAGTAGAAGCTGATCTACTTCCAATGGATAACATTATATGTGTACTGATTATGCCACTGTTACTATCTACCCATGTAATATGAGAGCAATATACCATTTTTTTATTTATTTATAAACCTTATAATAACCGTGACTTATAAAGCTGACTACCCCTTGCTAGTTTATAATTATCACAAAGTGATTATTATAATTATTGTCTTTTCTAGTTGTTGTTACATTCATTCAACCTTCTCTTTAACGTATCATTGATTTTTTTATTATTCTCATTTACTTATTTAGGTCATTATGATATAATATAGTTTCTCATTTAGTGTATTTTTGGTATAAAATGGCGATCCATTGTTGAATATAATAAAAACTTAAATTATTAGTTATTATTATTCTTAAATTAAATTATGAAATTAATTGTAACTTTATTGCCTAGCTCCCAGACATTATATTTCACGGCGAGATTTCAGAAATCATAATGAAGACCCTTGTAATGATTGCCTAATAAGCTGTTAGCATAAAGCTTTTGGTTTTGGTGAAATGATAAATGCGCTCCGAGACAGGTGAGGGCATTTAAATCATTTCATATTATAAGGCTGCCATAAGTTATAGGTAACCGCTACGGAGGAAGCAACCTTGACTTATAAAATTGGCAGTTTTGGTAAGATGCATATCTTAATGTACGATTAGACAAATGGATTTTGAACGTAATGTTGTTTTGACTGATACATCGCATTTGAAATTATATAATATTTTTGTTTTATCTTTATATAATTACATTATATTTTTATGCGAAACCTACTTACCTATTTAATTTATTATTTTAGAAAATGAGCAAAACATTTTTTTTATATTTTGTATGAAAATTTTATTTCTTTTTTGATTTTATTTTAAACTCGTGATTCCATAGAATAATGAGTTAAATAAGTAGGTAAGAGGTGTCGCATTTACTAAAAATAGCCTTGTATAAACATTCAGTAATATAAAAGTAAATAAGTAATACGACAATGAAACAGTTAATTAGTTAAGTTCTTTATAGTTTAAGTAAGTCGTATTTGATTTTGGCTTTAAAAACACGAGCTTGAGTTTCCAAAGAAAACTTTTCAGCTTAAAATTAAACCATATTCAGTCAACCGAAGAAGTAAATAACTTTAACTTTGCCTCCATTCGGACGTTTATGTCAACTGCAAATTTACAACCACTAGAGCTAATAGATACAGGAGTTTAAATATTCAAGAGTCAGGTGCAGATGCTGAGATGGAGGTGGAATCGGGTCAGCAGGCGACGCGAGGGCGGATTCTGTTAACAAAGCCATAATTCACGGGAATCTCCAATGTTATTGGACACATTCGAGTGACATGTTGGGAACGTAATAGTTTTTCAAGCATGTGACCTCATGGATGGTGTTCCATTTAATTTTGGGCCTTCGAGCCGGATCACACAATAATGCCAAGAAAAAAATCTTTAATTAAATCTTTTGTTGCACAATGAGCGATTTATTTTTACTCTATATAAAAAGTACGCAATAAATATAAACTTAAAAATAAAGAATACCAATACATGTATTTGTCAAATTCCTGTGACGTTGAAATATTGAAGATACGGTTACAGATGACTTTGACATCGGGCTAGTCTAGATTTACTATATAGTTACCTACTAGTTTAGATACTGTTAACAAGCCGTGAATTAGCAAGGGTTCACGAAAGCTACCATTTGCTCGACAGAGTTTGCTATTAGGAAATGTTTCCATTTGAGTTTGCTTGATAAAGTAGGATATATGTACTCCTACCCCTATTTTCTAGATTACCGTATCAGAAAGCTCCTTTACACAACTGTCAAATTTTACATGTCCTCATAATTGACCAAGAAATAATTTACCTGATTAAATAAAACATGCACAGTTTTGCCGTTAAAGATTCACCAGCTGAGTGCTGCAGAACGGGGTCAGCAGGTGAGTAGGCAAGGGTGGACTCCGTTAACAAAGCCATAACTCACGGGAGTGTTACGAGCGACGATTGGTATTCCGTTCGCAAACCGTCCCGGCCATTAGTTGCGCTAAATAATTTATGTTAATATTGCACACTTCGCCTTACTCCGCGTATATCGAACGTTCGCGTTTACGACGCGAACTCTATAATATTTACGACGTATGTATCCTCAAGAAGATGCAGCCGTTTTATCTTCTTTGGCGTAAATTGGAGCGCTCTGCTCTAATTTCTAATCTAAATGAGTTATAAATCAGTAGCATTTGTGTTTATCATATTTCAAATTAATATAATTTTCGAAATAGAAATGTGAACTATACAGTTATTTTTATGATTCTTTATATCTATACTTACTAATATTATAAAGCTGTAGAGTATGTTTGTTTGTTTGCTTGAACGCAC
This sequence comes from Glyphodes perspectalis, assembly GCA_951394215.1. Taxonomy (NCBI): domain Eukaryota; kingdom Metazoa; phylum Arthropoda; class Insecta; order Lepidoptera; family Crambidae; genus Glyphodes; species Glyphodes perspectalis. The sequence goes on from OX596217.1 coordinate 7,868,991, forward strand.
TTATCTAGTCCGATTTAAAAATATTAGGCAAGGTGTCTAAAAAAATCTGTATAGTCCGTTAGTTAGATTAAAAAAAATATTGAACACATATAATTTGTTTTGTTTGTCAAACAAACATTGACGAAGATACAATGCATTCAAGTTGCGCGTGACGTCACACTTTCGTAATTTTTTTACTAAATAGTGACGTCGCAAGCCCCCACTCCAAAACATTGATGCTCTTTATCTTTGTGTTTTTTTGTTAATTTGATAAAGCGAAAAATATCTGTCTGGTATTTTTGTATAATCTAACTGCCGGACTTAATAGAATTGTAGTTTTTTAATGCAGTCATTATCCCTATTCTTTCAGTGTTAGATAACCTAATTATTGAGAAAGGCTTTATAACATTAACCATAAACGTGGAACCCGCAGGCATAGGTAGTCACACATATAATGGTGAAACGATATCGATTTATTTTTCTTATAAAATATTTTCAATCTGTAGATGTACATCAATCTGTAGTTGGTTTTTTATACATGTATTCTGACGTCTATGGTGTGTTGTCACAAATTTGTTTGTGATCACATCTGCTCTTGAAATCGTATTAAAACATCAGACATAAAAATATTACTGTAAAATAAATCTACCCCAACGCGAGCCGTTTTATAATATAATTTGTATATGTTTCGCTTGAAATAAACTCATCTATTCATTATTCATCCACTTTCCGTATTTGGCCGGGCTGTGATAGTTTAACTCAGTTATATCAATTTTATATCTACTGAAATCGAGAATAATCCCCAAATGTTTATGTATGAACTGAATGCTTTCACAAACTTTATGGAGCCCGCTTTACTCTAGTTTATGAAATTTTGTACAGTTATATTTGTCAGAAAAAGCGTTGGAAGGTCAAACTATGTCTGGACTTGACGTGGTAATCTCATTTGCTTAACATGAGCCACTTAATTCAGAGCTTGAGAAGGGTAAGACGGCAATTATATCAAATTGACATGATCCGAGTTCTAGTCGGGAGGTTGATATGCCATTTAGTGAAGACGTAGTTCGATTGTCAAATTTATTGATATAGGAGGTAAAGTTTTCATAAGTATTAAAATAAAAAAATCTGTTGATGTCAATTGTAGAAAAATGTTGCAACAGAGAAGTGCAAAGAAATTATAAAGTGGTACTCGTAAGTCAATGTATGCCTTTTCCTAATGTTATTGGTACAATGCGGATTGCGGACGTGTGTTTTTAGTAAAATCTTTCTAACATCGAAATAAAGGCATGCTTTTAGAGCGATAGTTGTTTATGTGGAGTGGGAAAAAATTCGGAATTTACCTCATAAAATTGTATGAGCTCCGGAAAATACGCGACAAAGACTTTGAGGCATAACTGAATTCCACAATGGTGCACGTCAAAGGTAAAAAAAGTCGACTTATTGTGCAGCCTATGAAAATTTAAGCAGAGGAAATGGAAACGTTCCCCTGAGAAGTTGAAAGGATATTTTGATGAACTCGGCGGTCTAATATCCCTTTCAATCCTTTAATTTCTTTTATTTTAGTTTTAACATGTTGATATAGATTAAAATTGGTATTGATGTTTATAATTAAAATTGTACCTTTATCAAAATACTTAGTACTGCACGAATCGGCCTGTGTTAAATTATAACCTTAGTTAGGCAAAACAAATTTAATGTGTCAGGATCGTAGCAAATGGAAGGATGTGATCTCTGCCTACCCCCATTGGAAAAAGGCGTAACATTATGTATGTACATGTACTGTGTGTACACAAACTATTTACATTTTAATCAGAATTAAAAAAAAAAAAAAAAACGATCTAACTGCCCTAGAACTTTTTATCGAATTCAAAATTAATCGAATGGTTGTCATATGGATGCATAACTATTAATTCAAAGTGTCACGGAACTTTCCTTATATGAAATGGACTATAGCTGTTAAATTTGCCTCATTATTATGTATGGTTCGATTAATTGGCACAATAGTATCCATGCAAATTAGGAATTATATTGATGTCAGGTTTTGAATATCATTCTTCGTGTAATTTTAATACGTTATTCAATTCAAAGTTCATCAGAATTGTGTCTACGTCATATGAAACTAATTTCGTTTTTTTTATCAGTACGTTATTTAAGTGGGGTTCTCTTTTTCATAAATATATATGTAGTAATATTTAATTTATTAATTAACGTAAATTGACACTACGTATACAATAAGGATATAAATTATGATCGCTTTGCTAGCTATCTGTGTAATTTGTGTGCGGTCCATTATTTTGTAATCCCACAAAATTGTACCAGTTTGATTTATGTAAGTAGGTGCTTCTCATTAACGTGGCAGGACATCGTAATTCGTGGCCGCTTCAGGGTAGTCTGCGGTGACGGGTCGATGGGACCCAACCTCAAAACTTCGTAGTTTGATGAAAATTAACTGGTTTATGCGAAGACAACTTTTCCGCATTATTCCTTATCTTTCTAACAGTTCAACAGTAAATGTATGTTGTTTTTTTTTCTCTGGATGTCAAAATTGGAACCTTCAATATATCACTGACACATAATAAAATATAATAAGATAAATGAAAATACAACAATCTCAATTATTATTATTTTGTAACAGGACATCTTAGAAATTTCAAGTCAAGCTGTTTTTAATGTTAAGATTACACACCGACATGCATTTTCGTTGTGACATTGATAAGCTTAATGACATGTATGTAATCTCTGAACCAGAAGCGTTTTGCAGTTAATTGTTTATAAACAATCTTACTAAGTACCCGTGTTAATTTAACATGGGTCAAATGATTGCGGAAATTAACTTGCCTGTTAATAATGATTGATAACAGATATTAATGCGTATGACGTCCGAACCGACACAAATCTGGAACGAACCTCTTTTCGCAGGAATCAACCCGATACCACTTGCTAGGGAAAATTTCCTCAAAGGAAAATTAATATTCTACTAGTTGTTGGTCTTCGCTTAGCTTGTCCGAAATTTGACTTGTGAGAAAGTTTTTAGAAGTTTTGTTAACTTAAATGTTACGGATCAGTTCTTGATGAAATATGCATAGTTAATATTCCACTGAAAGTCTTTTATCACAGACGCGGTGGTTAGTTTACTTACGATAGGCGATTTTCGGCTTTAAGCCCAGGCAAATCCCTAAATATAATAAATCTTCAATTAGTGTAGTAAGTATAACTCAACTTATACTTTGTTAAAATTAATTTCGTGTCTAAATTATAAACTTCTGCATACGCGGGAATACATATTGATTGAATTGAATAATACCTTAATATAAGTTTTTACACCAATCTCGATTCTAAGAACAGATAGGAACAGTCTATTTTAGATTTAGATTTCAAAGTTCTGGTACTGGTCTTTTGTAGGTTTTAGAATTGATTGGGTTTCTAAGCTTGGACGTATGGAGTGACATTGACGGTATAATTATCTTCTTTGATTTCATTACTCTGAATGGAAATCTGAATAGACTGAAGAATATAGATAACACATATTTCTATAGTCCTTTAGTTAGAATGTATCGCACATACAACGAACTGGTTAAGGGTGGCAAAGACATTGATATTTTTGACGACAACATTAAAAAAATCCAAAAATGTTTTTTCAACATTATTAAGGGCGATGAATCTTGCTGTCCAAATCTAAATCCGGATTAGTTAGTCGTTTTAAGGTGGGACTTATAACATGAATGTTTGTTTAAAGTCTTTCATTAAATACCGTTTGAAAGTATATTATTCATGCTGTATATACTAACTATATGGATTACTGTCTGATCCATTTGGTAATAATACCTAAATATAGGTATTTACACCAATCCCGATTCTAAGAACAGATAGGAACAGTCTATTTTCGTTAAACAATTAGCTAACAAAAAGTTCCATTTCGTCAACACTATCATAGCAGCCAATTAGTTAATAAGCTAATACGCAAACTGACATTGTACCGTCAGCAAGATCAAGGCTGTGCCACAAAGGCTCCGAATGTCTACAATGGGTCTGTTGGAACGCGCAAGACCGTACAGATGGGCTGACAATGTTCCGCGCACGTCACTTGACACACGGAACGAAAGCTATCAGTCAGAATTCTCCACGACTGTCAGACGATTTGCAACATAATGACAGCGTTTGCGCTCAAGTGTTGGATGTCATGCGCGAATCGCCAGGCGCCGAAAAATAGCCCTGGTCACGAGTGAGTTTGCGTGTTTCGAGGAACGATGCGGCAGCCATTACTATATCCTTCTATTTCTGCTTTGAAAATTCCCTCAGTCTTATATCTTTGAAAGTATATTATGAATGTCAGTTTTCCGTAAAGGCTCTAGACGGTTTAGACTACTTATCAGAACCTATTTAAACCCAGCTACGATCATAGCCTGGTCTAATATGGACCAAACAACTGATTGTCAAATAAATTTTATAATTTTTCTCTATTGTTTATATCTACTTCTACCTTCTGTATTATAATTATCTACTGTACGTGCTTACTCTTTAATTATTTACCGTTTACAGGTCTGTTGGTCAGTGGGCAGAGACCCTGGCTAAGAAACCAAGGGTCGCGGGTTCGAATCCTGCTGGGGGCAAATGTTTTGTGTGATGAACATGGAATGACAATCGTACTAGTCATGGATGTTTATAAACGTATTTAAGTATGACTATCCGTTCACCTAGTATCCATAGCACAAGCATAAGGTTAGTTTTAGGAATTAGGGAATTGGTGAGTTAGTCTGGAGAATTTATTTATAATGTATTTTTATTATTGAAAGGTCGTAAAAATTCGAGTTTGGGCAAGTAGATTCAAACATGGCGCCCGTAGGTACCTATTGCCGAGGGCGGGAAGAAGTTAGGGGTTGCTAATGTAAACCGAGCTATCGTGATGAATGATTAATGTGCCGGTAAACGATGTTGTACTTATGTATCTATATTTGCTTTATGTAAAGTTTCATTTATATTCATACATAGATGTATTCTTTCTTAGTCGGATCGTTAAGAAATTTGAAGGATTATTCTCTTATCACGTAAGATTTAGGTTTCAAAGTACTGGTACTGGTCTTTCGTATTAGAATTCATTGGTTTTCTAAGCTTGGACGTATGGAGTGACATTGAAATTAATGTTTGTTTAACGTCTTTCATTAAATACCGTACGAAAGTATATTAATCATGCTGTGTACACTAATTAGGTACATGGATTACTGTCTGATCCATTAGGTAATAATATAGCGTAAATGTTACATGTTTATAAATGTGGTAGTGACCTGTCAGTGTACCTTTGTAAAATAAATAAATATCGCGACAACATAGTATTAAACTTTTTGGAACAACCCCGATATCTTGTTTCTAATTCCACGTGGAGTTTTAGAAGTGTTAAATTGAATAGGTACTCCCTTTCATGCTCATTTCGAATGTTTTGGACGTTGTTTTTCCAGCATTTTAGCGGGTGCGTGTCATTTCACGTGCAACACTCGTGTAGTAAAAATAATTTTGAGCAGAACCGGCTCACATCACGCATGCAAGGGGTCACGCACTGGGTCAAACACGGCCGTAGATCGATAGCTTATTTGTTTATGTATTCAAACTGCCCAACATAATTTGCGAGTCTCGGATGTGCTCAGGAGTTCAAAAGGACATTTGCTATTTGTGAATTTATTACGACGGTTCGAATTCTGCCCATGCGCATTTGCAGTTGGAAAGAAGTTGCAATTTTGAAAAGTTGAACATGTTACGTAAGGCAATCTATGTAACTAGTCAAATAGCAATGAGATCAAGTCTGAATTCCAAAGCTAGTCTGTTGTATTTATTCAACCCCACATTAGGTATTGATAAGTAGTATGTAACAATATTAGAGAATCGCTATATTTATAACTGGCACCTCGCCAGTTATATTTTTAAAGACATTGTGAATATTTCGGTAAAATTATTTAACGCGTGTCTAGATGTCCGGAAAAAATGGTGGAAATATTGGATAATATAAAAATAAGTGCGGTGTGAGATCGTAAATAGTGACACGATAAAAATAAAAGCTAAGACAGTTTGTGAGACGTTTGCCGTAAACATTCGTTCACGAAAATAGAAGACATTTGCTAAATGAAATAAAAAGAGCGACAAGTCGACCAAATTTTGGTGAATTTTAACACCGACCTGGCAGAAATTACTAATTTGTGAAGTACGGTCTCTTTGTTTAATTGTCTAATACATATACGAGGTTAAAAAGCAGGAACTTCATCTGCATATAGTTTAGGAATAAGCTAAAATATATATTATTGCACTGGACTACAAAAGATGGTGTATTTCTACTTGTTAAGTTAGGCCAGTATCTGTATGTGAAATTACTAATTGTTTAGGGTAGTAAAGGCCTTTTTTCAGCAGTGGACAGACAACGGGCAATAGGCTATTTTACTCAAAAAAAAATTATAGCCCTTTATTGAGATTACGAAAAAACATTGCTTACGTATTTTTCCTTTTGTTCAGCAAACCAAAAATGATGATGATACAGTGCGTTAAAGTACCGTGTGACGTCATTAAGTGCGTAAAATTTTACCTTTCAAGTGACGTAAAGCGCCCCATTGCAGATCTTTGTAATTTTGCGAATATTAGTTAAAGCGAAAAACACGTATTCAAAATTTGTTGGTCGTAATCTAACTTACGGACTATAAAAACTTTTTAAGTAAAACCCTATTGATGACAATGATGAACAAATAATTTATTAGTAAATACAATTAAAAATATTGGCATGAGATAAAAAACCCCTTCGTGAGTTTTGTATGCATCTTTTAAAATCTCGAAAGCCAAATTTTTGCAGCTAGCCCCCTTGACCACATTCAGCCACAAAATAAAACTGGGTTCGGTCAATCTGTGGAAACTATTCATAAGTAAAGGTAATTTTTATATTTACTTATGAATCAAAAGTAGTTTTTAATGAACACGGTCAGAAGTCCAATATTTATTTTTATTTATGAATTTAATACGAGGGTTCGAATTCTACTCGAGCGTAAGGAAGGTTGATATTTCCAAAGTACAAAGAATACCAACACGGATGAATCGACGTGACTTAATTGGAACCTTATGTGGCTTTGTTATTATACTCACCAAAGCTTGAGTCACGTTTCCATTTAATTTTAGATCGGGTTTTCTTACTATTGTGTAAGGTCTAATCATATCTCAGTCTGTTTCAGATATAAACACTGTGCAAGGTTAATATTCACTCTCAACAGTTGGGCAGTTTGATTTGCTTATCTATCATACCCCTTTAAACAAGTATGTGCGTAAAATCTACTGTTTACCTGGCGATTGCTTTGATGTACCCGGTTTGCTTACAACAGAGTACGTTTAAGTGTATTTAGAACTTTGTTACTACTGCACTTTTTTGCATGCCTCCTTGATACTAGAAATGGAATTTTACTGGTAAGTTACCATCATTTGGTGGCATATGAAATAATAACTGCAAACGTAACGTAAAGCCTGCAATCCCCAAATCGGTAGGCCAAGGGGCAAAAGCTCCTTGAATCGTGTTATTTACCCAATAAGCTATAAGTTTCATGAAGTATACTAACGAAATTTTATATTTTTTTTCCTTTACTAAGACAATAGTCTAATTGGCTGGTATTTAAAAAAATGTTATTACCAATCGACGTCTATGCTTAGAGTAAAATTTATAATTTCATCCGCATTTTATAAAGGAACATTGCTTCCTGTAGGTAGGAAGTGTTATTATATGCGTATGCGTCTGACAATGTTCAAAACAAAGAATAATGTTGATTTTACTCTTCAAAAAGCAGTCTTCTGTTTATCGTGCGGATAAAAAAATACGAGTATTTTGTCACCAGTGTAAATGACTGGTTTATATCATTTGGTTTGAAAATAAAGATGCGGTTGAACAACTCGAAAATTATTACTTAATTAACATAGTTTGATATTTCTGTGATGATGATTCACCTATTGACGAAATATATGTTTTAATATGCCGTAAAATTTTCGTTTTTTTGTCTTCAGTTTCAATCATTAAAAACGCTTGTATGATTTGTATTATATTACCATAATATTACTATCACTACCTATATGTATGTATATATGGCGTTTGGTACTAAGTCATTTAACCTAAATAGGTTTTATTTATAGAGGTTTCATGTATCTCTTGAGAATTTCGATCTCTCGAGAATATAGGTCAACGCTGATGAGTATGCCAAATATCATATGAGCTTCTTATGTGAGATAAAGTTTCAAACGGATTTAAATATTTGATGTATAAAACGTCTTGTCGTGGTAATATATTTTTGACTGGCCCGTTGGTCGAGTGGTCAGAGACCCTGGCCACAAAACCAAGGGTCGCGGGTTCGAATCCCGCTAGAGGCAAATATTTCGTGTGATGAACATGAATATTTGTACTCGAGTCATGGATGTTTATAAACGTATTTAAGTATGTCTATCCGTTCATCTAGTATCCATAGCACAAGCTTAAAAATTATTATATACACTGATTGTGTCTCTGCTCTGGAGAATAGACCGGTGTTTTAGGACGCGTGTATTATTACTAAGTAGGCTAAATTGAACACAGGCAAAGACGAGATCTAAAGCTAGTAATTGATATATGTTTAGATTAAAAGTGTTTTTGGGACTTCTAGTCTAGTACATTATTAATTTAAGTACAGATAAATGACTCCATTCCAAATATGTAGTTCCCAGCACTTAAAACGGTTAATGTCGACTACGCTAAAAGTCACCAAGTGTGTCAGGAATGGGCTCTATTCATTACAGGCTCCTGACCGCCATCAACTGTTGAGCTCGCGTACTTTCGGGGCAAAAATAACGGATTACAAGAAAAACATGTTTGGCCCACCAGATGTGCTATGCCCTATTGGTCATAGTTTTTGCCTCCCCCGGGAGCGGGAAGAATTCCTTATGGTTAGACAGTTTTAGGAGACGCGGGTAGAAAATAAAATTTTGTTGAGTCATTGAGATCTTTTTGAGAATTACGCCAAATAGTTACAGAGGGCTTGTTCGTTAAGTTTAAAGGGCTGTCTAAAAAAAGAGTAACCTTAATGTGGCAGAAATATGTAGGAGTGTTCAAAACAATTACATTTCAAGGGCAGAAAGTACCTACTCAATGAAATGTAAAAGACAATTAAAAAATATGAATGTATTAATATCTCTCAAACAGTACTGAAGAATATGTTAAGGAAATTAAGTTTGGAAATATTTGTGTACGGCGTAAACATACCAATTGAGCCAAAGTACAAACTGACTAAGTTTGGTTTACATTAAGTTTATAATTATTTAGTGCAGTTACGTTTTTATACTGAACAAAAATTCCTTTGCATTTTGCACTGGAACTCTTTAACTGTAGATATCTTTAAAGTAATTAAAAGGATGTTGCTCAAAAAACAAATACTCTTCCTGTGGGACGCGTAATTACAATATTTAACGCCAGCGAGGTAGTAGAGTGAATAAATATTGAGGCGGTTACCAATATATTCGACTACTTCACTATGATCGGTACACGATTGATCAGACTCCGAGGTAAGTAGCTTAAGTACTTGTGTAACGGATATCGGAATCAACAGTGTTATTACAAATATACTTAATGATTGGATATTAACACCCAGATACAGAACAAACACAAGAATTTATCATACGAATGTTTGTCATGGGTGGGGATCGAGCCCACAACTCTTGGCGCATAGGATCACTACCGTATGCGTCATCGAATGTTATCTTTGAAATCGGTTCAGTTAGGTTAGGTTAATGGGCAAATTGAGAGATTTAATACATTAAATCGTTTGTAAACGTCACATGATGTCTAATCGCCATCACAATGTGTGTTTATGTGGAACTATTAAGTATGTTAATACGGTACTAATCATCACGGAAAGTAAAAAGGGACAGTAAATTTACAAAGTAGGTTATAATAGGTATATATAATTATTTACCTATATACGTTGGTCTTACCCATCGCATTCTTAACTACTATTAATCCGTATACGGGACACTCCCTCCGCTGTCTTGGCTGCATAATTATTGACACGTGGGATATTGATAATGGAAGAAATAGCCCCTTTAACTACTATTAGCCAACTTAAGCCGGGCTGGCTTAGATGTTAAAAAGTGAAAAAGAAGTGACAAGTGGCTATCTAGTCGCCTACACAATCACATACCCAACCAGATATACCATTAGTCGCTTTTGACGATACGCTAGGAAGGAATGCAGTTGGCACCTCAGAGTACAGAACAATCTCTAATCTGAGGTTGGCACATTATTTTTAAGTCCTCGACCAACAAGGGTATAGACGGAACATGAGATTTTTATAAAGGTTTCTTAACTTTCCAGCAGTAATATTTGAGAGCGTCTCAAACTTACACTTGAAGAATTTCCGTTTACGAAATTAGCTGTAAGCATAAGATTGATCCTAAATAATTTAAAGGGAACTAACTTTAACTCACAATGATTTAGTAGATAATTTTTATTGTGTGTATGTATTGTTTAGGTGTCTCAAAGTTACGTATTTGTAATGCTTATATAAATATGTCAAAACAAAATATGTCCCTTAATTTCAAAATGGACACAGTTAAGTTCAAGGGCATGTCCAAATAAATATTGCTCAGCCATTATCCTCATTCCGAGTTAAAATGTTTTTATTATTTCGTAACTTTTATCGTCTGTGAATGCTTAAAATATATATAATCGTTATCACAGGTCACCGTTGCTATTTGTTTGAAGTGTAAATAGTTACGTACCTAATTTTGTAATAATACGTTTATCATCTATAGGCAAAAGGCATTCTACTGTTTTAGTCAAATGACTTTCTTTTGTGAGATGTCAAAACGTTTTAATTCCCTGCCTTCCCTTTCAGTTTGTGTTAGTAGTTTAAACCGAAATTTAAATTCTAGTATGAGACGAAAATAATATTTAAATAAAATATTTATTTTAAAATAAAATGTATAGCATGGTAGTAAAGCGATGATGTCAATTATTTAATTTATTATATTCAGACGTTTGAGAGTGTGTATTTCGACCACGCAAAATTGACCGAAGGAATTGAGTGACATTTGACATAAAGATATTAGCATATAATATTTTTTATCCTAAAAAAAAAAAAAAAGATCCTCGAAGGATTGAAGAGATATCCTAGAAATCCTTCTAGGGAGACATCATGATCCCATGATGTCTCCGTAACAGACCGAATACCAAAAGACTCGCTAGCAAAAGTTAGTAGGTAGTAAATAAAGAAAACAGCTGCATTTAAAATTATAATGTGGGGTAATCTGATGTTGAAATCTAACAAGAATCTAATGCTGCAGTCCTTTTATGATTGGGGTCATTCAACATCGCATCTTTACTGTCATGGAATCGAAAAAGCTTTCATTGTAATAATTTGAATGGTGATTCAAATGTTAAATGTTATTGTTGTGCAGTCGCTTGTTTTTGCTATATTATTTTTATCGCGTTGATTATAATATACCTCCTACTTAAACGCCATACTCCTTTATAATTAGAAATTTTCCTCTCCTCATGCATTCACGCATTAACCACGCACAATGACTATGCAAAAATGGTAGTAACTGTACATAAAAATACGATTCAATTTGAAACTTACTTATCGAATATTCCGCCTTCGACCCGGCCAACTCTCTAAACAACACAGTTCCACGCAGCCCCATAAAGACTGAATGACTGAACTCTTTCAATTCCATTCGCACACTCCTTTTTCAAATCATGTGCAACATTTTCAACAATAAACACCACAGTTGGCACCACGAAGTCGCACTTTGACACGTCATGTTCGCACTCGGGTCAGAAAAGAACTGGCCACAACGTCAATCAACGTTTAATTTTTATAAGCATTAATGAATTCCGTTCGAATAAATTAAAATGCTATTAGTGGGCGCACGTGTCTTTACTTGTGCTGGTGAGGAAAGGGTGCAGCTGACTGGGTTGTAGTTAGTTTAATCGATAAATTGTTCTAAGGACGAGTAATAGTAAAATATAGTGAAAGATTTTTTAAATTTCCTTAGCCAATTTTGTTAAATTATCAAAATTGGGAAATATTAAGAATATTAGCGTTTTAAAATATGAAACAATTTGAATACGTTAATATTGTCAATATTGAATGTAGAACACAAAAAAGAGGACGGGAGCTGGCTATGTGCCACGAATTTATAGTGAAAAATAAAAGCTTAAAAAAATATTAATCGCTTTAAGTAAAGAATGATGTTAAAATTATGTTCTCAAGACTTTTTAATGTACTTGACATTTATAAAATTTAAAACAACAAATAATATTTTGTCGTTTTGTCAATTTATGAATGAACTAGGACCCGCCCCGGCCTTGCACGGGTGGACAGTTGTTTTCTAACTTAATCTAACTTTTTTCAAAATATTCCATAGCCTATGTTAATCAGGAATAACATAGCATTCTAATGGTGAAGGACTTTATAACAATAGTCTAGATTAAAATCGTTTCACTTAAACTTACAAAAAGATTGTGTATTTAAAGGGTATATGCCGATATGATCAATATTGAGATATTACTCAAGAAACATAATTGTAAGGTTAACTAGTTCTTGTGCTTATTTCAAGTACAAGTTAATTTGAACATAGCCATATAAAAGCCCAACGTTTACCTGGATAAGTAATTAAAATGACTCAAGTTTCTTGAAACCTATTAGACTACTTACATAGAACATAATATATTAAAACAACATAATCTTTATATTTTCCTGCTAAGTTTAAAGGTTTTTAACATTTCATATACATTTTTGTTTTGATTGTTTAAAATAATTATTTAAAAATATTTTTTACTATTTAAACATCTATATTTTGTTCAAATATAATTTTGTTTACCAGAATATATTTTTGAACCAAATGGCATGTATTTGAATTGTCGAATAACAAATCCAAATTCACATAATTAAGCTATTTGTAACAATGGCTTTTTCCGATTTTTTTCGTATTTAAAGTAAGTATGTTAATATTTTTTTTCCATTTTTAACCTTTCAACGCAGCCCTTTACATTACGTTTACCTACATTTCTCCCTAAACATCATTTAGAAGTGCGTAGGTGGCGTGTGGGTCATATGATAATAGGTTCCTTTATCTACGCTTTTTTGGGTCAATTAACTTGTGGGCGTCAAAGGTTCACCCTAATTTTTGTCCTTTAAGGTAATTAATATTTGTCTATCATACGGGAACATAGATGTACCAAAAACCATTTTTGTATAGACTGATTAAAAAATACCATCTAAAAAGACATCTCTTTTTGAAGGATTGCGGGACTTTGCTTGTATCTATTATATATAAAATATTATTATCTATATTTATTGATTCACTTACAATTTAATATGCAACAGTTTTTAATACAAGCAACGATTATAGGGGCGTGGCTGCGATGATAGCGGATCGGGGAACAAGACGCGGCCTGCGACATGTGAAGCGGAAAGCAAAGCGATTAACGCGCGAGAGCGAGACATACGTATGTTTTGTTTCGATTCGTATACCGCGAGTGTAGCTGATAAAATATATATGTATAATAATAATAATAAAGTTTCTAAACCGTAACATTTTGAAGCGTAAAACAAAGTTTTGCCTAAGCTCTTATGGTTATATAGAAATTATTCAGGTCCTGGTATTTATAATTTTATGAAATACCTTTACAGGGTAAATATTATTCTATTCTAATAAGTTAGAATACTAGCATAGCTCACTTTGTTGCCTATATTGTAGCATACTTATATTTAAATGTTTATGTTAATCCTTTATACTAAAGTAATAACTTGAGGATTTTGTTTACGTGTTGTAATTATGTTTTGTTAACTAAGTTACCATCGTACCTATAATGTTGCCGCACGTGTAAATTAATCAGTATCTAATATATTCCTACGTATAAAATTGTAAGTACATAAAAATATTTTTTTAAACCTATTTCCGACCATGGTTTAAAATTGTGGTATAAGATTTTGAAGTTTTAAGACGATTAAAAAGCTGCTATTTACAAAAGTCAATTAATAAAACAATTCCATCGAATTCGAATGATCTTAAAATGTCATCACCCGTTTTGTTAGTAAATAAAATAAAAATAAAATACCAAAATATTTGTGATATTTTTTAAACTGTTCTGTTAACTTTCATCTAACTAATGAAATCAGCCATTTATAGCATAGTAATTTCTGCGTGAGCCGAGCCGTGGGAGGGTTGAAATTTGAGACAGATATAGCGGTGACTTTGACAAGCCTAAAATAAATAATATTGTTAACACTGATGGATATGACTGCTCGTGTTTATAAATAGATACTGATAACCAAGTAAATGTGTATGAACACAAAGTTTTGTACTCTTTTATTGTAGTAGTGTATAGAATGTATAAAACACCGTCAACTTTATTTTTTTAATCATATAAAGACATGTCCTATGTTGGTCTAGGACTTATAAAGAACGTGCCACCTGTGTTTCTTGCTTAGCATGTCGTAGAAGGCGACTAATGGTATATCGGGTTTTGGGTATGTGATTGTGTGGGCGACAAGCTGGCTACTTGTCACTACTTTTTAACAATTTTCCATCTAACCAGGTCCAACTTAATTTTTGGCTGAATAAGGTTAAATGGCATTGCTGCCCCTTTGACTTTGCCTACCCCTTCGGGGATTATGGGCGTGATGTTATGTGTGTATATATGTATATAGACATGATTACCATCTGAGCATGTTTGGCGCATTGTATAAATGCCGAATATTTGTCTGTGTCTGCATAATGACAAGTATACATTTAGGCTGTTTCATATAAATGTTTGCCCAATTTTCTTTTTGGCGTCTTCTCATTGCCAGTTATTTTGGACTGAGAAATACAGAAGAGCTTTATTGTTATAATATACTATTGACTCACGTGACGTAAACTCACATCAACAGATTGAGTAAACGGGGATTTCTCATAGAAATGCCTATTGCATTTTAACAGCACCGAATCGACTAAGTGCGGCGTTTATTGCAATGCAAAACAGCCTGACGTCTGACAGGCATGTTTAACAACATTATACGCTTACATACATTATATTCTGCACCGTCTGTGCCCATTGTTCGAGAAACTCTTACGACTAAATTTTAAGTGCTGTGCAGTTGCTTTAATATTGATAAAAAGTATTTTCCAAAACGACTTTATTATATTAGTAAAGAAAGTCTTAATTCCAATCATGAAATATTAGACTAATCCAATCAGAAAAAGAAATCCAAACCCGTTCAGAAATTCAATATAAAGTCTCGATGGATTATGATTTTTAAATATGTTCATGACAGACATAATGACTCGACTATCTCCTCTATATAAAAAAATCTTTTATATATAATACGGATTAAGAAAGCTTCATTCCAATATATATACTGAATCCAAAGCAGGATGTCGTCTTTGTTAAAATTAATATGCAGAATAAAAGGCTCTTTTTAATATTATTCATGAATAAAACACAAAAGTCTACAATTTATCTCAGGCTTTCGAATTTTATTAAAATTATATAACGGAAAAACATTTTTAACATCTAGGCAGGGTAATCTACTTATTGAAAATGTAAAACGATTTTTAAATAGACTTCTTTTAGTAGAACAAATTCAATTATACTAGGTTTGTTTAGCATCGGAATAGAATACACTTGATAAGTTAGGAAACTATGTAAATGGCTTCGATTTTTATTTTAAGATCCCGAAGTGAGTTAAAATTTATTACCACAACATTTGATAATCCACATTAAAAAAATTGGACAAGATAGTAAAAAAAAAATCATTTGAACTTCCGGTTTAAATAACAATGTGGTGACAATTGTATAATCACTTTAGTGCAAAGTTCTAAAAAACTGATACTGAAGTCGAAGCAAACGTACACAGTGAACAAAATGTTAATTGTACCTTACTTATTAATGTAAGTTCTCATCAGTTTTGTGTTAGGTAAAAGGTTACGTTAAGCTCCATCTACTTTAGCAACAATCAGTTAGTAGCCCGTTACAGTTGCTTTCCAAGTCGGTAAGTTAAATAACAATTTCAGTTACTGTATTCTCAGACTCGGCACTATGCCCTGGTTTAAGTTGTAAGCACTAAGATGTCATCAAAACTCGTTCAGTAGTTTTAAAGCGTTGCAAATTACACTACGATGCATAGACTTTAATTACGTCCATGCTACGATGCACATTCGCACCACTTCGATCATGACGTAAGCAGTTGTTACGTCACAGCTTTGTACACAAAATTAAAGATCCAGTACCTAACCTTCGCAAATAAGTTTTAAGCAGAGTCTTGCTCACCTAGGTTACTAGATTAGGTTGCTAGATAGTCTAAACTTTACCTGCATAACGATTTAACAGGTTCGCTTCTCACAGATAAAATTGGGTATTTACTTTTTTTTTATGAAGTTTATTTTACTGTTAGATCAAGATCATTATTAACTGAAGTTGTAAAAAAGAAAAACATATAAACATAACTGAGACGTCAATATAATATATAATTCTTTAGAATTAATTTAATTATTTCGTAACAGTTAGTACCAATGTACCATATTACACCCGAAATTGTTCTTAGAATTGTAAATTAATAACTCATTGTTCAATATGAAACTAGTGATGTTTAATTAAATGATTTCTTATATTCACGTAATGCATAATAATAATTACCATAGAAAACTCGTATGCCGAATAATTAAAAAAATATATAAGAAATAACATTTTAAAAATGTTTGTGCACATTCGTTTAAAAAGGTTTGCTGTACCTGATCCAGAGAATAGGTAACAGTTGAGAAGGTGGCTTATCCTCTCACCACAAGGTAGTATAAATCCCTAAAGCCACTCAAGTCCCACGTATTGCCTTCTGTAGCAGCTAAGTTACGCATGCCATCTGATAGCTCACTCGAAGTCGACAGATTAAAGTTACGAGGAGCTAGCATGCGGACAAACCGACGCCCTGTTTGAGGCGCCCCGTTTTGAAACTACGTATATAGAAGACCTATAACAATGATAACTAGAAGTTACTTATGCCATTTTCATGGATTTTAAAAATGGAACACTTGTTAGTTTGTTATCTGTCCCTCTTGAGTCACGGATAAAATCACACGTTAAAATTATACGTCCTAGTAATACTCGTTTTTTAAATTTGAAAATCTACAACTCAATCAGGCTTTAATTGTTGAACATAATGAAATTTTGTGAACATAATAAATGTAATTTCAAGATTTTCAACAGATCTAGTTAAACATACCGGATGTCGCTCTTTACGTTAGATCCGACGGGATAATATATGTACGATATGTACATATATCTGGCTTAATTTTAATTTTTTTCGCGAGCTAATTCAGTAAATATATTTATTGATTACAAGCTATAGGTTACATATTCAACTGACCGATAAAACTAATCAATTTTTATTGGACAACTAAAATTACATAAATATATAATGCTTACTTGCTGTTATGGAGTAATGGAAATATTTTAACAAAAACTTAACAAAAACTTTAAGGGACGTGTACCTAATAGGTATTCGCACTTCTTATTTTCTTGTTTTTGTCATATACCTATGTAGTATTTCATCGTTTCAAATATGCAATAGTAATATCACCTACATTATAACTCAATATTTGGCCCTGAAATTAAACAAAGTACATAAATTGGTCTAAATGTTCAGACACAATCGATTCTACTTATATATTTTATGTCAATTTTCCAGATGCAAATCGCTCAGTTTATTTCCCAATCGGTCACACCGACACTCCAGCAATTAGTTGTTGCGTATCTAATAGCACAGTAGTATCGTTAATTTGTTTAATAAACATGAATTAATCGTACGACGTCGCGCCACGTGACCGCGAATGGTAAATAATGTTGCAATGTCAAGACTCAAGTGGATGTAACCAATACAGGGCTACTTGTGGATTATATCAATTGAACTGATAAGTGTCACTTCCCCGGTCCACATTTAGTTTCTCATGACTCATGTCTTGGGTTCATGTATTTGTGCGACACTTAACATGCAACAATTCTTCTTGAAGTTTTAGAAGAGATGTTTATACCATCGATTGCACTTGTTTCTTTACTAATCCGTGTCTAATTATAGTGGTCGTTGCACTTTACTTTCTAGTTTTAATTATAGTTAAGAGTTTAAGACCATCTGTTATAAAAATTCTAAATACCAGTTTGAAGTCAATAAACAAAAGCATAGAATTGATAATAAATAAATGAATTGTTGATAGTAGTGTTTGTTGTTCATTATCATTCATTATTGGTTTTTAAAATATTTGAGTAAACTAAACCGAGGTTCCAATTAAGTAACTAACTAAACTTCAAATACCAAGTTCCTGCTCAAAAGCATAGAATTGATAACAAATAAATAAATTGTTGATAGCAGTATTTGTTGTTTATTATCCATTCATATTTTTGTCGGTTTTAAACTATTTGAGTAACCTAAACCGAGGTGCCAATTAACTAACTAACTAAACTTCAAATACCAAGTTCCTGCTACCAATAAATAGTTAACTAGCAAATATACCTTAAGATTTAACCTTTAAAACATGAAATACAATAAACATTAGATTAATTGTAAACACAAAACTAAGTAAGTTATTAAAAGTTACTCAAAAAAGCTATTACTATAACTAACTATTAAACTAATTAAATTATTATAATAATAAAAAAGATGTTGAGTACCCTGATCATTATTTTAGAGCAAATAAGATTTTGGTATTGTCAAGTATGGCTCTACTTAAATTGATTATTATGTGTTATTCTGTGTCTAAAGTTTGTCTTTATTATGTAATTTTAAATGATGTTGTCCATGTAGTATTTATTCGTACAATTTTAAATCATAAAACGGAATCACATCACACGCACTAAATGGACGCATCCCGTTTCTGTTTCTAATATTTTTAGATTCGTATTGCTCAAGAGTTTCGAAACAGTGTCTACAAAATGCACGGCATGCGTCACTCAACCGTGGATAAGTCTACGGAAATACCGAAGGATTACGTTGATCAACAAAATATTTTTAGATTTGATTGTTCCGCAGATGCGAAAGGATTTTTAAAAACAATTCGCGCTAAACGCTATGCTACTTTTATCAGTTCCTTATTATTATTTATTATACGTATTTGGAAACCTTCACCACTGTTTCGTCTTCAGTTTGTGAAAAATGTGTCCCTGCATAATGTCTTTGGTAACATTTTAAAAATATATACACCTGAAATCGGAATTTCGGAACGAGGTCTGTTGAAAATGCATGGTACCTACACGTTACAAAATTCTATCCTACGAGTAGTTTTAATTTTTGAAAACTTGTAGCTACAGGAATTGTCTTTTGTTCTGTGGCTGCATGAGCTAGCACTACAGCACTGTTTTCGTAGGCCATTGTTACTGTTGCTTTTGTTTGTTTAATTAATACACCTTGTAATTAAGTACCTATAGCTAGGAGCGTGCTTGTTAGGGTAAGGTTAATTGAAACAAATCAGTTTCTGTCGCTAAATTACTGTATTCACAGTGTATTTAATTTTGTGACTAATGAGGTTCATTTAAAAAGGAAAACACTGAGAAGGTTGTTCATATTTCAGTCGTGTCAAAACTGTGAAGAATATAGCGTCAAAATTGTTTAAAATAAATTATTCTTTCCTAGTCGTCACTTGTTAAACAATGGTCCAGATTTGAGAATAGACTTCACTGTATTGTGAGGATGATTGATAAAGTCATTATTGTTCGTACGTAAAAATATTGAACTTTGAAACGTATATTTTCGATGTCACTGCTATTAAATCATCTTGAAGTTTAAAAGGAAAATGTAGAAATATTATGATGGTCATCAGTCATCTCGCCTTAATGGCTATAGGTTTATTGGCCGGGAGGAATTCAAACATCGATACGTCATTTCTTTTGTGAAAAAGTTTTTGTGTGGCGGCTGCTTCATTTATTTTGTTGTTTTATTAGTTGCGGTTAACATTTTTATTGGCGTTTAAATGTTATCTCAATTGTTTACATAAATCTTTGTTATAGTGATCGTATCATCTATTGTGCCGTAATTAAGTATTTTTGCAACAATATTAATTCTGCATGTTAATCACATATATATATTACATAATATTTATTTTGTATATTTAATTTGCTTTTAATAATAGTGCAATGTATTTGTTTAATATAATATGTAGCTCCGCAGTTGACATTTATAATTATTTGTTATTTTATTACAGTAAGCCGTAAATAAGCTTTAGAACTTCAATAATACGTGGTTTACCTTAAAATTCTTCATCGTTTGCACTTTATTCGTTTTCCAAGATCTTTGTGATTCACGGGACACATTCAAGGGGATCGCATTCATTACGCTTCTTACCTTGCACAATTCGAAGATAAGTTTATTTTGGCAGAAGCATCGCCGTTACAGTCCCACTTGGCACTTGAGGGATGAAAGTTAACCCAATTACTTAAACTTATCTAAACTTTAACCCAAATAAAAGAATTAGACTAACATCAACATGCGACAACGTTATTCCAATATTTTCTGTCTAATCTAAAAAGTTATTACCTATATTTACTTGTTCCCTTTAATGACTTCTCCTAAATAATGACACCAACATTGTTAATGCGGACACAACATTCAAGACAACATACAAATAAGCGAACACCCTAAAACAATCAGCTACGAACGTGGTGATAGTTCCCCCGCGACATTTTCAGGAGCTGATTAACTATTGCACTGGAGGAGAGAAATATAATTTTTGTCACTGCACACGCGTGTCGTCACTGTGCGTTCGCGAGCTTGCCGAGCTTTACTGTTCGGGCTGGCGACATGTCAGCGCGGCGTGGTGGGCGGCTTAACACTGCACGGAGTGTCGGCGCGGTGCCGGCTCCGCGGCATGCGCGCCATACTACATTCATGGTCAATGCTAAACGCTCCGTGTTCCTGCCCAAAATGTCTTGCCGTGAAGGAAATGTCCTGAGGTTGCGTAACCTGGTATGGATCGGGCGAGACGGCTGCCAACTGGGCTATTGTGTCGGGTTCCTGTTTGTACACCGAATGCATTTTACTTTCATTGCGATTAACACGCGCGATGAGAGATTTTTTTTTAAATTAGATATGGTGCTTTTAGTGTCTATGATAGGAATAAAACTGTTATAGAAGATAAAAAATTTGGGCAGTGCAAGTTTTTAGTTTCTCGTATATTCATTTATGTGTTATATTTTTATTTATATGACACAAACCAATGTGTGCAACCTAACTGGCAGGCAATAAAAATAGCAAATATGTTAAAACACGAACTATCAAAGTAGACGAAACAAATGGCTAGTTTTTTAGTATTGTATGATTAGAATCTATATCAATTCGAGCTAAAACCAACTGAAGGATTTATTTGCATTCAAATAGGCCAAGCGTATTGAAATCGAGACATAGGTACATATGGGTAATTGATCACGGTTGGAATTTATAGAGGCCTGCCTCACTCGTCTATCATTTATACAGTCTCTTTCAAAAAATCTTTTTTTTTAAAGTGTTAGTTCTGCTACTAGGTTTCGGGAGTTTTTAAACCACCACTAAACCACTTTTGATACCCAATGGCCAAGATATTAAAAGGGCTTGGAAATTGTATGATTTTAAAATTACATCTCCATATTCGGACATTAAGGAACCTAATATTGTTATTCCGAAAATAAGAAAAGTTTTTTATTCTGTCTAAAACAAACAATTTAAAAAGTTTGCTTACACCTATATTGTTCTGCCAAATTTACAGCGATAGCTGTTTATAGGGCCTGGTTGTTCTCGAAACTTGATTTCAACCAAGACCTAACAAACTTTCTTGTAATATGGCTGATGGTTTATTTAAACCATAGGTTACAACATGATTAAAACCATATTTTTGGGATAAAACTGACTATGTTATAATACAATCGTGGTTTCCAGTTCAAACAAGCTCAGTTTCCACCAAAACAAGCTAGACTGTGTCCTAAAATTGCATAACGATCGCCACCCCGTATGGATTCAACACAGTTGCCAACTTACGAATACTAGCACTACAACCGGCGTTGTTGCCAACTAATGCGACTAAAAGGGAACGAATGGTCTCTATGCATTTCGCCTATTCACGGTCAATGCTACATCGTATACCTACGGTTCTATTTTTGAATCGCCGTCCCTTAAAGATCATGTTCGGGTTGCGTAATCCTATACGATTGTATAGAGCTTTAGGTAAGCGGGTAGTGTAGGGATGTTCTAGCCGATTTCAGGGCCTAAGAGGGTTCAAGAGGTGGGTATTGTATTGAATTTTTTGCTGAATCACTCATTGTTAACACTAGGTGCTGTTAATAGGAAAGTTCAATGAGATTTTTCCTTAAAAGCCTCTTTATATTCTCATCAAATACGTTTTAGTCGGATTCATATCTGAATTTAATATAATCGTCAGAGCTAGCATGTTCAATGTTGGAAGTCGAGTGTCGAACCAACAATTATGCTTGTAAATTACATAAGGAGAAATTTCGATTCGAATATTTACTCGAAGCTGGATAGCAATACAGAATGTGTTAATACCCCAATATCTATATATAATTCTTACTAGCTGTACCCGCGGTTTCACTCGCATTTATGATTAGTGTTATATGCCTTCCTCGATATCTAACTATCTAACATTGAAATTATTATTTAAATCGGACCAGAAGTTTCTGAGATTAGCGCGAAGATTCTAGCAAACAAACTCTTCAGTTTTATAATATTTGTATAGATGTTTACCCTACTGCATGCAAATTCGTTTTTGGCTAGAAGAAGTTAAAAAAAGGTTGCTTCTTTTAGAACTCTGCCTACCTCTTTGGGAATATCGAGCGTGAATTATATACCTGCCTATGTATCCAATTTTACATTTACTTTACAACATACCTATAGTACATATAGTACATAAATATGATGACCACATATTACAAATATACCTATTATATGTGCAAAATAATACTTGTGTACATCTTGTACATGTAATTAGATGCTACGTGATCAATTATAGATATGACAGAGCATGTTTTTCTTATCATTGTTAAAGGTATTTTCTATTACTTCCCTGTGTATATACAGGGAAATAATAGAAAATACGAAACTAGATTTTTTTTAACTGTTGCAGGCTTTAGACAGCCAACTAAAATCTAATAAGTTTTATCTGCTCTAATATTATAAATAGGAAATATTTGATTGTTTGTTTGTATTGAATAGGCTCCGAAACTACTGGACTGATTGGAAATGTTCTTTTACCAATGAAAAGCTACATTATCAGCAAGTAACATAGGCTTTATTTTATCCCCATATTCCCACGGGAACGGGAGCTAGGGGAAACAGTGGGGCGCTGCTATTTGTTTATAATTTTAAAGTCTTTAATATGAGCTTTACGGCTTACTCGTAAAATATTACACATATAAAGATCATCTCCATCTTCCTAGCGTTATGTCCCGTGTTTAGACGGGGTCCGCTTAGACCATGATCCAGGATTTAGCGAGTCTGGTAATTACATTGAAGCGACTGCCGATCTGACCTTCGTAACCCTTAGATAGGGGAACCAGACAATTTTTGGATCATGGTTACAAATCCAAAGTTGTTTGAATTTGCAGGTTTCATCACGATGTTTTCCCTCACCCACGAGCTAGTGGTATAAATACGTACATAGATTTGAAAAATCCAGAGGTACATGCCCGGGTTTGAACCCGCACTCCTCGGTTAAGAGGCGCGTGTCCTTACCATTGAGCTACCACCGCTACACATATAAAGATATAATAAATAAATACATATAAATATCAGACTACGTCACAAACATTGATCTGACTCCGAGGTAAGTAGCTTAAGCACTTATGTTACGGATATCAGAAACAATAGTGGTATTACAAATATATACTTAAATATTGAATGTTATTATTCCGACACAGAACAAATACAAGTATGCATCATACGAATATTTGTCCTGGGTGGCGATCAAATCCATCGAGCTAATGAGCCATCGAGCTTGTCTAATAGTTTTGAACCTTGAATTGATCGACTAAATATTAAAATCTCTGTAATTCTAACTAATACTTAGTATAAATAAGAGAATAAGTTTGCTTGTTTGTTACATTGCTTTTCACAATTTTCCATCTAACCCAGCCCGGCATTATTTTTGGCTGAATGTGGTTGAAGGGTCTTGCTGCCCCTTCGACTCTGCCTACCCCTTCGGGGATTATGGGCGTGATGTTATGTATGTATGTTGTTACACTATCACATCTAATTACTCAACCGATTATCATGAACTTTCGCATACACGTTTCCAGGGGCACATAAAAGGACAGGGTACTTTTTCAGCCAAAAAAGGATTAAGCAACATACAAATCTGATAAACCTACCTTCATTGATATGAGCAAAGCCGTGGGCACAAGCTATTGTTCTTTTGTGAATAGCAAAGAGGAAAACCATTGAAACAGTACCTACTCGTACCTGCTCAATTTAGCCGAGACAGCTCCTGGTTCAATTGACGGAGCTTCCTCTGGGGAGTATCACACAATTAACTCAATCAGATTGTCCATGTACCTATCGGCATTCACGATTATACCTACTTCACCAATACAAATGTTTGATCAAAGTATTGGTCAAATATAATGCAGGGGAATAAGGTAGATAGAGTTTTAAATTGGTATCACTTTATTATTTTAAGTAATAAGTAAGATGTGATATCATGTGCAAGTAAAACGGTTTGAAGAGAACCCGCAATCCCCGAAGGGGTAGATAGAGTCAAAGAGGCAGAAACCCCCTTTAACCACATTCAGCTAAAAATAAAAACTTGGTTATATAGAAAATTGTTAAAGCAGTGACAAGTGGCTAGCTTGTCGCCCACACAATCATACACCCCACACCAAAAACCCAATACATCATTAGTCGCCTTTTACGACATTCTAAGCAAGGAACACAGTTGGCACATTATTTTAAGTGCCAAACCAACATGGGACAGAAGGTAGAGAAGAAAGACTAGACAATTGAATAAAAAGTAAATCTATTAGATTTAACTGTTATAGTTAACAGTAACAGTTAGTTATATAGTTATCGCCCTATATAACAATTTAGAACACAGTCAGCACAAAAATAAAGTTTTGTTTTTTAATTTGTGTTTACTAAATGTTAGAAGACCAAGAAATTATTTAATTACCAACAATAAGACATAGCAACGAGAGTATTGTTATAGAAAGTAAACTCGTTAATTGTCGGCAACAATCTTATTGCTTGCCGTAAGTAAGTGAGCGAGGAATCCGGCAGTAACTTTATTGCTGAGTCGTGTGACATCTAGCTACATAGTGGCGAAATTGCCAGACAAACTTTGTAGTGTATTTAATAATTCCTTAGATCACGCTCCAATTTCGTTATTGAGCTCATGTTTATGTTAGGTAATTGTGTTTGGTGCAGTACCCCCATATCTACATAGTATATTTAAAGTGTATATATGAAGTGTAAAACTGTCCCTGAAAAGCTTTCATATAAACTTCCGACGTCATTTGAGGGTAGTCATTTCTATAAACTTCAATGGTTTAATAAAATAGTCTAGTAATTTAGTCTTTAAAAGTTTGACTTATTAATTCCAACCAACCATATTGAGAAAAAAGAAATCCAGTATAAGAAAGAACAGATTTTTTTATAGTTTAGAGGCCTTTATCTTTTTTGGATATATCAGCCCCATCATACATCATACCTGGATATATGGGCGTGATGTTATGTATGTATGTATCATACCTTAATTCCTCATTAACCTAAGACAGGATAAAATAATCAATGATGTTTTTTTTATTATAACCAATGATTTTGCTTCGTAACTTAAAGCATCAACTACATAGTGTTTATAAAAATGCACCAATATCTTTTTTATCTATGTTAAATTGTCTCATCAATGATTCTCTTTCCGGTTCGTATTTCACATTCCGTGATAACATGTTGCACGTCGTCTAATAAATCACTTATCACAGGTGATTCCCTTTATTTCATTAAGTAAGTAAATTTCTGAGATGGGAAATGACCGGAGCGTATTTTGTGTGCCGTTGTGTTATATGATTTACTGATTTTTGTATTTATAAACCAAGGTCGCCTACCTTGGTTTATAAATAGGTGGCTGATTTTATATTAATTTGTACCAAATACCTTTTGAAGAATTTTAAATGTTGTCATTTAAATTCCATTTAAAATAATAATGACACACATTTAACGTTTTTGGTCTTTTACTATTATATATTCTTGAGGTAAACTTTGTATTAGCGTATATTATAAAGCTGATCAAGTCTCCAAAAAAAAAAGCACTTTGTAGAAAAGTTGAACAACATTTTAATCCTGTGATTTAACTAACTAAATAAACTTCACGCCACTTTCCTAGCGGGGTAGGCAGATTGTATATTTACCTCTGATTAGTATTGTACTTGACTGTACAACTAATATACTATAGGTGTATACCTATCTACGTAATGAATTAAACCTTCTATTTAAGTTTCCCCTTCAGATATTATCTACTTCGTAACATTGCTTTGCAGTTAACTTTTAAGGATATCATTTGACTTTGCTTCGACAAAAATATTAACCAAAAAACCTGTTGAGTTTTCCTTCTTCTTTGAAGGCGTTCAAAATACGTTTTTTTTTAAAGTGGTGGTTATTTTGTTTTTATGAGTAAGTGTGTGATTACAATAAACGAGGATAACGGAGTTTTTATTAAATTAAACAGTACCATATATTAAATATTACCTCAAAGCAGAATAAAGTTTTTGAAGATTTTCCTTAGTAGATAAAATGACCATAAATATCCGCTATAAGAACAAATATCAAGTGGAAGTGCGAATTGAGCGTGGAACTAAAGCCACTATCCTGGGAGGCTACGCAGTATTGCTTGAAAATGACACCCCAATAGTGCCAGGCCGCGTGTTTCTAAATATATACCTTATTACTTCTATTAAGGGTTACAATTGCTACAAAAATACAACGCAATTTATGGTCGAGACTTGGATTACGAAAGGTCTAATCTACTTTTTAAGAGGTATAGTAAATTAAACTGTTCTTCAAAAGAATGAAGGTATGTTGTCTATTACTTCAAGCTACTTTATCAGCAAGTAGCATAGTATATATTGTATTCCCATATTCTCACGGAAACGCGAACTACGTGGGTGAAACCGCGGGGCGCTGCTAGTAAATAATAAAACATCAGTGACGTCACTGTCTATCATATTCAACAAATAAGTTAATATCATCTTCCTAGCGTTATGCCCCGTGCTTAGACGGGGCTCGCTTAGACCATGGTCCAGGATTTAGCGAGTCTGGTAATTACATTAAAGCGACTGCCGATCTGACCTTCGTAACCCTAAGATAGGGGAACTAGACAATTTTTGGATCATGGTTACAAATCCAAAGTTGTTTGAATTTGCAGGTTTCATCACGATGTTTTCCTTCACCATCGAGCTAGTGGTATAAATACGTACATAGACTTGAAAAATCCAGAGGTACGGGCCCAGGTTTGAATCCGCATTCCTCGGTTAAAAGGCGCGTGTCCTTACCATTGAGCTACCACCGCTATTAATTACGTCAATGTCTATCATATTCAACAAATAAGTCAATAGCTCTTTAAGCTGCACTTTGAAAATCTAGTAAGTTTAAACGCTAAATAACATCTGCCAAAGCTTTCTAGCAACCCTAACTGCGGCTTAATTGCGGAGGAAATGGGCTTCATATCCGCGCGAGCTCTACCACGAGTTTTAATTCTTCGGCCCAGCGTTTGTGCAACTTCTGCATTACATTACTACTGTTTTTACCCTTTATTACTTCACTAGATTTTACTCCTGGCTTTATCCGCGTCGACTTTAGTCTTCCAGAAACTAATATAAGTTTTTTAATTGCGATATGGACTAAAATTCGCTAATAAGTTTATTATACGTCCCGCAGGATCATTACATTTTCTAGGTTAAAGAAAGTAAGCTAACTGCTTACTTCTTAGGGTTTCACTTAAATTATTATGAGTGAAAAGTTTTGGTGTGAAAATGTTAGAGATATAGTTAATTTGTAATACCTATTAGTGACCCTTTCAGCTGACCATTACTTTATTATCTATACTTAATGTTATAAAGCTGAAGAGTTTGTTTGTTTGCTTGCTTGCTGTAACGCGCTAATCTCAGAAATTACTAGTACGATTTGAAAAATTCTTTCAGTGTTAGATAACCATAAACGCGGGTGAAACCGCTTTAGCCACAGCTAGTCTAGATATAAAATATTGATAAGCGAATAATCAGAGACGAATCACAACAATGAGACGGAATGAATTGTGGATAATGCTCTCGACAAGCGGCACGCAAACTGAGCATTATAAAGGGAGAATCCATTTTCGCTTATGTTAATTGATCAACAATAATTCATATTCCTTAGCTGCTTAATTGCATATGTTCTTATTAATTAAAATGAAATTATCGGCAGTAATCCCGAAACTCACCTACGCTTCTTAAACATCACAATAAAAATGAATGCTAGGTTTTAACATGGTATAGATTGAGGAAACATATATACTACTTACGTTTATTATATACTCGTATGTATGTATTTATGTGATTGCTGATCCCAGATGACATCAGTAAAAACATCAAAGGTTTACAGCTCGTCCGTTTGAGAAGTTCATAAATAAGGATTTGATTTTAAATTGACCAAGATACATTAACTTGGCTCTCAGAGAATTGTGAACCGTTTTAGAGTCTGTTGCGGCATCTTTTCTTAGCTGGCCATTCACGTCGAGGTTTGTCAAAAAAGATTGTCGTGCAATTGCTACGAACCGACTTACAAATAAAGTTTCGGAACTGTGAGTCTACAGTGTGACGTCAGAGGACATAAAACTGTGATACTTAAACAAAAAAGCAAATATGCCTTCGAGAACTTCAAAAACTACGAAAACAATTAATATTTTTTTATAAGTAGTAGTACCCTAAGGGGATTACATTCGCAATGTTTGAGAATATCTGTTTTGTTTTTGCTGCATCATCTCGTAATGATATGTTTGCCCGATATAAAGCTTTGAAGTCGGCACTGCGGGTAGCGGTTATCATGTCATTTGCTTACTCAAATAATAATAATAGTATATTATAAGGCACACAGGTTAAACGTTTAAAGTCACCTAATCTGTGTCATATTGGTGAATTGTAGCCGGTTGTAATAGCTTCCTTGGGGCCCTTTCCGTGTTAAACACCCATTTAATATTTGGTGCGCAGTTAAAATGTGTAGGTTCTAATAAAAATCGTACTTTTTTATTTGAACTGGGTAACAAAAATTATTTCCAAATTTGAAACACTTGGGCGGGCAACTATTCAAATGAAAAATAAAACCAGATTGATTCCAAATTTTATCTAAGGCTGGCTGGTAAGTATATGGTAAGGTAACCAAAAAGGTTTTACTTTTTATTCACATAATTGTCTTTTTACTTTTTATCTTTAATGTGTGACTCGGGATTTTAGATAAACTGTTGCAATTTTTTTTATGATTTATGGCTACACAGCACTTGCTTATGTTTTAAGCACCGGTAAAATGTAACCTTCATTAAAAAATATGCAAATGAAATTCATAACCGCATGATACTGACCACGTTTTGAATAGGTTTAAATTGACAGGGAAAATCTGAAGGTTAATTACCTGTGGGTATGTTTGCCTCTTGTGGTTATGAGCCATGCCTTTAATATGAGAGATGATATAATATAATATAATCTTTATTATTTACCCGGAAATCTTTGGCATGTAATTGACGCTAGTAAGTTTCAATACCAGCTTTAAATAATTAATGGTTAATCAATCAGAATAAAAGCTATCAAAAGTTAATTTTTATTTATTTTAAAATTCCTAAATTTATTTATTATTTAAATTTTAAAATTCATTGTGATGCTTGAATGATTTCACATATTAATGCTTAGAGGATTTTATGTAAGTAATAAAGGATTTTATAGAATCGTTTATTTGTTTCTTCAAGTTTTTATCTTAAGTGTTACACTAAATTTAAAATATGTTTTTATCTTTCCTTGCGAATATTTTGGAAAATGTATTTATTTGCAACATAACTTCGATTAAAGTTACTGTTAGTAATAAATAAACAAGATTTTATTTATATTTTTGTTGCAAGTAAACACATATTTATCCATATGAAATTTTATAATATCGTGTGTTGGATGATGATGATAAATGTAATAAAATCCTTCTCATGAAATACACGCTTTAGTCAACCAACATTGTATTGTTTCGATCGACATTTTCTCAGAACGTAAGTAAGTACATACCTAATACAAAATCGTACAAATTCTGTGCTTTTCCCTTTGTATCAATTTTATTATCATGAATCATGTTAGCAGGAAAATTGCTTACACAATTCGACCCCAGGTGTGAGTCGAGCAGGCAGCTAGTCTTACAAATGTTATTAAAAGTAACGTATAGGTAAGACAGGTATATTTTCATCGATATTATTAAAGTTATAACTGATACTGCTTATCCACCGTTTTCTTTCGCTTAAGTCCTGAACTCTGTGTCTCATTTTCTTAATATCAAAAGCAGTACACAATTTAGAGCGTTATTGATAAATATATATTCACATAGAATTCCATCTTTATCTCAAAGGAATGGGTGTAACCATCGAATCAGTATAGAATGTTGTCCATATCGACGAGGCAGTTAAATTGAAACAATAAAGGCTTTCACTTACTATTATGGACGGGTGCCCCTTTGCCTATGAATATTGGCAAATGCTTGGTAGAAACTTCATGTGACCGAGAACGATAATAAACGTACCAGGATAGCCGATATTCGTTATGTTATATATATATATATATATATATATATATATATATATATAGAACCAGAGTGATCTAAGTGACATATTTGCAAAAATGCGATTTTTACACAACTGCAAAGAAAAATCATAATTCTTTATATAAGTGCTTCCCATTTCTCAAGGAAAAATACTGGAAAGATCACTTTGGTTCTAACGTCGTCATATTATCAAGAACCTTTATGATCATCTTCGACAAGGTATAACCAAGAAGGTTTTCTTTAGAGATTGCATAGAGGCACAATCCAGGAGCCCGAGTGTTATTCCAGCTGGCTTTCGGCTTTATAGTCTACTACTGATAAAGAGTGTTAATATCCATCTTTGGCGTCTCGTTGTAGAGGTTGGTAACGAAAGAGCTGGCGCTATTAATGGAGATGCGGTATAACTCGTGACAGCTTGAAGATTTCCTACTCATATGATGAAACTCATCCAGTAGCAGCGTCTCGTCGTCGATGGCGATGACGAGCGAGTCGGTGCGGCGGATGTTGGTGTTGGCGATGGAGATACGCACGGAGTCGCAGTCAGCCGGCAGATTCGGCAGCTATATCAGTTGATGGCTTGAGATGCTGTACTCACCCAAGAGCAGCGTCTCGTCGTCAAGGGCGGTGACAAGCGAGTCGGTGCAGCAGGTGTTGGTGTTGTCGATGGAGATGCGCACGGAGGCGCAGTCGGCCGGCGAGTGCGGCAGCTGCTCCGCCGATTGAGCGGCCACCCGCCCGTTGGCGAGCCGCAGCGATGCCGCCCGCCCGCCGGTGCCTGTCGCTGCGCCGCCTCCACCATCTTCGCATCTAAAAAATGAAAATAAATATCTTGACTTCTGGAAATTAAAGTTGCCCTGCAAGTTTACTACATTATAAATGAGAATGGCATCTTGAGAAAAAAAATATAGTTAAAAGTTTGACGTTGTCCGATTGATAATTAAGTATAAATAATACATTTTAGAGAAACAAGGAATACTTATACCTAGCTAGATGGATGCAATAGGACTTTTGTGTTTCGTATTCGTAAGTAATCAAACTGCATAAATTCGAGTACTTTCGAACATATTGTTATTTATGTTTTTATTTTTTACATTACGAATAAATATATCAAAGTATTAGATTACTGATATGTTTATACGTGTTTGAAAAAGTTAATATAAGGTATCAAACAGAAAGCACGAACTTTTTCAAACACGAATAAACATATCAATAATCTAATGACTGGATACCTTCAAACTGCTTTCGGTTTGAAGATATCCAGTAATATATGTATGGTATTTACCAAAATAGAATCTACCAAGTAAATGCAATAAGGATCATCGATATGTACCAACAATTCCATACTGTTGTTTGCGAAGATTCTTTCGCAGACATATGATTCGAGAAACACGATAGAAATTTCAAGTTCTTTAAGTGCAAAGCAAAGGATAAGTTGTGGCTTAACTCCGACTCAAGGGTTGAAATCAACTCGAACCCTTTAGGGATCAAGTAGCGAAGTATCCGACTTTAGTTCCAGATAAGATCTTGTGTCTCTATTTACTTCTATGTGAAGGCCATATCGGAACATAAGTTATACTACAGCAAAATCCTCGAATGGTCTGATTGGGTCACATGTCACGTGTTTATCCATTAGAGCGATAATAGTATACAAGTAATAAATCCAACTAAATAAATAATAAATAAATATCCGACTACATCACATACATTGATCTGACTCCGTGGTAAGTAGCTTAAGTAACAAAGGTTTTACAAATATATACTTAAATATTGGATATTAACACCCAGACACAGAACAAACATAAGTATTCATCACACGAATGTTTGTCTTGGGTGGGAATCGAACCCACAACTCTTAGCGCATGGGGCAGGGTCACTACCGAATGTGCCATCGAGCCAGTCAAGACGCCTCATTTTATAAATACGAATGCTTTTATTATTATTATACCTCTAAAAATATTAAGTTATAGCCAAGGACTAGTAAAAAAAGAAGGACTCCGCGCCACTAACTAGATATTGAAGCTCCTTAGGTGCTCCAACTTGACACGCAACTTATGTATTATGTACATAGATTGACATAATAAGCGCTCCAAATGACAGATATCCGATATCTGGTATCCATAAGTATCTTACTCACACATGCATAAACGTGGATTCACGCTATAATATGACAGCGTGGAGTCCTTCTTTTTTACTAGTCCGTGGTTATAGTAGTAGTTTTGTATTATATCCGCAATTCATATCTTCATGGTTAGAGTCAAAGTGACAAAAGATTTTTGAACAAATAGATATGTCACACAATATGTAGATTCATAAAACATCTTGTTTGTTTAACACATGGTCTCGTGAATTTTGAATTATTCATAAAAGCTTTGCGTGCCGAACATTGAAACCTACACCATTTCAATAATAGTAAATACAGAAGTAAACTGTACGCCTTGCTTACATACTTTGTTTTATTTTATTTTTCTAATTGAGAATGCTGGTGTTTACCTACCTATAATTATAAAGAAAGTTAGATTTAAGCCTCTAAGACGGTTTTATTCTATTTGATATCCTGCTGTAACTTATTTTGGTAATCCGATAATAATTGTATAATAACTTACTAATATTATTAAGCTCAAGAGTTAGTTTGTTTGTTTGCTTGAACGCGCTAATTTCAGGAACTACTGGTCCGATTCGAAAGATAATTTTGTGTTAGATAGCCCATTTACATCTGGCTATATAACATTAACAAGTGTTGCCGCTTGAGAGGCCGATATCGATTGTCTATCGATAGCTTATTGATAGCTGAAGAAAATCGATAGTACCGATAGTCTATCGACACTGCAATACTATCGGTAAACAGCATTCATTGGTTGGCAGCGATTGAAACTATCGATACTATCGATAGTATTGTTGTTTACCGATAGTATTGCATTAACAGAGACATCGACACTATCGATTGTCCTATCGTCCAATTTTGGCTTTCAACTATCGATTGCAAAACTTTAGATTTTTCGGGAACACTAACATTAACCATAAACGCGGGTATAACCGTGGGCACAGCTAGTATATTAATATTTATTTAGATGTAAAGACCCTAAGCAATACTTACTCCATCTGGTAAGTGGATTTAGATGATATCTAATATTCGATTGCTTATATCTATGCTAGAATTAATGATTTTATTATTTTTGGCTAGCCATAAAACATTCGTCTTAACGAAAAAATTCAAATACAACTTTCCCGTTTCAATGTATTATCTAAACAATAGAACAAGAAAGTATTTTCTTCGCAAACCGTCAAACACGAACATAATAGCGACAGTAAGTTTAGTTGTACATACTTTAGCATTTATCTTTCGCACTTGCTTTATCGTACGCAAATGGCAGACATGTAGTTTCAGAAGTCTTCGCCAAATAAGGCCAATGGGATCATCGCCGAGTTAGACCGATTTAAGGCAATTTCGTAACCAGCCATGTAGGCGTTTACGATCCACATTCGTACAACACAACCGATAACAGTGAAGACATTGAATCTGCCAACTTGAGTTAACTTAAAAATGTCGCCTTCAAATTTTTATTAACTCTTCAAGGCAAGTTCACTTAAATTTCTTCAGTCTGCTGTAAGCCAATGCACGATATTCATTAGGAAGTTTTACCGTTATAGAATGTTCTGCACTATGAGTATGTCATTACGGAAAATGGGGGCAGAATATCTAGACTGGTGCCAGGCAATTAAGATAATTTCGGTTCTTAAACTGAACCTGACTAGCAATACAAAGCTATCTATAAAATTTTAAATGTCGAGGATTTGAAGAGTTTGATTAATATCTTTGCTACAAGATGTAGCAAAGATATTAATCAAACTCTTCAATAATATGTCTGTATGTATTAGTTTAGTGTCACAACAAAAACTGAGGGTTCAGCAAATACTTCGTTATAAGTATATATAGCTATTATATCTATATATTATTAAATTTGCTATAAATTATTAAAAATGCATTAAAAACTATGTGGAGTACCTGTATACAATATTTAATTACTTTTAGAAATGGATACAGTAAACTATTACTTTGAGAGTTTGCTTTATTATATATATGAGGCTAGAAAATTTTGTGAATTTTTCAAATTTCTGGGATGCGGTTGGTTTGCCGTTTTGGTTTTGTACTTATAGTGTGATTGGTACTAGTATTTATCAATTACATAGAAACCTTTAACAAATATAAGAGGGACTTCCTTGATGACTTTGAAACAACTTGGTCGTAACAATTTACGAATTAAACAGTGGGTATTAATGACATGACAAATAGATAAATGTTATCTGCAACAAAAAAATCGTTGATTGGCTACCATCAAAAGTAGTTAAATCTATAAATTCATAAAGAATGTTAAAAAGATATTTGCTTTTACAACCGATTTAGGTAGTAATTTTAAAAGCCCAGTTTAACTGCCTCGGGTGGAAGTGCAAAAATACAAAACAGTTATTTCGACTGTTAAGAAGAATTTGTAATAAAACGTTGGGATTTAACGTTGCACTACAATTTTGTACGAATAATAAAAATATGATAAAAATATTGAATAGAATTTACTTAATTGTGTAAGTTTTATTTTTACACATATCTATCTACTCGTATTAGTCTTAAGCCTAATAGGGATTATCTATTAAAGTTTTTATAGCGTACGTAAACGAACATGTTTTTTTTTTAATACTTATCTTCAATGTTGACCGAGTTATAAAAATCTTAAGTTAATTTTGGGATTAGGTAGACACTTGTTTACCAGAAAGTGTGGTAAATCTGTTTTATCTATATTAATGAACGAACGGGAACGGGAACCAAATTTTGTAATTTCGTGTTTTGAACACATGTTAGGTGTGCTGTTGTTGTAATATTATTGTAATACTTCGATTATGAGAGAAAGCCGCTCTTACGTAGAACAATAAGTTTTCATAAACAATACAAATGAATTCACGTAAAGAATGTATATATTTTCTGTTTCAAAAAAAATTATCTGGATTACATAGTATCTATTAAATAAATATAAATAATAAATAAAAACGAAGAAAGATTAAATGGGGTATTAGTATGAATAATATGTATGTATAAATAGTTTTACTACTCATTCTATATCTATGAGTGTGTATTAAGTCTTTGATCATTCGTCTCATCAAATGAAATCTTGCATGTGTAAGTGAATCGATGCATGCAATTGGAACGTATTTTTCTCATATTGGCGATTGATAGATTCGTAAAAAATACAGATATATACAGTTGAGTATAAAACGGTCAAAAATATACCTAATAAAATGAATTTAAAAAATAGTGTATATAAAAATTTCACTATCATAATTATGTAATAATCACATGACATCAGAAATTTATTTATACGAATGATGTTTTGAGCAGCATTTTATTTATTGATTCCCTGGTAATTCTATAGAAAACAAGCTTAATACAGCCAAAAAAAAAAATATGGTCCATTGTTTGAAGGGTGGTATTCAATATCCTTTAGGAGACAAAGCCTTGGACGGGAGTATCGATATCACACATAATAGCAAAGGAATGTGAAAAGAAAAGGAAGATTAAAGTTTTATACTTGGATTTTCCAACTGCATTGTAGGGGTAATACTAGATGACAAAGTTTCAAGTGTTGCATTTCTCGCACGTGACTATGACCTTTGACATTCGATAACAATTGACTCGGCTAGGGGCGAGGGATTCGAGGAAGCTCAAGTTTACTGCGGAAACAATAACTTAGCGCAATTGCGAACGCTATGAAATGCTCCCAAAATTTATTTCAGATACAGCTGGAGTACACATTGTATTTCCGACGAAAAAGTTTCATTAAGAAGCTTGCAATCTGGCTATTTATAATTACATTTTATAACAGGTTATTAACACGATGCAAAAATATAAAAATTGAGGTATGTTTGGATAGTATGTTCCTTTGTTTTATGAATTTCATAATGATGTAAATAAAATTAAAGATATAGGGGATTAGTACATAAACGACTCGTCGGAACAAAAATACATACAAACCGGAATAACAAATTTTTCAATGTGGGGGGATACCGGCCGGGGGCAACCCGGAATAAAGAAATAATAAATAAATAAATATCAGACTACATCACATACATTGATCTGACTCCGAGGTAAGTAGCTTAAGCACTTGTGTCACGGATATCAGAATCAACAGTGGTATTCCAAATATATACTTAAATATTAGATATTAACAACCAGACACAGAATAAATACAAGTATTCATCACACGAATATTTTTCCTGAGTGGGGATCGAACCCACAACTCTTGGCGCATGGGGCAGGGTCACTACCGAATGGGCCATCGAGCTTGAATGGGGGCATAACGGCCGGACCCATGTATTTTTATGCAGTACAAGATTATCAGAACATACAATTATGACCTATGGAGGTCATAAATGAGTGTATGTTCTCATAATCTTAGGACTTTTAAAATGAGGACCCATTGGAATTCAATCATGGTTTCACATACATAATTATTTGAATGTTCAGGTTTCCAATTAGTTTCCATATCTTAACTAAGTAAGTATTTTAAAATTCGCATTACAAATTAGAGTCAACACTTCTTTTATGTGAGAAGAAAGTCCTCACCATTAAGTTACCTCTGAGGAATTCACCGTTTGTTATACTCAATTAGAATAACATTTATACTAAGCAAAGCGATTTGCAGGAAACACAGCATTTCAAGCTAAAACTACAACTAAGTTAAGTTTCAGTCCAATACTAGGAACAGTATGAAGTGTTCCCAGAATTTATACGCTAACGACAGCTGTAGGCGAGTTTCTGGGAAGCGCTCATCCCGGCTGACTACGGGGAGGGGTACGATGTCGATATCGATTTCTACATAAATAATTTTATATAGTTAATCTGTATTTTGTTAAATCCAAAAGGAAATTAAGAGTGATATAAGGCAGATGGCTCATTATGTATTATGTATATTGTTGTTTTGAAATAAACTTGTTTTGAAATAAGATATTAAACAGGCCTACCTATTTAAAACATATTAGATTGTAAAGTTGCCTTTAATAAATAATGATTAATATGATTCTATGATTGTAACTACTCATAAAAATAAAGCATAAAAAATATTTATGCTGTCTATATACATGAGTGATTATTTATTATTAAGTCAATCACATAATTAAGCTCACCTTTGTTCTACACAAATGCGAGCTTCACCTTTGTAATAGATAGGCTTTTAAAGAATGCCCTTGAGTATTTTTTCATTAATTCCGCAAATAACTTAACCACGTGTGCAATGAAATAGAAACAGACCGATACACTACACTATGTTATTGTTTATTCTGCTTACATAATAATGCGGCAGCATCGATAACACGCCCTACCATCTCTAGTCCCGTACAGCCTCCGTAGATTCCGGGAACCGCTGTATTTCTCCCGTTCTTTTTCAAATTTCCCAGAACCAATAAAGGGAATGGTCTCTCGAACTCGCATCGTACATGACTCATTCGATAAACCCGATTTCACATGGGTTCTACTAAAACCTTGCGAGGATCTGGAATAAGTGGGGTAGGGCGAAATCGTTTACGTAATAAGAACGATTGACGTAGGGTAACACAGATAAGGGACAATATACATGTCCATATGTATGCTATATATTAAGTAGCGTATATTCTCTCCTGTTATATCGCAATGTTAGTTATTTATAAGGGTATCTTGAATATGTCTGTGTCTGATGATATCTAAATACTTAATCGAGTTTAATCTTAATGAAAAATTACCGTTTCAATCGAAGCTACAAATGATATTAAATATCAATTATTTTTTAACATTACACATGAAATAGTTTTTTTTTCACACCAAAAAAGATTAATTTATCATTACGTATTAACTGTTTAATTTTAACTCTGTACAAAAGAACCAACTGAAAAAGTAAAAAAGCTTTGAAGTTAAAAGTAGACAAAATAAATACGACCATTTGCTTAGGATAATGAAGATAATAGAAATGAGTTCAGGTCAGGCCAGAAAGTAAACGTTACCTCATCAAGACACCTGTACATACAATACGGGTTCCTAATTAAAAATTCCTATAGTTCAAATTTGACCTTTGTGAACGCGTCTTAAGACTGTCGCCTGGAATCCCTATAATACATTTGTCGCCTGCGTTGGACAATAGGTAATGTTCAAAGATGAACAGCCTTTGGAATATTTCTTTAAAAATCCAAATTAATTATTAGTATTGAGGCCCGGTCTGTGAACCTTTAAGTATTCCTCGGATTTTAGGAAGTTGAGTGATAAGATATTTCTAGACTATTTTTACCTAGTCTTTTCAACGGAATAAAAGGAATGATTGACAGACTTTTATATTGGTATGGGAACTGGGTGTTGGCTTTATTCCAGTTTCTGTTTCTCAGATCTGCTGTCCGCATTGTTTATCATCTTCAAATAATAAAATCTGGGGAACAATTGATGAATAGAATACGTCTGTCGCACATAAGACTTGTTTTCGATAAAGTTCTACGACTCACGTCTAAAATTACATTGAAAAGGAAAAAAATACTGAAACAAGATTCATGAAAGCTTAGATTAGGCCACCAGAATCAGTATTATAATGCATAATAATAATTACAGGAAGATTAAGCAGTATCTAATGATCTGCTTATAAACCCTAACTCATTTGTTTAGGAGTTTTCGAAGTATCAAATAGTAGGTAATAGAAATATATAAGAGCGTCTCAAAAAATATCATATATAATTTTATACGTTAAACAAATATGTAGGTACCTAAGTTAAAGAAAAATGTTACGTTATGCTACCTTTGAGTAACTGCCTTGAATGCATAAACCCAAGTAAGTAACTTATTGGATCGATTAAAGTCTGAGTACCTAACTATAAAAAATAATTAATCTTTTTAAGCGAATTTAATGGAAGCTAATATTATTATACTTAAGTAACTGAAAGTGTAATAACCTATTTGTTCAATAAGTAATTAGTTCGCTTTAT
This sequence comes from Glyphodes perspectalis, assembly GCA_951394215.1. Lineage (NCBI taxonomy): Eukaryota > Metazoa > Arthropoda > Insecta > Lepidoptera > Crambidae > Glyphodes > Glyphodes perspectalis. Next base: position 7,908,752 of record OX596217.1, read on the forward strand.
TATTTGTAAAATATAGCTTTTCTCCCAATTACGACCGCGCATCGTACTAAAAGCATTAATTTTGTAAGTGAAATAAACAGGCATATCAATAATTGTACAGATAAAATGATGCTGGAGAATAAATCACATAATCACGATTCAGGGACTATTTAAAAAAAAAGCCACACTGACATTATAGTTACAAACACTGACATAATTTTAAATTAGTCAATAAATAGGTAGCATAAACTACTCCAATATCTTTATTAATATGATAATTGAATATATCCTCTTAAAATCTTCTACGAGAAGGGTACTCTAAACACATTGAAAATGCACTGACACAAATAATGAGGTTTCTAAATTCGGTACCTCTTCAGCTTAGATAATAATTTAGACAACCATGTTACCTTCGCGCAAGTAACATAATTCCTGAAGCAACCCCCAAAAGTTCCAAAGTTAAACTTTTACTTTAAATCCTTGACGAAGTTGGATTAGTCTCAACGGACCGCAGGTAGCTTAAACAGTCAGAATTATATTTCCAGGGGCATTCAGAGTGCCGCGCGCCTTGGGGATCAGAACGGCTGGCGTGTATGACGTATGGCAGCTCCCAACAAGCCAAGCACTTGATACCACGAAATTCGTTCAGCTATCACCAGACCAAATTGAGCTACTACACCCCGTGCCGCTCTCAATTCCTACACACAAACCGAGGCAACATAATCGAGTCTGAGAGCTCAAATTAAAATGGCTACATCGAAATGGACGTTTACACAAATTGTACAATGTGTTTGGTAACTGAAACTGCGGTTTTCGCTGTAGGCCCGTTTTTATTGTTACTTTTGACGGAACTGTTTTAATTGAAAAAAGTGAACAAGGCTTTTGTGGTCCGTAATTTGTTTTATCTCACCTTTGGGAGTAATAATTCAGTGAAGTCGGTACTTCGGTGGGTCAGTGCATATTCAGTGTAGTAAACGCTTAAAATAAAGAATTCTCCCTAGAGTCAAGTCAGTGGAGTTTCTGTATTTAAATTCAAAATAAATGTAGTAGAGTCGAACATACGAGCGAAGTAAAAATAAAAACAAGCGCCAAATCGAATTGCAGGCAGTAGAAGCTGCAATAAAATATACGAAACCTAGGTATATCCTATGTGATCCGTTTTGTTGCCTATCTGGAAGGTTACTAGTGAAAGCTTTGTAGTCGAAATGTATGCGAAATGTAACCTTCCTTACTATTAACTAACTTATAAAAATAAAGTGATGGGTGATAGGAAATGCGGTTTTTTTTCAATTTAAAGTAAAATGTGTATTTGATACAACATCTAGTTATGACAAGAGGTACCGAGATGTGAATTCAAAGTAAAATGACCTGAAGTGTCATTTTTGAGCCTGGATGCATCGCATCTGCAACTGTCAAAACAAAGCATAGGACGCTATGGACTGCCCCGTTTGTCGAGTAGTTATAAACCCTGGCCACGAAATCAAGGGTCGCGGGTGCGAATCCCGCTAGGGGCAAATGTTTCGTGTGATGAACATGGACATTTGTTTTCAAGTCATGGATGTTTATAAACGTATTTAAGTATGTCTATCCGTTCACTTAGTATCCATACACAAGCATAAGCTTAGTTTGGAACTAGGGAATTGGTGTGTCAGTCCGAACAATTTATTATTATTTATTACTGGCGACTTATAACATCTGCTTGAACCCGATCGTTATCTCAGTAAAATACAAAATAACTAATATACTTCTTAAAAATAAAACTAGATAGGTATATAGGTATCTAAGATACCTAACTTTTTAGCTAGCTATTTTCATCCAACGCGAGAAACTTCAATCAATTAGTGGATTTGTGTAACAAGGCTGGCCAGTACCCGCCGCCCCCGAGGACCGAGATCTCTGACAGACGAACGGGCCCCTAATTGTGATCGAGTGGGCCGTATACTGAACCCAGGCACGCCTCTGATGTATGCCCACAGTGGGATATATTGCAGTACAGCTGTGTATAAAACTGTGTTCCGTATATTTTTTTGTTCTATTTATTACCTTCGAAAGAGTCTGCAATGTGTAAGTGGTGGTTGGGTTGCAGGACTATGGTGGATCGCTTACTGTACAGTTGACCGTACGCTTGTTTGTCATTTACGTAGTGTAAAGTTAGCACCGTTAAAGATTTGGAAAAGCTTATATGAAGACAAGTAAAAAAGTTCATTATAATTATTTGGTTTGGTTAGATCTGTAATTGCATCTTTGCATTGATGGAAAGCCTTCATAACAGATATATATTAAGCTCTAAATGATATTAAGATTAGATTGATTACATTTGTTTATTTGCTAACTAGGAATATTGGCAATTTTTCACCTGGTCTAGCTCAATTTTATTTTTAAATAAATGTAACTTATTTCTCCTTAGTCTCTGTCAATCTCTTTGCGGTCTGCGGCGTGATGCTTTATGTGTTAATTTTTAATATAAATTTTCCATATCATCATTAAAATAAGATCATATTATTATAATAATAAATAAATAAATAAATAAATAAATAAATAAATAACAGAATTATAAAAAAGATATAACTAATTCTAAGCTGATTCTACGGGATTTCTCTTTATTTCCTTCCTGAGAATCTTTTAGTATCCCCAGGGCTTACATGGTTCAATAAAAATATTAAGGTGTGCCGTTAAACTTATATGCTAAAAAAACATACTTTACTTTTAACGGTTTACTTTGATGTGGCCCAGATCACTCGAATTAATAAATGCATTAAGAGCACTTACAATCCCTTTTGGTTAATCTTCACTCAAACATGCAAAAAGAAAAATATTTGCATACGCCCGCGAAGCCGTCTGTGTTAAAACGGATTCAAATTTGTGTATCTGCTCACTAGTTTAATCTTTACAGAATAAAATTCTACGTTCCAAACGAAGTTACAGATAAATAAAGCTACATGTTAAACTTTGAGGTCTCCAGTCGGGTGAAACTGGGATAGAACTGAGTTGATTTATGCGCCTCGTTTATATTTGAAATCTAGTTTACAAACAGGTTGTTTAGAATTGCATAAACTAGTTCACCGGTGTTGGCGAAGCTACGGAAAATTTCCAGAACTTAGGTGGCCGGAGGTGTTGTAGAAGTTCAAGGTCTCTCATTCCCCACGGACACCTCAAATTAGGCGATGAGGGCTATCACAGGGTTTTAGTGGGTATTATACCCAAGCCACTTACTATCAGACCCGTTGGTCGAGTGGTCAGAGACCCTGGCCACGAAACCGAGGGTCGCGGGTTCGAATCCCGCTAGGGGCAAATGTTTCGTGTGATGAACATTTGTACTCGAGTCATGGATGTTTATAAACTTATTTAAGTATGTCTATCCGTTCACCTAATATCCATAGCACAAGCTTATAAGCTTAGTTTGGAACTAGGGAATTGGTGTGTCGGTCTGGAGAATTTATTATTTATTATTTTTTATTACTATCATTGGTTAGAGATGGGGTCTTCGATTTACAAATATAAAAAAAAAGGACTTGGTTTCGGACGAACGTTGGAGCCAAAAATTTATGGGCGCTTCCTGTGTGTTAGAAATTAGTGCGTATATTATGTGGCTTTTTTTGGTGTTTTTAGCGTTAAGCATGGTCCCGCTGGAACCGAGGAGAAACGGCGGGGTATGTCGGACTTCCAGGGCCTTCGAGATGATAGGAGAACCCTGTTCCGCCCAAGATGGTAGTGGGCGGGGTATACCGACTAGACCCTCGGGATGTACCGCCTTTTATGTAAATTCAAATTCAAATACAAAATCTCCTTAGCACTTATAAATAGTCAATTTAAACAGAAAAAAAAGTATTACCACCGGTTCGGAAGGTAGAATCTATCGAGAAGAAACCGGCAAGAAACTCGATAAATCTTTTAAATGCCAAAATTTACATTAATTACATTTACAACAACACTGCAGGTGAACACTTCATTATGAAGTTAAACATATATGCTTATCATTTAGGAAGTCTTCAATCAAGTAAGTATGTAAGGTGGCCATGGGGATCGCACAATTAAATCATCGTATACACCCTAGCGTCGGCCCTGCCAGAGCTGGGCCTCCCGCGCCTAGTATATTATGTAGCCTAGAACTTCGAACTTCTTTTCTGAGAAAAATATAGTTCGATCAAAACTGTATTTCGGATCAGAAACCCAACGGAAAAGTGATTATTTTGATATCAAAAACATAATTCCTGTATATTATCAATATTTTTTTCCGTCCGATTTAACTATTTGTAATTGTCTCATATCTCATATAATATCAGTGTTCGTAGCAAATGCAGTTTCAGTTTGTGCAATTACAAAGAGAGTGAGTGTTCGTTTATATAGCGAGTATTAAATAAGTGTAATTGAATTGCTCCAAATAGACGGCTGCGCTGCCGTGAAGTGAAATTGCGAATTGACCGGGAAAGCAGTTAAGTTTTTATACCTGTTATTAAAAACTTTTATAGCGTTTAAGGCCAATAGTATAATGTCTGTTACCGCCCTGTATAAGGATTTATGTACCTACTTATGTATTAAATCGTAATATTTCCCATATTGGTCTGGAACTCAAAAAAGATCTAGGTACCTAAATGATATCACAATAAGATTTACCTATTTCAAATGTCGAAAATAGACATAGTTTCAGCTCAAAATTAATATGTGAATTTAGGTTAGTTTTGTACAGTATTTGTACAGACTCATTTTGACTGCTATGTAGGTATGCGAATGTGGAAGGATGTAGGAGCCGCGGAAGGCCCAGGCTCGTAGGTACCTATTCTTAAATTTCCAGAATTTCAACGTAGTTTCTCCAATTTGAAATGCATCTTTATTTTGGTATTGTAAATCCTGTTTGTTCTTGACTATGAAGAAGGAAAATGGTGCTGTATTTTATTTTATTTCGTAGGACAATTCTTAAACTCACTGCCTCTTGTTAGTTTCGTAAACAACAGCAGTCGTAACCTTTTGATTTAAGAGACTTTTAGCTTGCATGAATTTTGAATATTTCCAGTTTGTGTCTTATGTCTATCAACTATAGGTTTTTGCTTGCAGTTAAGTGGAGTAAATATGGTTTGTTACAGTGACTCTATTATGAGATTCATGATGACACTTATGATAGAGATCTTTGTAACAATATTTTCTGGGATAAAAAGTATCGCTCGTCGTTTTTAGGCATTTTTTGACATACCAAAATAAGCCACAAGCGGTCAAGTGATTTATCAAGCGGTCAAGTGTGACTTCTAAAATTATTTATATTTAAAAAAAAATAAATGAAAGAAATGTGTTACGTACCTCACTTAAAAAATAGCTAAAGACGAGGCTTGATGTTCACATAATGTGTATTACGGAGCCGTTCTTATGCAGGTCTGGTCCGCACTTGGCCGGTTGAAAGTATGCATGTATCATCATCATCCTCCTAACGGAGTCCGCTTAGACAATGATTCAGGATTAACGAGTCTGGTGATTACATTAAAGCGACTGCCGATCTGACCTTCGCTTCGTAACCCTTAGATTCTGGATCATGGCTACACATCTATAGCTATTGAAATGTGCAGGTTTCATCACGATGTTTTCCCTCACCGCCGAGCTAGTGGTATAAATACGTACACGGATTTGAAACTTCCAGAGGTTATGCCCGGAGCCCGCACCGCTCGGTTAAGAGGCGCGTGTCCTTATCATTGAGCTACCACAGCTCCATATCCTACAAGTAAGTATATACCTATGTATTTACGACGATACCGCAGCCAGTATAGTTTCACCTTTATCCTCCAGGCGAGGCATTCGAGCCTCCATTAGCGATTACATCGGACATGCGATCTTTGAATTACTCGCGGCTATATTTAAAACCGTGGGCTTGAAATAACTGCTACTGTACCTACGTTATTTCAGTCTCATTAGTTGAACAAATTTGTATTCGTCATCGGTCTACATTTGAAAATTAGGGCCCAAGCCGTTTTGCTAAAATGTGTACCAGTATAGAGTAAGATAATACTAAATTAGGATGTAGAAATGACTTTATACTTCATACCAAGGTTTTATTTAGGACAGTGATTTTTCAAATATCATTAAACAGTTTGTAAATTGAATGTGGCATATCATGCTAATTCCGTACAATATTAATATATTGCGTTTGACTATTGTTGAAGACATGTCTTAGTAATAAAAAAAACATCCGTCTTATGTTTTATTAAGCCTAGTTGTGTAATATCATATGTCGTTCTTTATATTTTTTCTATTGGTCAGGTCAGCATTTTAACAATAACATTGAAACTATCTTAATTTAATTTATTTGAGCTGATTGATTCAGGTAACCAATTAGTTAGATTAATTAAACGATTTAGTAGGAGCTCTTTAGATAAAAGCTTCTACGAATAATAGTAATCGAATTCGGGATAAATTCTTGAAAATCAGCAAAACAATACTGATACAATTTCTCTTTTTAAGTTAATTTGATTGTCAAAATAATAAATCGGTAAGATTGTCTACAAACTATCAGAGAAATATCTGAATACGTAATTGTTATCAAGTCTTGGGATGATTGTTGCACTGGTCAAGGTAATAACTTAAATTAAGTTATGGTAAAAGTACAATATGTACATAAATGCAATACATAGAGATACAATACTTAGATAATGTAAGTTTAGCATATTTACTTGAGTAATACTAATGAGTCAATACCAGTGGATTATGCAATATCAATATTATATGCTTTACCTACAAAAAATCGATAATGACATATTGACTTGAGTAACACATTAAAATAAATACGAGTACCTACGTACAGGACTCATGTAAAAATTAAACTTATAGCATTTGACATTATAAGAAAATAAGCCATACGATACTTGTTTGACCGAAAAATAATTTTAAGTTCAGGAAAAAAAAATCCTTTTTAGCCACTGTTCTTTATTTTTTTGTACGCCATATAATCGATGATTATAGGCAAACTGATTTTAATAATTTTCAATTGCATCTAAACAAACTTTATAACTTGATAAATGAAAGGATTTATTGTCATATAATTGAATCGTAATTGCGAAATCATATAAAAGTGTATGTTTGCCAAATCAGATAAAAGTGTAAGTGTATGTTTGATTACACAAAAAAACGGGTTATTCGATTGTAATTAAATGATTCAAAATTATTTTTTGATTTATTATACTTTCAAGAAATAATTGTAAATTGAATTAAAGTTTCTTACTTACATATTTAATGAAAATCGGCGTCGTCTGGTTACCATCACAAGGTTCTCTAGCTTATTAAAATAATCAAAAGCAATGTAATTAGTATAAACTCGTTTGTTTTCTTATTACAGACAATAAAGTACACAAGTTTTACATTTGAATAAAACTTAATTCGAACTGCGCATTCTAAATGAGAGCGTTTTATGGATTGGCTGTTTACTTACTTACAACATAAGTAGTAATATAGTTAGTTCAATTCTTTAAAATATAATCGATCATTATGATTTGACAGTAGAATAGAGCTCGGTAGCGAAGTGACTCGTGTAACTTTATTTAGATACACTATAGCCTCGATCGAGATTACGATGGGTGATCAATGTTAAACTATTTATCAATGTTAATCTATGTTGGTCTGGTACTTAAGAAGTATCTGCCAACTGTATTCCTTGACTAGCATGCCGTAAAAGGTGACTAATATGTATCGGATGTATGATATGTGATTGTGTAGATGACGAGCTAGTCATTTGTCACTGCTTTTAAACAGCATTAAATCTAACCCAGTTTATATTTTGGAAAAACGTCGATTGAGAGGCTTGCCGGCCATTTGACTCTGCCTACCTCTTCGGGGTATACGGGGGTGATGATATGTATGTAAGTATGTGTATTAATTTATAACAAGTACGTAGGTACTTATTTTAGTTGACATACGTTTATGAGCAACGCATTTCTATGATAGATAACACTAATTAATGAGTACTAACAACTTCATATTATCTTTCTATCTAGTAATGTTTAATAAATTACATGTGAGTTTGTACTACTTGAAACTTGCAAAATCCAGCTGAAACGTGTTTGTAAAATACTCTCTTTGTCTGGAACTACGTCTATGAATAAGCTGGGTTTCTTGGTTTATGGGTTAGCGACCTGGGCAAGAATACCATAGGGTCCCGCAAGTGGCAAGTGCAAATTTATGACCAAGGTTTGTAAACGAGTCATGGTGTTTATAAATATCTATTCGTGGTCTTATGTCGAAGGGGCAAAATATGTATGCTTGAAAATGATTAATGATTTAGGGTCTTGGTCGTGAAACACATGGTTTAGGCATGTTCGACAGGCCCGTTGGTTGAGTGGGAGACCCTGGCCACGAAACCGAGGTTCCCGGTTTCAAATCCCGCTAGGGGCAATAGTGATGTGATGAACATGGACATTTGTACTCGAGTCATGAATGTTTATAAACGTATTGAAGTATATCTATCCGTTCACCTAGTAGCCATAGGACAAGCTTATAAAACAGACAAACTAAGCGAAATCAAGGAATTGTTGTGTCAGTCTGAAGAATTAATTTATTATTTATTTATTTATGTATGTTTTCTTTCGGTTGGTCTTTGTTTAGGTGTGTGATTTTTTGTCAAATAAAAAATAACAGTGCATTAAGGTTATGCAACTTATATTGTCTGTAACCTAAGTAGAAATTCCAAGAATACTTAAGAACGTCTTCTTAAGTAAATCGTTAAAAAAATTGTCTCTCCGTTTGTTAATGTACCTTTAATATGCCTAGGATTCGTCATGTGTGGTGTCATCATCATTGGTGTGATATTAGTGTGCTAGTTATGACATACATTACCTAATGATGTTTCAGCATCATCGTTCAATCAATACACGAGTATGTCCTCCATGTTTACTCATAATCTATTATCCAGTTGTCACCGCACGGCTAAATTAATGATTTCATTTGACTGCATTGATCCGCATTGATGCTCGTGGGAAATCCCACTTGCTTGTCCACACAGGCTCGTCGTAAATAAAGGCGAATGTGTAGTTTATGAGTTGGTTCCTTAACTATTGTTTGATGGTAGATGGAACCCATGTTAGGTTCCATGTTAATAAAAAATAAGTTATACAAATTCTGTTTATATGATTAAATAATTTTGATCAAAATGTATGACATTACTAGAAAAAGCTGCGAATGATGTACAAACCTTTTTACGTGACACCGAATACCGGATGACTTGATAATCATTTTAATATATTGAATAAATCTTCAATTTTAATATATGAAATAAAGCGCATATCATTCATTGTTGGTAGGTAGTTATCCAGTCCATCACGCCGTGCTTTAATTTTCGACCAAAAAATTCACCAGCATTAGACTTCATTTAACGACAACTTGTCTATTGTCTATTCCCGCGAGGCCAAAGTCCTCTGAAAGTACTATTAATTTTAAGGCCAATGTGCCTGGCACGGCCACGAAACAACCCTACACAGCCATACAAACTTCCCATGCACATACAACTTTACAGGCGTCGCAAATATCGCTGATGAAATAAGCGGGTAACCCTCAAAAGCGCGAAGGTGGCCAATTTACCTGTTATTGGTCGATCCAACCCTGTGCACGCGACCTCGCGTGGGGAGGTCACGGACGACCCGCTATCCGCTGTATCGATGACTTTCAAACCCTACGCTACGTCATCGTAACACCAGTTCGGAGCTAAGTTGAACTAGGTTATCTATGCATAGTGCAAACCTTTGATCGAATACATTAGATTTAACGAGAAACAAAATCTTGCTCAATATGCTGATGAAAATAAAATACATTTTATCTATATTAACTATTTCAAATACTAAAAGCAAATTTAGCATAACGAGTAGACTGAAACACAATTAATATCTATCTCATAATAAAGATCAACATCATATTAGGGATAAAAAAATTATAAAAAAAATTTCAGAACTAATCCCGCGATACTTATGTAGGCTATTTCTGTTTAGTACCTACCTAACCACTTGGTGTATTAGGGAAGTTATCTAATCCAGCTATGAATAATTATTATTAAATAATAATTTCAGTCACACATTTTGAAACAATGGAAGTTACATTTACAATCTTCTGTAATATTATTAGATTTATTTTTACAAATTAAATAATTATATCAAAAGAGAAAAGTCGCAGAATTACGTAAAAGAAATGAATGAAGAAAATTACATAATTTTGCCATCTAGCGCCAAGCGGAGGAAACAGCTGGCTTTTGTTTTTAGTGAATCGCGCCATCTATGAGCGTTCGCGAGAATCAGACCTATGCTTTCACTTGGATGCTGAAAAGTACTGAAAGCTTGGTCTGTGGTTTGGCGCCATAGTCGGATACTCCGGAGGTTACTGACCTTCCTGAATACTATTCGTATTGAGACTGCGAATACAAAATTGTTGCTGATGAGGAAATGTACCTAAATTGATAAAAATCGGATTAATATCTCGAATCGCTGCCTTTTGATTCCACCAGTTTTGAGCCGAGGTAAAACAGAGTATTCCTAAATTTCTATGAAAAAAAAAAACCGTTTGCAAAGTTATTTTTACGTTGTCAACGTGATATTTTTGATATTTTGTAGGTATATTATGTATTGTATTTAAAATTGGCAGCTGTTTACTACGATAAGTTAAGGGCCTCGGAAGTTGTATAAATTACGTCACAACGAGCTGAAATGGTCTGAAAGTACAAATGAAGCTACGAATAATTTACTAAGTAGATGTTATTTATTAGTCCATTCCTGCCCGCAAACGACTTTATGAAAACGCCAGCCTAATGAATCGACAATCGCAAAGACGAGACAAGCCTATCCACGGACGATATCAAAAGGCCAAGGCCGACCTTAATAAAGCCTTAGGTTTAGGACTCACTGTAGACTCAGGATTAGTTTCTGGTTTCTCCTGACGGGAATAATAATTTTCTTACACGTTTAGGTACCGTTGCGTAACATTCGAGGCTTTGTTATGTAACGTTACGCGTTAAGATGTTCGGAAGTAGGTATTGTATTAAGAAACTTTTATATTATGTATTATTATTCAAACAAGTATAAAAGTAACAAAGACTTGATTTAAATTGGTTGTATCATTTTATCATTTTGTTAAGACCAGATTTTTCAATTAGCAGATAAAAGTTCACAGACAGATAAATTATAAATAGAAATTCTACTATAGATGATATGCCATATTATCATTATCTATAATGAAATGTCAAAATCAGTTGTATTATACTGTATTGTATACTGTGCTGCGATTTTCATCTGACTATTGAAATTAACCCATGAATTATTTGTATGTTGTTCATAATCATCTCGTTATGAGAAAATGAACTACTTACCTACCATTTATTTTTAAACCATGGCAAATTTCATCACTTTCAGTTTAAAAATAAATATAATTATCAAATATACCCATTAGTGCAAAATTTGTACCAATTCACAGGACCATTGGATAAATTTGGATAATTGGTAATAATTTCAAATTATTTTTTACAGCTTAATATTGGTTTGGAAAAGCAATATTGCTTTGTGTTGGGATTGAATAGAAATTCGTTTAAGAAAATCTCTTTAGTCAAACAGAAAAGAGAACAATTCTGAACAAACACTGCTCCTTTTAATGGATTCTATTTTACTCCATTGGCGTGACTCAATAGTGTTGTTAAATACACAAGTATCTAATTTGCATTTAGAGTGGTATTATAAATTGAAGTCTTTGACCGATACAACCAGTTTGCTCGTATTATTCCCATTAATACTTGGGAAATACCTATTTGAAATTATGAATTAATTAGGATATAAGTAAAAGAAGTACAGTTTTATAATTCATGTTTTGGAGGAGCTCAGTTGTGTTGTAGTGTATGAAAAGATGGATTGCTTAGAAAGTTAAGGAACACTGCTAGAAAATACAATTAGACCTAAATTAATTAAGTTATTTGCTTTATGAATTTCGGAAGACATTTTAATGTAATGATTTTTGGGTAATATTGCAATAATTTTGAAAATGTGTCTAATTACCCTGCTGTATATAGTTAATTACTATTGTGTATGTTTTATCCTGCAGATCTAAGAACTACATAAAATGATAAAATTTTAAAAGCAAGCTAGTCGTAAAAACATAAAACGCCTAAATTCATCCCAAGAGACACATTTTGGGGGTAAATTCTACCTAGGGTCGAGGCCAGCCATTAAAATGGACTAGAGTTAGCTTCAAGCTATCTACCCGGCATAAATCTAGCTTATTATGCAAATATGCCTGGCCCAATTGAGGGAAGCGTAATATATTTAGTTACAAGGATAAATTGGAGAACGAGGCGGTTCGTGTCATGTTGTGCTTTATGACGATGTGTAGCGGTCTTAATGTTTTGGAAAAACATGTGTCCAAATTCTATGTTAGATTTTTAGTATCTTTACCTTATATGCATATGGAAATGAATAGTAAGATTTTATTGGAAATTTTTGTCGGTTTTATATATTCTATATACATACATATCACTGCGCCTGCGATTCCCGAAGGGGTAATCAACATTCAAGGAGGAAAACCGTATTCAGCCAAAAACAAAATTAGGTTTAATCTAAACCAAGATGGAAAATTGTGAAAAAGAAGTTACAAATGGCTCAACACTTCATAATTTTCTACCTATTACTCTTATGAAGTCTAAAAGTCAATTTTGATTGAGTAAAATAGTGAAAGTAGGATTGCTTTTTTACTTTCTTACCAAAAAAGTTAAATTTTGTTTAGGAACAGAAATTTCCTCAATCGAATTTTAATACAATTAGGTATATCTATGACCCCAAATGATGGGTACAAGTTGATCAATATTTTTGTTTTATCATGGATCGTTTATAAATCAGACATGGCATTACTCTTTTATGTGTTTATTTATTCATTTTGGGGCAAATACTCTTTGTAGTAATACTTATATTATGGCTATTGAACTGATTTAAGGACATTGACTTATCTACTAAATCGATATGGTAAGTAATAAATAGCTTGGTAACGACTTCAATAGTTCACTATTCAACACTATCTTACTATTACTTATATATTAGGCTGTGAAGATAAATGGATGGATATGTGTCATCCTAAAATGCTTACTTTCGAGTAAAATTCAATATGATTTTCTATAAGAAACTTGCTTTAATTAATATTGTAACTTTATTACTTTGTAGCTTAATTGCATAAGCTTTATTGAAAACTGAAACACGTCGTCAAAGGAAAACAATTCGAAATTAGTAGGCATACAATGGAACTAAATTGAATTCTACCACGAACACAAGATAACCTTCCAAGTTCTCAGCTCAGCTTAATATGTAGATGTCAATTAAGATAATGCGAGTGAAATGAGTTCGTCTCGGTTTGTGGGTCATCACGCGGGATATACGGCAGGTCGTAAGTGGCGAGTTGTTGCCTCTCACGGTAACGATGCGTTAACATCTCTCGCTGGCCACAGTAAAACATCGCCACCTGACTGGCCTTGTACTTTAGGAGGAAAGATATGGGCCCATGTTTTGTATCTTTACGAGGTATAAAACGGGGTATTTTTGGAGGACGTCCGTTCAAGTGGCGTTTGGAGTTTATGCGACTTGATTCGGGAGGAAAACTCAATATTAACATGCGTCATTGCGTTCAAACATAAACGCAAACATTTATCAGTGAACATAGTCGAGGCAAAAAGTGCAAAAACAGTTAGTATGTTTAAATACTAGCTGTATAAAACCACCGATTTGTAATATACGTACATTATGGCTGTATAGTATTTAGATAGTAATAACAATAACTATAATAGCTAAATCATTCATTCAAATATATCCACACTAAAACAATTGGAAAATATAATAAACTGGAATATATAAGCCTACACTAGCGAGTTCCTCCGACACAAAAAGCCAGTCTGTATTTATTTCTAAGAATTTTAGCAAGTATTAATAATTGTTTGTAGGATGATGACATGAATATTGTCGTATTGATATCCGTCAACCACAACTGGGAGCAGTTGGTTTAAATTTTAGCTTTTATTAAAATGGTTTTATGAGCGAATAAACCGCTTATCACTAGGTTCACATCGCGAAGAATATAGATATTTAATTCTTTTCATCATAATAGGTATCTACTGAAATAAATTTCCCGATTAAATACACGCTTCAGCTTATTTGCATTGACATTTATTGTGCTTAAAAAAAGCACCATGTAAAAAATGCCTAATCCCTCATTAATAAAGCAAATCCTACAGCAAATTGCGTTATAACACTCAATTTGTTTATCGCTTTGAATACAAAATGTGATTGCCGCGCCAATCCCAAGGATTGTTTATCATTTCCCGAATATCGAACATAGTAGTGACATTTATTTTTGTATTTCCCGAATATCGAACAGTGCAATATATTGACATTGATTGCGGTCAATCGAATTGATAGATTCGACATAGCCGGCACGCGTTTCGCGGAACGCGTCGTTGCGTCTAAATATAGACGGGTCAATATCGTGGGTGGCGACGGCGGGTCTGGGCCGTACTTTCTCACGGCTCGGCTTGTTACCAACTTTGAACGGCTCACTTCAGCTGTAACCTCATTCGGATTCGTTTTAATGCGCGCGACAAATTGCTGGCGGTTTATTGGGTTGTTTTCACTTGTAAATGTAACATTGATGGAGGCTTATCGCAGTGGAAAGCACTGTATTTTTTTTGTTTTAATGTCGGTTGTCATATTCCGAATTAAGTTGAAGCATGAATTGACAAAAAAATTGTGTAATAAAGTGTCGATCCGAGCGTTCATTCGATTTTCAATAGTCTATCAATTAATTTTGTTGCATTCATCATCTTTCTAACGTTATGTCCCGTGCTTAGACGGGGTCCACTTAGACCATAATCTAGGATTTAGCGAGTTTAGTAATTACATTGACGCGACTGCCGATCTGGCCTTTGTAACTCTAAGATAAGGGAACCAGACAATTTTTGGCTCAGTTTTATAGCATTATGAGTGCCAAAATCAATGTTACTTCGTGATCAACTCGACATAAGCTTACTTATAAATAGCTGAAGCTATTCTATTCTGAACGATATATAAGGACCTTAATGAAATAATATGTGTTGTTGTTAATTAGTTATTTATTTTTCCTTGTTCCATAAATTAAAAAATATAGATGATGATTGACTGGCTCGATGGCGCTTTTGGTAGTGATCCTACACTATGCGCCAAGAGTTGTGGGTTCGATCCCCACCCCGGAAAAACATTTGTGTGATGAATACTTGTGTTTGTTCTGTGTCTGGGTGTTGATATCCAATATTTAAGTATATATTTTTAATACCACTGTTGTTTCTGATATCCGTAACATAACTGCTTAAGCTACTTACTTCGAAGTACAATGTATGTGATGAAGTCTGATATATTCATTTATAGATTCATAACTAAATATTTACTTTTCTTATTAACCAAATTACTTAATATCATCTCAATATTTTAGGTGAATCTGTCATATAGAATCTATATGTTTGTGCTATTTATAAACACGTCTAATATTTCTTTCTGTTACGTCATTGTTCACATTCAACATAGCTGGTACTGCGATACAAATTGCCGAACAGTGGCTCGTTGATAGTTTGACAGCTGAATATCACTCTTCCTTTAAACATATCTAAAGTGTCCACTCAACCCAAAAATTACAATTTTGTAGCAAGGTCGGGTTAGATACGGTGACTTTTTTCTTACCTTAATTCATTCTTCTAAGTCATATGCTTGTTTGCCATCTTAAGTGGTTTAAAAATCCCTATGATTTATCGAATGAATCATATTATTTATGACATACCTATTTCTATTTTGGTTGTTCGTCATATATTGCTATGTGGTTCTCACAAAGTACTAAATTGTAGGTCAGAAGTTGCTCGATATGTGAAAGTTTCATGTAGGTATTGTAAAATGTATTCTGCCTTTTAATATACAATGCGCAGGCAATTTGAGCTGTAGCTTTATTCAAAAAGTAGGTTAGCAATTGGCTTGCGCTGAACCTAATTTCAAAGTCTATACACTAACATATGAATGTTTTAGTACCTTTGATATAGAGACTTAGGTTTTAATATATTTGACGTTATAATGTGATATCCTATTTATATTGACTGGATTAATAACTATTTGTCAATTATACATTGAAATTAAATGAAATGATCTTTATTTACATGGGCTTCAAAAAAGCACTTATAAATCGTCAGCACAAAACAAATATAAACCGGTTCAAAAACCGGCAAGAAACTCGATAGTTACTGACTACCCCTTCTGCAGATTGCAAGATTGGTGGCATGTGTAATAGTAATGAATGAAGCAATCTGAAAGATTAAAAGAAATGCGACTAGTAGGCAGATACTTCAAATTAAAATAGTCGATATAATGTTGTCTCCGTAAGCTCGAATCGTTGTCTAGCGTCAAGATATTCTTTCAGTTTCGCTAATTTCCCTGTGGAACTAAAACTAAAATAAGTGGAGTGTCTGCTAGCCGAAGCAATTTGCATGATTAATATTTCTAGCCATGCATTGTGAATGCGAATAGGTACTATACATACGTAATCAAAATCCGTTTTTAAAGTACAAATTTAGATTTATTTTTATACCAAGTCCAAGAAAAACAATGAAATTGTGATGTTTGAAATCATCATTCTTAGTTCAAATTCAAATTCAAATTCAAATTCAAAATATCTTTATTTATATAGGCTTCAAGAAAGCACTTATAAATAGTCAATATACAAAAAAAAGAACACATAATACTACCACCGGTTCGGAAGGTAGAATCTATCGAGAAGAAACCGGCAAGAAACTCGATAGTTACTCTTTTAAATGCCAATTATACAATTTTGTAAACTTAATTAATCCACACTTAAGACTAGATATCACTGCAGATGAACAATTCATTATTCAGTATTTCTCATATTTCCACTTTTATATTATGTATGTTGCGTTTTTATGTCTAAATCACTTAACTCATTGGGATTAAGGCAAGTTAAAGTTTTGAACATCAAGAAAGGATTCAGGCTTAAAATTTTCCAAAAAATAAAAAGCTTCAGATCCAACTTACCTGAACGGCATGCAGGCTGATTGATTTACATTATTACACCAGCTATAATATCCTAAAAATGTTTTGGATAAAAAAATTAGTCTAAAATCACCCCGAACCTGCGTGTGACGTGGTATTCATTGAATGTCAAACAAGATATATTGTTGATTGTTGACATGATAAAAATTTTAATTGATTTGACAGTAAAATATCGAGTCAATTCTACTACCAAAAACTTGTAATTATTGATGATTAACATCTAACAAGTGCCAGTGCTTTATATCAAAATTCAGTTACATTTTAATGGGTGTTCCAAGTTTTTACTTCTAATAACCTGTTCCAAATAACTGGTTAAGTTCGTTTTCACTCCGGTGCTGATCGCGTGAGCCGAGTGTAATCACTAAATCAATATTGGAACTCCTCGTGGGCCAAGTAATCTGGCGAAAGTGAAAATAGACTTGGGAGTGCTTATTAATGTCGTGACGTCACCAGGAATTGTATACTAGAACTAGATTTTTTAGAACTGAAGCCTTAGATAGGAGGGTACGTTAATTTTCGATTCAATGATCATTTTAAATTTGTTAGTTATTGGAATGTGTACAATTCTCTCATATTATTTATAACTAACTGTTGCTAAAGACTTCAGTACCATTCGAAGAAAAACAATCTCAGATGTCTCACTTATATTTTTTTTAATAAAGTTTAAATTTTTCTTATAATACCAACACTTGCCAGGGCAATTCCGTTTAAATCTGTTAAACTGTTTTGTAGATTAGCAGGTATAAGCAAGCATAAGAGGCAGGTAACAGACGGATAGACAGACAAAAATTTATTTAATTATTTGTATTCTTAAAAAAAAATGGTTAATTTTGATATTAGGAACAGACACTTCAACTTTAATTATCTGTATTAAAAATAAATTAGAAATAGAAAAAGGCCCTCCATAAAATATTAAAAAACTTCCAGTGAGGATTCCATAAACTCTTATTCAAACAACCGTTCGATTACCTCAATAGCTATCGATTACGTGGGTCAACAACCTGAGCTTGCGGTACGTCTACAGACGTTATTCCTGCAGACAGGGAAAACACTATTAAGAAACCGAACGGCTTACATGTATCGTCAGAAATAGGTATGTGATATACCTATGAATGCCGCATACCTTACTCTGACGGTAGTGATATTCATATACGCACGATGTCATTCACAGGTTGCTCACCTACCTATCTCTGACAGTTTATGTAAATCGTGATAGCTCCTAGCTATTGTGCCCTTATCAATAAAGACACTGACGTAATTATAAATTTATATAGAGATACATAATTCATTTAAAGTAACTCCTTGCTAAATCATTTTAACTACCAATACCATTAAATTAATATGAAAGCATCCCGCGCTCCCACTTATCTGTTTTTCCTAATATCAAAAATAATTAATGGCTTTCACAAGGGTATTTTTTGTTTTTAAAATATTACAGAAAGTCCGAATCTTACAAAAGTTTTTAAAAGTAAAAGCTTACAGTATTATTTAATTACGACATTTTGAACGTAATATGGATGTAACAATTTACGAAGAAAATGCAAATAATATTGTGGCGCCGACGCTACGACGTTATCCAACCACATTATCCCGTAGATCTCGTAACGATCCGTGCTACGCGCTACGACTGTAGGCGTTACGAACGTGCCCAGGCTAGCTTCGTGTTTAAGTCTTCTTTTATTTTGCGATAGTCTGTAGGATCTTAAAGATATATTCAAAGCTCTATATCGATTTCCACGGTTGGTTATCTGGCGATTTAAGTCTATATTTAATTTATGTATTGTCTAAAAGGTTTAACTATGTAGTAAGGGTAGCAAATAAAAATGTTATTAAAAAAAAAACTTTATCATTTTTAGTTTTGCGTAAATTCATTCAAATCCTTATTAATATTGAACTGTATAATATATTCTAATTTGATATTTTATGCATGCGTATTCAGCTGTTTGTTGGCATTTTAGCCAACATAAGGCTTAACATGCAAATTCTAAACTTTATTATTAATAAATAAAGTCTTAGTATTAGAATTTTCTAAGTAATTCTAGACTTTATTACAATAAACATTAAAGTCTTAGAGTTTATTAGAAAATTAGAGATAATGTTTCCAAATGTGGGTAGTTTTGATGGATGATATTTTTGGGCGATGAATAATTTATTTTCTTTCATTTTAGGTAAATCCAGTTAGATCCAAAGAGGGTTTTTTGAATTAAAACATCAGATAGATGGCGCAACTGTAACGTACGTTCTTATCACCTTCCTTATTGGTATGTTTTCAGTACAAACTGACATCCTGTTAACAATGAGCCAATAGTGACAATGATAAGACCACAAGACTACCTCGTGCCACCTGGCGGTATTGGTATTTTTGAAAATCCTCATTAAATCACGCCCACAGTCCACGAAGTGGACAGGTAGAGACTTTTTTTTCAGTAGACACTTTTTGCCAAATAGAGATATTGTCTTACATCTACTTTATTTATGCATAAACTTCACTACCATTTATTTAGCGGGTCGCAGAAGGCGACTAATGGTATATCGGGTTTTGGGTATGTGATTGTGTAGGCGACAGGCTAGCCATTTGTCACTATTTTTCATAATTTTTCATCTGACCCAGTCCGGTTTTGTTTTTGGCTGAATGTGGTTGCGGGGGGCCTGCGGCCCCTTTAAATCTGCCTACCCCTTAAGGGATTGTGGGCATAATGTTATATATGTACAATTTATTTAGTTTACTTGTACGTATTTCATTTGACACACTTTTTTTCGGCTGTCAAAATACAATTACTTTTAAAGGTATTGTATACAAATTCATAGTGTATTTTTAATTGCTTTAGAAACATTGAACTAATGGTTACTTAGTTGAACTAGTATATGCCGTGTCGTTACACGCTTTACTAGGTGTAAATATATAGTTAAATTTTATATTTGTAATACCACTGTTGATTCTGATATCCGTAACATAAGTGCTTAAGCTACTTAAATCCGAGTCAGATCAATACATGTGACGTAGTCTAATATTATTAGCATTATTACTCATTAAAACTATATCAAATGATCGGTGGTGTCATCTAGTATATTATATTGTATTTATGTACTTAGTTCATGTAATATACGTACTTGTAGCTGGCGTGCTACGGGCACTCGTAGCTACGTGACCGGCCTACGCGCTACGGCTCCGACGTCAGCGGCGCTTTTTCAATTTAAGGTACAATATTTTTTATTATCAGACTATGGGAGATGAGTTTTAAAAGTTAAAGTTAAGGCGAAGTTATTTTTGGACCGTATTTATGGATGTTGTTATATTTTAAGATGAAGGAAAACAAGAATTAGGTCAGTTTCAACTTAACGCCTAGCAGTTAGATTGTTTTGTGGAACAGTGCCAGTTTTCTAATGTGATTATGTTAACTATTGCTTTACTTTCTTGTTGAAATTTGTAGTCACGTAATATAATATACTAAGGTGATACAAAATCTATTAATTTTTTTCCATCTCAAATTCAAACATACATCTGATTTCTTGCTGTTATAACTTTTTAGAGATGATATTAGCTTTTATTCAGGAGGTTTCATACACTTTCGTTACTTGTAAAAAGTATTTACTATCATAATTTTGTTTTTCTAAAAATAAGTACTGTACTAAAATATTAGAATAAAATTAAATGATGTAAAAACAAAATCCTCTCCTTGTTATACTCAAAACGAAACATGACTTAATACATAAAATTGTACTTTGCTATTTTAGCTGTCGTCAAGGACTCAGAATTTAGGTGGTAAATTAACTAAAGCACTTCTAGAAGTTCAAACAAATTGCGCTTATCGGCAAAACGACGTAACAAATCGACGAATTCCAATTTCGCCGACGCCTGAACAAATCACCTTATTACGCAACCGAACTGTATTATAACTTATTCTTATTACAAAAAATACATCATATTTTCATCTTGGAACCTAACTAAAGCAGAAACTCCCAAGCGTGGGGTTTCTACGTGCGACGATTTCCAAGCGACCTCCCCGATCCCCCCTCTTTTCATCTCCCGCTTCCCTGCCTCCACCTCAACTAAAAGACTTCGCAAGCTTATTATGAATACGGAGTAATAAAAATCTGCCTCCACGAGATGTTGGCAACAACAGTAAGGTATAGTTCGTTACGGCAGTTGCTATGTACTTTGTTAAGTAAGTGACAATAATATATGTAAGTAATAGTGATGTAACGAAAGTAATTGTGTAAGTATTTAAGTTATGTGAACGTGAATACGAATATGTAGTGTATAGTATAGATATTTGGGAATAAGAAAATAAATTTATTGCTTACATTTGAACTTATTTTCTTTAACGCTAAATGCTCATAAATGTTATAAATATTGGCAATTGAAACGTGTATTTTATTAGAGTATTTATTATGTACAATTAAATTATATAGAAGGAGGCAATATTAGTTGTAGCTAGAATATATATATTTTTTATCATTATTACGATGTATTTCAGACGTTTTTCATATAAAGTAATTCTTAAGAGAAACCATGGCTTTAAACCATTCAAATTGGATCATGTTTATAGATACATTTATTTTTATTTCAATGAGCATATATATTTACTAACATTAGCCAAATACATACATAGATTGTATACGGACTGCTTTACATTTGAACCGAACACCCTCAGATTCTTATGTCCTTATTCGTTGAGTAATCATTCATTGGTGACATCTATAGCGCAAATATTACTACTTTTGCTATAATGCGTGGACGGCAAACAACCTACACGTACTTAATAAATGAGAAGTATTCTTCCAATCTCAATTTTTTTTCCAACACTAGCTGGTAGGTATTTTCTGCTTATTGCTTTATCGATGCGAACCTTGACCCTTATTCGGAAGAGTTACGCAACGAAGACAGGGTGCTGGGTGTTTATGTAATATGTTGGGGCTAATGTTGGTATTGATAAATTAAGTCGCGGAGATTAGTTCTTCGTCTTAATTAATATTGTGTGCTCTAGAAAGAGGATAAGGAACATTTATGGGACAGTCATTGTAGTTATTGATTATAATGTTTTACTCATATAGTTCCTTTCGTAAACAGCTGACCTTTATTTAATTCTACTAAGTTTTTTCTTTAAATATAATAATGTTCAAGTTTTTTATTATTTGTAGTATTTCTTTATTTTAATACAATAATTATGTACTTCTTAAGCACATGTCTAAATATATCCTATTGATCGGTCCTAGCGCTCTCTGCTCGCCAACGCAGTATGCTTACTTCGCTCGCTCAGCTCACAGAGTGTACCTACAACAAATCTTACCAATTGTAGGGAGTCACTCTCTGTAATCAGATCAAACAAAAATAGCTTTTGTCTGCTTGCTCTCCTTACAAATTACTTAAGTATATTTTAAATTAATCTACATTTTATTTTCAAGTACAAAGCTTGCATATATTAGTAATTATACCTTTTCTTTTGCTGTATTAAAAAAAAAAAAAAATCGTGACTCTCTACTTCCTTAAAAGAGGGAATGAAACATGTATATTCCTTACATTATATCATATAATTATTAGGCCGCAATAACTTAAAATAATCAGTGATGAAATGTACCTAAAGTACAACCATATACTCGTAAGTTAGATATGATTTCCATAAACGTCCTTCTACATATAACAAAACATAGCAATCGCGATAAGAAAATGGATAAGCAAAATGCCAAACATATTTAAACAGTTATAAATTTTAATTATGTAATCTTTCGTAAATATTTACTTCCTCAAATAATAATATTCATTGACGTACACTAACGTATATATAAACAGCCTATAAAAACATCAAAAATTCCCGGAAATCTTTGATGATTGCTATGGCTGCTAATGTATACAGTATAAAAATATTCTACAGGTAAACATAGCTAACCTTGTGAAGTCCATCAGATATACAGCAGGAGTTTGCTGTATATTGATTCTTGCCCTAACAGCGAATCCATCATGCAAGGCACAGAATTTGCAATTCATGCCTTGACTCACGGAAGAAGGTCGATTTTGTGCCGTTCTGCCAAGGGCAGGACAAATATTATTGTTTTTATTACCCACCATCGTGTGATGACCTGATTGGCAGAGCTCTGAGTGTCGTTGCGACGGTTAAGTAGGGCAGCAATGGAAATGCTTTGTCGAGAGACTGCATTGTATAAGCGGTCTTGTTTGTCAAAGAAATTATCGCATTTATTGTCAGAAGAAAAATATGATTTGTTTTATTTGTCGGGTAAGAAATGTGTTTAAGAACTTTTCAAGAAATGAACTACACACCTTGTATAGATTAACTGATTAAAGTTGCTTAAAAGTCGCTGTATTATATTATACTTTAATGTATAAAAAAATACATAACTTAATTCCTTAATTCCCGACTAGGTTTCCAGATCCTTGTTTAGATTGTTGCTTACAGTTCATTAATAAAATTTCACTTTATACATTTCGTCGGTTAGTTACAGAAATTCCTGTAAACTAATCAATTAAGGAAACCCAGCGTGCGTGCTTAGTTTTTTTGGTTTTTACTGCAGTAACTTGGCCATGTAATTTCCTTGATAGCTTACAAATTACGAAACACCCAAGGGCAAAAAACGAGCTACTGGTGTATGGTAGTATATCTACAATACCGCACCAGGGCCCTCACATACTGAGGTACTTTTGATCCACAAAAAAAGAGCTTCTGTAGTAAGGGATTTCTTGAAAAAAATGTTTTTAAAAGTTTAACAACAATTGGTTGTAATATCAGTAGCAATATCTAGTCGTTATTCTGTAGGTACATATGATTAGTACCGTTTTGATTACCCGCGCGTCTGCGATGTCTAAGGTAAAAAATGCTCCCACGTAATAGCTAAAAATTTATTGCGTATATCTAAATAACCTTTTAAAATATTTGTATGTAGGTATAAGATCTTCATTTAAAATTACAGATACTACTTAATTTTATTATTGAGCTAATTACTGGTTCAAAATATTATATCTACTTCCATTTTTACCCCTGTGGGTGGGTATCTGACTTCATTCATTTGTAGGCGTCTCAGTAACAAAAGGACCGTTAATATAAATGAAGTGTCACAGAACTATTCCATCATATTAATATTCCGAGTATTTTAGCGTTGGTCGCCCTTATGACTCAACGCCACTTTGCCCTGGTTATAAATGGTGAATACTTGAATTTTTCTATTATTACGAGCTAAACATTATTAAGGACGAGACTATTTATTAAATTCTTTAAACTTATGAGCTGGGTAGATGTTTCAGATGAACTGAACATGACTCTCTTTATCTCTGAATGTAAGAGGAACCGTTAAATAAATAATAAATAAATTAATATCAGACTACATCACATACATTGATCTGACTCCGAGATAAGTAGCTTAACCACTTGTGTTACGGATATCAGAATCAACAGTGGTATTACAAATATATACTTACATTTTGGATATTTACACCCAGACACAGAACATACACAAGTATTCATCACACGAATGTTTTTCATGGGTGGGGATCGAACCCACAACTCTTGGCGCATGGGCCAGAGTCGCTACTGAATGCGCCATCGAGCCAGTCATTTATCATAGTCTAGACATGTTTTATTAACTCCAATAAAGCATATAGTATAGATGTCCAGACATATTTAACGAAAAAATATAGATATAATAACTAGTAGGTACATACGCAATCATTATTTGTGTCATGTTATTAAAGTAATTATATTTGGATGCCATAACAGGTGATAATTTTACACGTACTAATAAACGGTTCGACTTCAGTCAACGTTGAATAACGTAATATGAAGTAAATACAACGTTACCTCTAACAGTGTTTAGTGTATATAATTTATATGCAATATCGATGACATCGTTCTATTTTAAAAGTGACAAGCGGTTAGGAAGATTATGTAATATATATTCGACTATTAGTAACATGTACAGAAGTACCTACATGTATATTTTCCACCAGTCAGTCCCATAACTCACCTTTAAAATACTCAGACAAAACTTACGTAACATAAGAATTCGAACCCACGCCTCACGCAAATCAAAGCACATAAGCTAATAGACGGAATGCGCCACCCATTAATTCTATTGGCTTATGAACTTTCGATCAATACATATTTTCCGATTGTTCAATACACAGCTTTTCGTTTTACCTATTTCTACACATTTATCGGCCCATTGTGAACATTGACAGCATTTATCTAACATCGAACATCAACTACGACATAAGCAGGCGTCGTCCAACATCGTCCGGGTCTGCAAGCGCAAAATAAAACAACTCTTGTGGGATAACATTTATTATGGCTGGCATTTGTCAAACAGCTGACGGCACCGGGCTCTGGGGAATCGGGAAATATGAAAAGTGAAGCGGCATAAGCATCTGGCGGCTAGGGAAACAAACTTAACATGAAAGAGCTCCGAAAATAGATTTGACTGGACTCGCACAGGCGCCCCTCGGCTGGCCACTTTTTGCTCGCTTTACGCCGCATAAAGCCAGACATTTGCGGCTCTGAATGCGATTTTACTGTTTCTCTTTGCTTTGCCACAGCTTATTATGTGCTCGCGGTTTGTTGGAATGTCAATTATGCTTTTCATTTAGGGAGTTTTCTCAATGGACGCACACGGTTTGGCGTTTTTTATACTGTGTGCTCAGTCGGGTACTTTTGGTTAGCAAACTTTTTCTTGTTTATGCTATCCCAAGAGTTTGGGTGAATGTGCTTTATGTTACACAATAAGCTTAATAGATACTTTAATTAATTGTGAGATTGTTTAGTGGCAAATTATCTTAGATAGTACTTTCTGGTTTGTGCAATTATTAACCCATATTTTCATATTAAATTGAATGGCAAGCGTTATGATGTTGTAGCGGCTATTTTGACAGTGTTGTGCTAGTCCAGTGAAGGTATGAATGAGTGAGAGAGTAAGACAAACAGATGAAAACAAAAGCTTGCATAGATAGTGAACAGAGATAGAGAAGACATACAGATGGTTGGTCTGTTCGTGGTCATTGTTGTCGTGCGTCGGCTGCGACCCGGAGCGCCGCAGCCGCCAGATGGCGTGGCGCGCCGCCACCAGCCGCGCGAATCCGTGACGAGCCACGATGCGCTACACGCGCATTCTCGCGATACACGAGCAACAAGTACGCGACAACGATACAGCCAGTGCTCACCACGCGACAGGACGGGACAGGACAGGAGCAACAAGTGGACAGGAATCCCAATTTCCAGGGCGGCTCTCACAAAACTGACTCCGTTACTCGATAAAAACTAACACTACGAGCAAAAAGCTTGCCTAAAACGTATATCACAACCGAATATCACAAGAAGCGGTGGCAAGCGAAGCTTCGTGGACGGCGGCTTACGTAACGCTAACTTATCTAAGCGTGTAAAACGTGCAAAAACTTTATTGATCACAGAAAGAAGCCTTAACACTATGAGATTTTGAGGTGCCCGCTGGGGGTTATTATGTAACGGGGCCGCGTTTTGTGTGGAAATTGGTAGGAAGGGTTTGTCGTAACGGACATGCGCGCGGGTTTGGGGTCGGGCGAGCACTGAACTGCCGAGCAGCCGGCGCCCCCTCCCCGCGGTAATGTCATACGCCCCCCCGCCCAAGATGTGACCCTACACGGTTGACATTTGTGCATTTGTAAGCCTGATTGTATCAAGCGGATGGAGCGGTAGTTTAGAACGGACTGTCAGCGGGGCTTAGAGATTCAACGGTTCCCTTTGGTGTTAATTGTACCAAACGGAATTCTGAGTAATGAAATTGTTTGGAACGGCCTATTGATTTGTTTTTCAGCTTACTAATAGAAATCGAGTCTTAGTCATGTTAGGTACACAGTACGTTTGACTTTAATTCGAGACCTAGAAGAAGGTACAAACCATAGAAAGGAGATAAGCCAAAATTGCATAGCTCGGCAATTTTGTAACGATTAGCAAGAAGGAATATTTTTATAGTTGGTACATTGTCTAAGTTATGTCCTAACTCTCAATCATGTTTTGCACTAGATCTCGATGTATATAGATAAATGTCTTATATGTTTGTTTAGTTATTTTTCTTTTTATATAAGTAAACTAGCTGTGCTCGTGGTTTCACCCGCGATTATGGTTGATGTTATATAGCCTTCCTCAATAAATGGGCTATCTGACAATGAAAGATTTTTTCAAACCAGACGACTAGTTTCTGAGATTAGCGCGTTCAAGCAAACAAACAAACAAACTCTTCAGCTTTATAATATTAGTAAGTATAGATTGTACCATCGCGCCCGTAATACTCGAAGAGGTAGAGTCAAAGGGGCAGCTACCCCCTTTAACCACTTTCAGCCAAATCAGAATGAGCTGGGTTAGATGGACAATTGTAAAAAAGCAGTGACAAGTAGCTAGCTCGTCGCCTACACAATGATACCCAACTCGATATGTCATAAGTCACCTTTTACGACTTGCTAGGCAGACAAGGAACACAGTTGGCACATTATTTTTAAGTCCTAGATCAATATGGGATATATAAGTAATTGCGTTATATAAGTAAATGCTGTATTAATTCCAGACAAAGTCTGTAAATTACATCAAGACGATTTACGGTCGCGTAATGAGATTTCCGAAGAGTTATCCTTCCGTAATCAGTTTGACCTTTCACTCAACCTCTCATGTCCCTTCCAGGGGTTTCCTCAATTAAATCACTGACCCGTTAACCTAGTGCGTTGACTGATGTGGTCGAGTTTGACTTTTGATTTATAAGTTGAAACAAACTAAGCTGCTCGTTGAATATTCACTAATTTAGATCAAACGTTTTATATTATACGTTTGAAATGTTTACCAGGAACATTGAAATTTTCGGAACTTTGTTGAACAGTTTGTTGAAATTTCCGGAGCTAAAATAATAGACGAAGCAACTATTCCAATATACTTATATATTATGTATGTATACATACATATATTGCGAAGCAAATATTACAGCATACCTACTTGAGTGGTAAGTTGCCTAGGCCAATTTCAGTGGTGTTTAAATAGTTAAAGATAACAGAATGTTAAATGGATTTGTTTAACGATGTTTTAGATTGTCCTTCCGTTTTAGAATCAAACCTTTGTTACTGTCCGTAGAATATACATACATAAACCTGTGATCCTCTGAGTCAAAGGGGCAGCAAGTCCCTTTAACCACATTAAGCATATTATAATATCGTAAAAGCTAATGGATATAAAAAAAAAGTGTCAATTAGATGGAGCAAAACGCGGCACAGTGAAAAAAAAATAGATCAGTAGAGAGAACGTTGTTATCCGCTCGATTTATAAGAAAATAAATAATCCTGGTTAAAGTTAGACCAATACTTCGAGTCAAAAAGATTTTGATATATTTATTTATGACTAAACTGTGCGTTACTTTGTCTGTATTCAGAATTTAAGGAATGAGAGACTTTCCCGTTTCGACTTTTCATCCCACGGGAATAAGTATAAGCAAACCTTTCATAAATTTATAATATAAGTAGTTGGAGAAGTGATGCTTATGAGGAAATCTAATATAGAAAATAGGTTTAATAATACGAAGATATGATACTTGTAATAATGAAAAGTATCTTCTTCCAAATTAAACTGCTGGTAACTAAAACTAAGGTAGGTATATACATAGTATGAACTTAATTTAGATACAGTATGTATATGTATATGTAAAAATAAACTACACCGTACTTCATAAGGGGAAGACTTCATTTCTTAAGAATAAGTTTTATGCATGTAAGTACCTAATAAACATTTTTTCTTTCTTTCTTTCAATAATATCGTATTTATTGGTGGTCTATTTACTTACTCATTTATTCTTTTCAATATTTTTTTATACTTCGACTCAAGTTTTAAAGTGGTTGGTAAAATTAAGTACAGTATAACGTTAAGTCACCGACTGCTATTCAAACTCCATGAAAGGATTGCTTTTTAGCAGCTCATAAAACGTATTGATTGATGGTGTCTACTTTTCTATTCTCTGTAGACATAAGCGGCCTTACTATAAATAAGTAAATTATTAGACAAAAAAGTTCAGATTTGAAAAGAAGTTGGCATGTCTGATATTTCTTTTACTTTCGAAAATGTTTGGCTATTTTTTAAACTAGTTAAATCAGGAAGTGACTTTATCCCACCTCGTCCCCCAAGCGCCAGATGGTATGCATCCAGCATTTATACGGGAAAATACAAAATAAGACCTCATGACTTTCTTTTGCATAATAGCTGTAAAGAAAACCTCAAGCAATATTCCCTTGAACTGCAAATCTGACCTCGATGTCACTGCACCAACCGACCTGGCAGACAATCCATCCAGGACACGGTCTCTCCTTTATCAAATGTGACCTATTGACCTACCGCGGTAGGTTAACGTGGGTGGATGTTTCAGGTACCTAAATTATGTCTAGCCGTAATTCAAGGCTTAATGAATATGCTAAATAACTTTGTAGCATCGTAAACATGCGACGAACTTTGTCTTACAATTTTATTCTGAAACTTACAGGGTTTTGGTGACATTTAATGAGACGATGAACGATTAAATTGTTTGCTGTAGTAGTACGGATAAGTATAATGAACTTAGTTGCGGAAAATACAAGCATTTTTTTTCAACAGTCAATTCTCAAACTCCAATGTTATGTTAAATCATGTAAAAGGATATTTTTGGCACATTAAAATGCTGATGAGATTAGCTATGGACAGAAAATAATTTTCTTTTTTATACTATGATAGTAAACAAGTAAATGGCTCACCAGTTGGTATCTGATCTCTGCTGTCCATGTGGTCAACAGATGATCTCTTTTTTACCTCTCGCTCAGTGGCGTAGCGTGGGTTCCTGTCGCCCGGGCGGGGTCTCAAGTAACCCACGACCAATTTACTAAATAAATCTTTAAAAGTTAAACAGCTATTTAAAATTTGCCGCCCCCAAAAATATGCTACACGGGGCGGACCGCCTCCCTTGCCCCCGCCTGCTCTAAACTTCAACACGGTGAAAATCGACACACACCAAATAAAGCAAATATATTATTTAATTTCATGCCAAGGACTCTTGATACTTTTATACAATTATGTATGTTTCGTAAATTTACCTTGTAAGGTACCGAAAGGAAAACCTCCTATTATTAGGCGAGCACCATAATAGCTTCGCTATTGAGGTCATACCGTGTATTTTCAATAAAAATCTTGTATCACATTGGATTTTTTTGGAAGCTTGAGGGTTGCAATCACACCTCTTTGTCCATCCTGACCTATTTGATCACGTGACAATAAAGTACGCTCTCAAAAAGTTTCTCGTAATAACACAACGGAATAGGACGCGTATTTTCGATTTCTGTATAACATTCGTAAAAAAGTACCACAAAAATGAGCGTGCTGAGCCATTGATGGACATTTTATGCGAGTCATTCTGAGAAGGCGCCGCCTCATTATGTTTATGACTCTTGAGCGCGGGCGACACATCAGTGAAGGCGAATTTATTACTTTTTGTTACAATCATTTGTTTCGCCAACTTCTTTCTGACATCGCTCGTAAGAAAGGGTTTTTTCTCAACCAAAGTTGCGGCAACAAAAAGTTTACATAGTTGGTGATGACAACATGAATTACAAGTGTTTATTTCACATTTTCAATCTTACCATTGCCATTTCGTATTCATAACAAACTCAAGTTACCTAGTGTTAACTCAGTTTTACTTATTTTAGGGTTAGACAGCTATGTGTCATTTTTCAAATTGTAATACTTATATAAAAAACATGTGAACTTGATTTTTTCTACCTAAGTATAAGTTAAATATAATATAAAAAATAGGCAAGCAGAAGGCTCCTTATAAGACATAATTAATCATAACATTCTTGAAATAAAAACCTTACACTTTTAAAACTATTATTTCGCGCCATCTAGCGGCGGGTAGAAAAAACGCAACAAAGGTAAAATCCGCACGGGCCGTTATTTCCTTGGCTACTATTAGCATCGCACAGTTAGGACACTCAGGTGAGCGGCTGAAATGTGGGACGAGGGCTAATCTGCAATATCGGAGGCTATACAAACAGCCCGCCTTCGATAAAAGGGCGGGGTAACCTTGAGCGTTGGCTTTTGTAAGCGGCACAAAAGAAAATGCCGTCTTTGTGAGTCTAAGTTTAGGTTATAATATATTGTTTCGTAGCGAGGACAGTCGGGACACTTGAAACATTGCAAGGGCAACGGAAGTGATAAGCATTCATTGTGGGTCCCCTTGCCAAATACAGGTCGTAGCGATATTAAGCTTAATCGGTTAATGGCGGCCCGCAGTTGAAAAGTTAATGTTATGTATTACATTTTCAGATACAGGGCAGTGAGTATGATCATCAAGTAATTTGTACAAACTGTCGGGTTAGGTATCATAATTTTTTTTCTTTGGAGAGTTACAAAACAAAGAAAGTTCTTTTTTCTAATTATATATATTTAGTTGATAAGTAAACATATGTACCTATGTATTGAAATAATCAATAAAAATATGTTCAGCAGTCAAACTCTTGCACTGATCTGATGAACAAATGTTGTGGTAATTAATTACTTATATAGAAATAAAATAATAATCTTATGAAATTACAACTATTTTACAATTTTCGTTACCTACTTACCTACCTATTTAATTTTGTAGTAGGTAATAACATTAATTGTTACTTTTATCGTTTATAGAATCAAACCGTTTTAAGTTTCCATTAGTTACAGTGTATCAATCTTGTAAAAAGGCACAGTATAGTGAAGTATAGTACAGTATAGTTATGATTTTGAGTAAAAAGTATTAAAAAAGATTAAAAATTATTTTTTAAATATCACATATTAATTTACCAATGTCTACCTACTATTAATATATTATGATGCGTTTTTACATCGATGTATAGAAAAAAAAAATATTAAAAAAAATATAAGCCGGAAAGTGGTCAAACTATTATGACTCAAGCTGTAGCATCGGGCGTGCTATAGGGCGGGCTTTGTATCAACTGCCCGACAATAGATGGCGTTGTCGGAGAGCTTGCGATTAATATATTAGTTTTGTGAAAAGCTATATATAGTAAAGTGTTAATTATTTCAATTATATTTTTAAACATGCAAATAAATTGACGCAAAAACTTCTGTAAAGGAATGAAAACGATCATGGAACAATAATGACTACTAATATGCACATTTTGTATAATATCCCAAGTATTTAATCAGCGTTATTATAGCTTATTATTACAGATTGTGTTAATCAAAGTGTAATATATATTTATTATTTGCATACATGTAGTTACTGGAAAAACTCTGTCAGTAAATTATATAAATAATATATAATATTAATTTATAAAACTATTTATTTATTTATTTAGACCAACCAACATTTGTTCACATCAATCCCTAAGAAAATACAACAAAATAACACAGTAATATTCTCTTCGCAATAACGTACGATTCTAATACATTACACCTACATCGACTAATTTTATATAATCGCTCAATGAAGTAAGTAAGTGGTTTGTTTGAAAACTTAACTTTTAACCAATAAGATTTCTCCCGTCGAATGTTTCTACCATTCTTTATACCAATAAAAAAATCCTACATGGGTTTTTATGTTAGATATTATGATATAAAACAATATCCAATTGACTATGCCAATAATGTGTTATCGATGGATAGCACGATGTTTAAACAAATTATATTTTTAGGAGTACGGTGATAGTACTTAGGTATATGATTCAGAAAATATTGGAAAAGAACATTTTACTGTTTGAGAAATAAATTGTAATCACATAAGTATGTAGCGAGAATTTGTTCATAGGTTTCATAAAGCAAACGTGTTCTGTATCTCTATTAATCGGCAGACAACTCCGAAGTTATTTTCATTAGTTGGCATCTGGAAATTCTGGAATAGTTGAGCAGCCGGGCAACGTATCGGGAGGCCTAATTCCAGGCCGCAGGGGCCCGCGCTGTAATTTCCGACCCAAATTTACACTGCAACTCTGGGTTTGTCGAACAAACCTATACGCGATGTACGTGATTCACGTACCTATAGCATTTAGCACAGTTGCATGTTCATTATCCACATATATATCAGTACCACGGAGTTCTGTGATCAGTACATACCCCTTCCTGCCTGACTATTGATCTCTAACATTGGTATGATAGATAACCAAGTAATATCATATTAAACGATATCTAGTTTGCTGCAATTTGAACTTTCCCAAGGAGCAGGAAGCTCCTTAAACCACATTTAGGCAAAAATTTAAATAAATTGGTTTAGATGAAAAATTATGAATAAATAGTGACAAGTGGCAAGCTCGCTACCTACATAATCACAAACCTAACACGTCATCAGTTTCCTTTTACAACAAGTGGCTAGGGATATCGTCAGTGACACTGCATTACCGCGTAACTAACACTTGATCATAACGCCTAATTTTTAATGTTGTTTTAGTCAGTTAGACTTTATGATCAAGTGCTAGTAACGCGGTATTGCAGTGTCGCAGACGATGGTAATTTTTTTTGTGTCCCAGTCCAAAATGAGAGAAATAGCCTAGCTAGATATTAAAGTTTAATTATTACTAAGACTCGAACTGAACACTTGAGTGTGTGCAAGTTTTCTCACTGCCAGGCTCTTATAATTATAAGTAGGTACCTAAAAATTAAGAGCAGCACAACAAGTTATAATCTACAACAGTTGGACGTCCTTACTACAGAGCTATTAGGTACCACTCTTTATCTATGCTTTGGAAATCTAGAAAAATAAATTAAACAAACCCCGTCTTAGAATGAGACATAAAACTAGGATTATAAAATGTGAGTTTGTCAAAACAAACAAATGAATGACTTTACGCGTGGCGATGGAATATTCAATATCTTATGCTTATATATTTACAATTAACTAACTAAACTTTACGCCACTTCCCTACGGGGTAGGCAGAGATAACCGAACGCCATATGGCACGATCCTTACACACCTCACTTGCTTCTTCAACATTCATGACCCTTTTCATACAAGCTCCATGGTTTTTATGACGTATTAATAGCTCTGTAAGTTATGAATGGGACACTCAACTTATTACAGAAATAGCTGGGCTTTTTTTCAAACAAGTCAGCTTATCTTGTTCGATAATCACGGCTATTAGGGAAAATCTGGAATTTTTTTTTTGTATGAAACGTTATTTTCCTATGTAATAGTGATGTAACATGTAATTATCAAACAAGTTTCAAATAAGAATTTTCTGAGAAATAAATGAAAAATAATATCTGTTCTGTTCTTTGTTAATTTTCTTACAAATTCTAACCCAAACTGTTATCGGATTATTAAATGTGTCTAGTGCTCTGTTATGCTTATGATGTTATTTCTAAGTAACGAATGCTAAGTTTTGAAAATACTAATAACTAATTAATTAAGGTATGTTTAATTAAATTAGTCTAAAACACGGAGGACTATCATAATTTAGATATTAATCTGAGTTTAAAATCGTATGTAGCTACATTAAAAAAAAAAAAAATCAATTTTATATATGTGCGGTGAGCGGACAATTACAATAGGTGTGAGGGACAGGCGTTTTAATTAAGCAAAGTAATTACTATTTTCGCATTTAATTATCCTAAAACATATACACTTGACCGTAAGAAAGGTAATAGAATTTATTACGAGTTATTAATGTATGTTTGCTCAAGTACAACAGCATTATTCTTTGAAACACACCGTATGGTTGGTATAATTATGATTTTGTGGAACAGGGTATTGCCCTGTGTCATGAATTATGTAAAGCTAAAACAACAGCTTTTAAAGCGTTATCTCTGTCTAAGTGAGGTTAGCTGGTCATCTTTTATTAGCTGGTCTTATTTTATTTGAGATCTTTGTCCTGCCGTACAGAAGGATAGCATATATACAATATAGAAATACCCAGTCACAAATTTTTGACCGACTCGGGAATTGGACCGTGGATCTCTTGATCCTTAGGCGGCGCATGCTACCACTAGACCAACGAGGCAGTCAAAGTCTGTATATTCAAAAAACCAATACCGAATACACCATTATATGCCTTACACGACATAAAAATAATGTTTTTTTGGTCCTAGGCCAACATGGCAAAATAAAATGTAGGGTAAATTCGTATAGTGGCCATTCAAATCCGAATGGCAGACGCAAATCGAGATCCCAGTTCAACATCTAGGCCTGTCCGCGGCACACGTCATCAGAAAAGATTATATCTTTTCTGTCTGAGTCTTATCCGCGGCCCGACCTCGTTAATCATCGTCTCAGAAACTGGCCGGGCCTTTTTGCCCCATTGTTCCACAGTAAATTGATGGCGTTTATCCGATGTAAAGGAAGGGTTGCTCTTTGTTTGCTTTCTTTCAAATCATCGCGAAATTTTTCCCTCGGGAGAAGGTTAACCGCGGTTCTACGACGCCACTACTCTTTTGTGACTAAATGTATTACATTATTTTTAGGGAATCAATAGAAACACGTTTGTTGTTGAAAGGAAATGGTTTGAATATTTGAATAATCGGTTTTAGTCAGCAACAAGTAAAGCCCTTAACAAATCATATGGGTGATCATGAATCATTAAGTAAATAAATTTATTTCGATATCGTAATGCTTTACCCAAAAAAAAACCACACTTAATACTTTTAAAATAAAATATAAAGCAAAAGACGAAATTTCACGCTATAAAGCCTAACAGATTCTTCAGGATTCAATGTCTCGTAGATATAAACAAACAAATAATAAATATCCCACCACATCACATACATGGATCTGACTTCGAGCTAAGTAGCTTAAGCACTTGTGTTACGGATATCAGAATCTACAGTGGTATTACAAATGTATGCCTACTTAAATATGAGATAGTAACACCCAAAGACGGAACAAACATAAGTATTTATCACAGGAATTTTTGTTTGGGGGTCTAACTCACAACTCATAGCGATTAGGGCAGGGTCACTACCAAATGCGCCGTCAAGCCAGTCAAATAAACATCTGATCACGATGGTTATAATTAAATACACTAATAATAAGGGTCTAAAAACGATTAGCCTCTGCTAAAATTTCCGTACTTTCATCAATGGCCGATGCGGACACTAGTTAGAACAATACCTTTCTACTAGACCGCCCTAGCTCTGTTTTATTAGTCTGTAAACGTGAACAAAAATAGAATGGGCTTTTTATGGACTCGCTGGTTCCAAGTGGCTCGTTAAACGAACGTACATTATTGTTATTCTCGTTCCTGGTGCAAAATGGATCTGTTAATTTTATTTCCTACTATTTAGAGTTTATTGGATCATGATTGTTACACAATTCGGAACACACTTCAGACCGGCTTTGTTATTAGATAGATAACCTATTGTTTGTTGGTAAATATAGCATTTGTACAGGGGCGTAGCTGCCGCCGTATCTGCCGTATCAATTATACGGGGCCCCCGGGCCACGGGGGCCCCCGAAGTGCGTAACCAAAAATTAATAAAAACTTCAAAATTAATAAATCAGTTTGCTGAAAAAAAGGCAAGGAGAGTGTATATTTAATTTGAATTTGAATTGTTTGTTAAAAAAAAAATGACAGATAATTATGATGAATAAATATTTCTATTAATTTTATGCAAACATTTTTTTTTCTTTTCTGAGAAATCTTTACCCTTCATAAGGGCCCCCAAATTTTTTTAAACGGGACCCGCCATGGCACGCTACGCCACTGCATTTGTAGATAAGTTAGATCTTTCTTTTACTGCTTATTTCTGCATTTTTGTTTCACCATGGAAGTATTTCATTATATAATTTCTATTTAATCAATTATTTAATTCTAATAATATCTATAATAATAATATATCAAATATATGATAAATAGTAAAAATGTAGGTATAATATAGGTGACGTGCAGGTCTATATAACTTACAATACTTTTATATTTAACCAAATTAAAGAATTTCCTTTCTTGAATATCTCAAACCAATGTTACGGACGGATTTTCAAAAATTCAATTCAGCTTTAATTTTTTTTGTTTTTAACTACATTTAGCCTAAAATAAAACTGCTGGGTTAGATAAAAAATTGTAAGAAAATTTAAAAATATTATAGAATAAATATAATTTTAGTGACACTGGTAAAAATCAATATTCAAAAGCACGTGGTATGATTTTTTAATCACATCGAACTCTCGTTCTTCAGGTAGGTCGTTATGTACCAAGTTTAATGAGGAATTACCTTTCCATCAGGCGACTTAAAAGTACCATTAAATATTACCAGCAATTAATATACCGGAGCTCTGCCGGTATCGGGCGGGACAGCCCGGCGTCTCTTCCGTTGAATAAATAACGAAATGCGCCTTAAGCGACGAATTAAAACGAGATTATTCCATGGAGTATAGTCTGCATGAGACCGGCCATTTAGCGTCTAAATCCAGTTCTTTATCATAGTGTTCGGGATTAGAGGAGCGGTTAAGTTGTTCAATACAGTTTTGATTTAAATTGCGGTGTGCTTACGATATTTGCTATATTTAACTGGCTCGATGGCGCATTTGGTAGTGACCCTGCCCCATTCGCCAACAGTTGTGGATTCGATCCCCGTCTAGGACAAAGATTCGTGTGATGAATACTTGTGTTGGTTCTGTGTTTTGGGTGTTAATATCCTATATTTAAGTAATACCATTGTTGATTATGATATCCGTAATACAAGTGCTTAAGCTACTAACCTCGGAGTCAGATGTAGTCAATGTATGTGTTGTCGAATATTTATTTATTTAACACTTTACATGTGGTCGTCTTTCTGTCCTGTTAAATGGAATTCTGGCCGAGTACTAATCGTCTTGGTTTGTTGCAGGTACACATGGCTACTATGTACACAGGTGCCACCTTCAGAGGCTGGTCTGCTCTGGTTTACCTTTTACTTCTAATAATACTCGGCTGCTTCTTTGACAAACATTAACTGTATGACTTAGTATAAATATTAATTTAATCTGTAAATTTTAATTTTTATATTCAATCTGGCATTGATAAGCGTAACTACCGAGTTTCTTGCCGGTTTTTCCCGGTAGATGCGACATTCCGAACCGGTGGTAGATTCAAATTGTTCTACTTTGTACCTATTACTTGACGATTCACAAGTGCTTTGTTGAGGCTTACGTAAATAAAGATATTTTTGACTTTTGACTTTGTCTATGTGGCAAGAACTATTTCGTCGAATCGTTGTAAAGGTTATTCTCAATTGGAAATACTACAGTCTTGACTATTTTGTGGCAAAATAGACTGATAACTGGCATAATAGATAGTCTTAGAGTTTCTGGAGGTTGCCCAATCGATCCCAAAAGAGCTAAAATAAAAATATAACTAAATAATATAACATAACATAACATCACGCCCATAATGATCCCCGAAGGGGTAGGCAGAGTCAAGGGGGCAGCAGGCCTCTTTAACCACTTTCAGCCAAAAACAAAACTGGGCTGGGTTAAATGGAAAATTGTGAAAAAGTACTGACAAGTGGCTAGCTCGTCGCCAACACAATCACACATCCACAACCCCAAATACCATTAGTCGCCCGGTCCCAGACCAACATAGGACAATGGTTGGTTGTTGGCTGTTATAATATTGTACTAGTTTTACTTAGTTATATTTTAATTTTAGCCTCTCTCCGGTCATGTCGAATTGCCTTCTCACCGGACTATGAGAGTGAAGGAAGAAAGAAAGAAAGTGCACTTGTGATTGCGCACACACTTGTGCACTATAGTGTCTCCTGCGCAGTTAGCTAATCCTCGTTGAGATTGGCCGCCGTGACCGAATCGGTTAGGAGGGCATTATTATTATTATATTTTTATTAACCGACTTCAAAAAAAAGGAGGAGGTTCTTAATTCGAATGAATTTTTTTTTAGAAGTGGATGATGACAATCATGATGCTTTTTTTTACATTAAACTAGATACACGAGAATAAAAAGAAAGTACTGAGTCAGAAAACATTTAGATTTTATTACGGTTGTCGTAGAGTTCCGAATAAGCAACCAGTAACGTCTATATCGTTATCATAGTCTTCATAGTTAGATATGATTTTGAAGGCCGTTTTGTCATATTATTATGTTTCTACAAACTATAGTGATGTGACCGACTGTAACTTTCAAGTTTGTCTGCTTGTCTATGAACTATAGTAATGTCACCTATGTCGATTACTTTATCACCACTTCCGAATCATTCCACATCAATGCGGCCGACCTAATAAACTTAATGCCAAATGTTTTCAAATATATTTCCATTAGCAAGTCCAATCCGAATTTCTCTTGATTGTGTGCGGCGGAACCAATTCAATTATTTTTAAATTAACATTTTCATTTGACAGCTTCCCGGTCTATCTTTTTACGTTCTTTCACAATTTCAGTAAGTATTTTAATAATTTCGGCGGTGGTAGCTCAATGGCAAGGACACGCGCCTCTTAACCGAGGAGTGCGGGTTCAATCCCGGGCACGTATCTCTGGATTTTTCGAATCTATGTACGTATTTATATCACTAGCTCGACGGTGAGGTAAAACATCGTGATGAAACCTGCAAATTCAAATAACTTTGGATTTGTAACCATGATCCAAAAATTGTCTGGTTCCCCTATCTTATGGTTACGAAGGTCAGATCGGCAGTCGCTTCAATGTAATTACCAGACTCGCTACATCCTGGATCATGGTCTAAGCGGACCCTGTCTAAGCACGGGACATAACGCTAGGAAGATGATGATGATTTTATTAATTTCGGTATGAGGTTAAATATATTTTATATTATCGACACGACGTTTTTCTGATATTTAAATAGTTTTGTATTAAATAGTGTTATGTCCCGTGTTGGTCTGGGACTTAAAATGTGCCGACTGTCGTAAAAGGCGACTAATGGTGTAGGTACCATTAGTCGCCTTTTACGACAGTTGGCACATTTTAAGATCGGATCTTGTCACTGCTTTTTCACAATTTTACATCCAACCCAGCCCAGTTTTATTTTTTGCTTAATGTGGTTAAGTGGGCTGGCTGCCTCTTTGACATGGCCTACCCCTTCGGGGATTACGGGCGTGTTGATATGTACCTATGTATGTATGTTTTATTATATACATACATACACCGTATCTTACCGTATCTTCCGACCGTATCTTCGGCGTTATTTAATTTTAGTACTATTACCCATATTCTTCCAGATAGTATAGGCCGTTAAATAATACCTACATATGAACAACCAACTTAACTGTAATTTCTAATTACACACATATAAAGTCGCGGATAGTAGATAGCAATAAAATAACCATGGTATATTCATTATTACATTTAAGGCGTTTATATTTCAAGATTAATTAATATCAGTTGAACAACTATTACCAAGAGATTAAGATCAAGCTTAGTTAAAATTACGAAATTAATGAACAGACTTCTGCACGAGCCAATCTAATTATAACTGGGATTAGATAAGTAAATATTTGATTCAGAGGAGATGTTCTTATGAGCGATTATTAAATTTGACGCTGTAATGTACGAGTATTATGTTTTGCGAATGCATACATATGCTACTATTATGACTTTGCATCGTCATTTTCTAAAGTAGGTCAAATTTGTCGGACAGCGCACGGCGGAGGACTTAGCTATGGAAATTTGCATTCCAAATAATTAATAAAGACTGACGTCGTCTTTCTTAATAACTTTAGTTACATGACTTTACTAAGGAAGTAAGTTTGTTTATCACCCTAAAGAGTTCTAAGTCTAGCTTGTTGGGTTTCTAAATTCACAGAGTGTATTTTCATATTGAATTCTGGAATCGATAATCATAGAACTCGGCAGAGATGCAAAGAGCATTGATTTACTTGAGAGTACGTAAAGTTAATAAAAAAGGTTTATCTTATGTTGTCTTTCATTGACTCTAGTTACTACATTTAAGATTGCCTGTCCCTTTGGCAAAGAAACTAGATAAACTATACTTCCTCATAATAATTATTATCCTTCATCTTACTAGCGTTATGTCCCGTACTTAGGGGTGTATATCCCGCTTAGACCATGATCCAGGATTTAACGAGTCTGGCAATTACATTGAAGCGACTGCCTATCTGACCTTCGTAACCCTAAGATAGGGGAACCAGACAATATTTGGATCATTCAAAGTTCTTTGAATTTGCAGGTTTCATCGCGATGTTTTCCCTCACCGTCGAGTTAGTGGTATAAAAACGTATATAGATTTGAAAATCCAGAGGTACGTGCCCGGGTTTGAACCCGCACTCCTCGGTTAAGAGGCGCGTGTCCTTGCCATTGAGCTACCACCGCTCTCACAATAATTATTATCCTTACTGCCAAGTAATTGGTCAATATGTGTGATTTGTCGATTGGCTTTAGTTATTACATTAAATATTGCCTGACCGTTTGGGAAAAGAACGAGATAAACTACACATTCATAGTTCCTGGCTTTCTCATGATGAACACCCTTACTGCCAAATAAATGATCAATATGTATATGGATTTGAAATATCCAGAAGTACGTTTCCAGGTTTAATAAAAAACCCATAGCGCGCATACTTGTAAAACTATTAAAACAAGTAAGTCTTGTATCTATAATCGACTAACCCTGGTGGGAAATCAACAGGCTGTCACGTTACTTCGCATTTCCATACAACAAATAGTACGTACCTAAATGGTTACAACTGAAGGGCGGCACACAAGAACTCGGGAAGTTTGGAAACTTTTGCTCCAGAGAGTTCCCAGTTTCCATATTATTCGACGCCTAAGGCAATTGCTGGATTGCACCCTACCGTAACGGCTGAAGCGAGTTCCAGCGAGCGCCCTATTTATCCAGCTAACATTATTAATGTAAAAGTTTCAATGCTTACTCAATCATGTGTTGTAACAGTTTGGATAAAACAATATTTCAGCGTAGCCATATATGTACAATCTATTTTAAAACATATATTTATCAAGTCCAATTTGATTTCAGATTATATTGGTACCTCAAAATCGACTTATTCAGTCGATTTTGAAAGGATTAGGAAATCTTGAACAAAGGATGAGTCCTTTGTTCAAGATTTCCTAGTCCATATCAGACTACATCACATACATTAATCTGGCTCTGAGATAAGTAGCTAAATCACTTGTGTTACGGATATAGGGATCAACAGTGGTATTACAAATATATACTTAAATATTGGATATTAACACCCAGACACAGAACAAACACAAGTATTCATCACACGAATATTTGTGCTGGTTGGGAATGGACCCCTCAACTATTGGCGCATGGGGCAGGGTCACTACCGAATGAGCCATCGAGCCAGTCAAAATAAAAAAATATATAAAGAGAGATATCCTGAGAGATCTTTATTCAGGACTATCTGTTTGTAGAAATCGTGTTATTTAACAGATGTCCGGTCTCAAATAATTTTTAAGAATGCGTGTACTTTTTCATATATTTGAAATAAAATGTGAAGTCCAAGCAAAATACACCTGCTTTAAGTATAAAGCTTTATAGGGATTGAAAAGCAGGAAATATTTCTTGAATGCCTAAGCTTTAATCTAACGAAGGGATATTTTAAATTCTTACCAACGGAACGTCATATTTTAAAACATGTTTTTAAAAGTTTTGTAGAAAAATCCATTTCATCACCTCATACGGATATTCACCTGATAATACCGCATTAACATTTTCCAGTTTAACACTTTACAAAAAACACTAATGATTGTATGGTGTAGAAGTTGATACTTGAAAGTGTTTTGTACTCCAACAAATCTTTAAATGAAATTAAGCGAAGTAGTAGATAGTATAGAGATGGAAGACGAGAATTTTCTCGGCTTACTGCAAGGGTCCTCAGGTGGAGAGGCCGTCTAATTAGTGCGGCCCCGACACACTGACATCAGACAACACTGGTGCGAAAAGGTTTGTGATTCGCCTCGCCTAGAGCAAGACGACGAAAACAGATTCCAGACTTAACGACTTTATAGTTTAGCGCGATGTACTGAGGATGGGTACATCGATATACGTTGGAGTTAAGTTTAAGTTTAGTTAGTGAAGTAGAAGAACCCACAAATGTGTGGAATATTGATCGTAGTTTAAACACAGGATTACAATTTCTCAGAATTTAGGTGGTTGATATGGCCTATCCATATGGATTTGTTAAGTATAATTTCTTTGTTAAGTATATACTTAAGATATACCTACCATGATTTACTATCTAGTTTTGGAATTACAAGGATTATATTTCTAGATTTTTGAAAACACTGCTTAGATTTAAATTTTTGATGAATTAATTGGATCGTGAATATATTTATACTCTATGATCAGTTTAAAAGATATTCAAAAAA
Organism: Glyphodes perspectalis; assembly: GCA_951394215.1. NCBI lineage: Eukaryota > Metazoa > Arthropoda > Insecta > Lepidoptera > Crambidae > Glyphodes > Glyphodes perspectalis. The sequence goes on from OX596217.1 coordinate 7,952,042, forward strand.
CATACAAAATTCCAATGAAGTAATTGCCAGTGGTAAATTAATAGATCTTTTTTTGCCAGGAATTTTCTACCAGCAAAGAGAAAATATAAAAATAAAGACAGGGACTTTACCAAAAGTTGTCTATAAAATACGTACATTTCAGTTATATATTCCGTATTATAATTTGGTATAACAGTTGCATGGATTCAGTAAACGATAGTATTTAAATTGATGTTTTATAATCTGACATCATGAAATATAGCAGCGAAGTTCAGTTACAGTAAGTTTTCCTGATAGCGTGAGCAGTATTACTGAGTCTCGCATCTGCTTGTGAAGATTAATTAATGTTAATGAAGATAAAGAGAGGCTTCTACAAAGAGGAAGAGGCTCTAGCCTCTTGAGTGCTTGGGAGGCAGAAGAGTGCGGGATAAGCTGCGAATAGTTTTACTTGGGTATGCAAATGTTCATACGGAGAAGAATTAATGACTCCAACTTGCATAGTTTTTATGCTTTGATTAATCGCGGTTTCATTGCCTCTAGTTGATGTTTGTTCATTTGATTGTTTGGAATAAAGTGCACGATATTAAAACCAGACTTAGAATATAAAATGGTTAGTTTTTTGTTTGCAAAAGTTTTTTCTTAGCTCTTGTAGCTAATAAATTTGCATGTATAAATATAGTGTTGCGTTAATGAGGGTGTTTCTAAAAATAAATGCACTGAAAACTGTTAAACTTACAATTTCCCATAATCCCCGAAGGGGTAGGCAAAGTCAAAGGGGCAGCAGACCCCTTTAACCACATTCATCCAAAAATAAAACTAGCTGGGCTGGGTTAGATGGAAAAAAAATAAAAAGAATCACAAGTTGCCAGCTTGTCGCCTACACAATCACATACCCAAAACCTCATATACCTTTAGTTGCCTTTTACGACATGCTAGGCAAGAAACACAGTTGTTACATTATTTTTAAGTCCCAGACCAACATGAAACAATGGGCTGGGTTAGATGGAGAATCGTAAAAAAATTGTGACAATTGGCTAGCTCGTCGGCTACACAATCGCATATCTACATAAGACCCCATATACCATTAGTGGCCTTTTACTACATGCTAGGCAAGAAACACAGTTGGCACTTTCTTTTTAAGTTTTTTTATAAATTCACATAGTTTTAAAAATATATCTTATTTAATTTTATTTCCTTTATTTTGGGAAGGAAATTATAATCGGTATTTTTTTTATTATAATCGTATTAAATAGAGGTGCATGTATTTGATATACATTGATTTACGCATTCTTTAGTAAAAAATGTATATATATGTTAATAATATACTTTCATTTTGAATTTCGAAATAAATGTTTATTTTTTGGTATAGGTAATTATGGAGGATCACATACGCTAACGTTAACAATAATAAAATCAAAGTGGTCCTCAGTCATAAAAAGGTTGGTAACCACTGGCGAACAGTGTCATCGCGATTGACGCGACAAACACCGAGATACCTGCGACCGGTAAGTCTCAAAGATTACTTCGATGGCGTTAAGAGATTTCCGGATTACATCAACTTTGAGCAGCTCTTAGTGAACTACGCTACTACTTTGAAATGAAAACGGTCTCCTGCGTGCTTATGTGACCTTTTGGCAGATTTGGCGCGGGCCGCCCTGCGCGGCTTAGGTTCGCTCGGGGAGACCGAATGACTTCATCTCTAGAAAAAAGTTGAAAGTATACGGTCAGTATATTGCCTTTTAGTTAGTTACATAAGTATGTATTAATTTGTAAAGAGGTTTGAGTTTGTGTTTAACTACAAAAAGCTTTTTACTTAGTAGTTCGTATTTTATTTTTAAAGTTGAAAACGGAAAACAAGCGTATGTGTTTTAAAGTATTTTTATGTAGCCCGGCATAATAGTTTTTTTTTTTGCCAAATTAAAGCTAGCCAATGGTGGCATTATAAAGCTATAATTGATCGAGATTGATAGTGGACTTCATAAGACAAATGTAGAAATTTCGACAAGTTAAGTACTTACAAAATTATTAAAAAGTTTTCAGTTACTGTGTAGATTTTATTAATAGAAATTAAAAACATAATATGTCTTTTTTCCATCCTGAAATACTGTCCTTAAATCACATTACAAATAAAAACGGTGACGATCTAATGTCCCATTCGACACTAACAACATCACAGTATAGTTGCACATGGCCCCCAATTAGCTCAATGACGTTGAAAGGTAAATCGTCAAACCTTTCCGCCGTCAAAGCCGCCGTCGCACCTGCCTACCCATAAATATACCCTTTGAGTCTTGCCCTTCCCTGAAACTAAGCACACGGCAGTGCATCCGGCCAAGTTAAATCATAAAACTACGGACTTTATATTATTTCTCGTCACTTTTGCCTTTATCATCTGACTTCATTTTATAGCTAAGTTGTATCGAAAATTTAATAATTTATTAAATAGCAACTTTAGTGTTTAGTTTTCATCGTATATGTTTGTTTTGTCGTGTTTTATTTAGAATAAATAAATTAGCAAGTCTATATACCAAACTTGGCACCATTTTTGGTATCATTGGGAGAATATGGCCTATTTTTTCATTCATGTTGTAGTGGAATATACGTGTAACTTTCACGCTCAATGCTCATATGCAATTTACCTGGAATGGTTTGTAACCGTCATCTTTTTATATTTTTTGTGTGCACGTGGATGGTGCGTACGAAAAAAATGCCGCTATAATTGCTTCCACACGTGCAAGGTGAGACGGAGGTACGCGTTAAATTCGTTTCGTGTACGCTTTTTACATACATACATACATACATACATACATAACATCACGCCCATGATCCCCGAAGGGGTAGGCAGAGTCGAAGGGGCAGCAAGCCCCTTCAACCATATACGCTTTTTTATAAAAATAAAAATAAAAGTATTTTTTAAAATGTTACTAATACGAAAAAAAAATTTTAAAATAGGAAAGTATATACATATATGATTTATTAAAATATTTAAAATGGTGTGCGAAAAAGTTTTTTATTCCTGACAAACTTTTCAATTTTCTGTACTAGCAGAAAAGAGGCCTCTAAAAGATGCCGTACGAAGCCAAGTTATGAAGCGCTAAAGAAAATAAATTCGGATAGAAAACTTAAAATAGTTTTGGTTTAAATTAACGACTGGTTTTAACTTTGGATATAATCCAAGACTGCCAGATGTTCTGCCATTTTCTAGCTTCACTTGGCAAGCTGGAGTGAAAGTAACATTATTTTGTGGGCTTTACACTTGAAACTGTATCAAATAATATTTGGGTCGGTACTGTTACAGTAGGCAATTGAAGTAGACGTAACGGGAATAAATACGCTAACCTAGTTTATGTTCATCTGTGTTAATTAGAAATTAAGAATATTGTTTTATTATATTAAGAATATACTAATCCTTCATTTTGACGAAACATTGTCGAAGATACATTGCATTCAAGTTGCGCGTGGCGTCACATATTCGTAAAATTTTTACTAAATTGTGACGTCGCAAGCCCTCACTCTAAAACTTTGATGCTCTTTATCTTTGTGATTTTTTTTTTATTTGATAAAGCGAAAAATATGTGTCCAGTATTTTTGTATAATCTAACTGACAGACTAAATAGAATTATAGTTTTTTAATGCAGTCATCATCCCAAGTTCATATGAGTAGATCATAACATATAAAAAAACATACATTTAGTATTAACATACAAATTATTTTTAGTACAGACTGACCTTTGTAATGCCTGTATAAAATACGTAAAGGCACACGGATCTAGCAGTGTTGTCCTACGTTATATTAAAATACTCCACCTGCCACTCTCATATTGCTCCGCATTGACGGCCCAACCGTTTGCCTTCCAATCTTTTATTCGGTAACTCTTTTATTATTTCCCGTTTTGTACAAAGTTTTTGTTTATAGTCTGTTTTTGCTGAGCGATATGTTACTAAAATATTTTTTTTAATCTTAAAGGAGCTTGAATCAGAAACCATGCTGTTGAGAGCTATAGTAACTCGGTAACACACGTCTTACATCCGAAGGGTGCGGCTTCAAACCCGTGCACGTACATTTGGATTTTCAAATCTTATGTGCATTTTTTATACCACTAGCTCGGCGGTAAAGGGCAACATCGTGAACTGAAACCTGCAAATTCTAATATCTAACTATGGATATGGACCATGATCCAAATTGTCTGGCCCCCTGGGTATGAAAGTTAGATCGGCGGTCGCATTAATATAATCACCAGGCTTTCTAAATCCTGGGTCATGGTCTAAGCGGACCACGACAAAGCACGGGGCATAACGCTACGAGAATGATGAGGATGAATTTGTTGGCGCCTTAAACTAGTTGCTACGTTTTCCAGGTTCCAAATTTTATCTGTGTCCAATTTTGTGGTAGCCAGATTAGTGTTTTAACTTAAATCGTAGTTAATCACAGTTTGCACACTCCTTTATAATCCACTAACTTTTGCCCGCAGCTCCGCTCGCGTGGCGGCTTAATTTTTTCCGACACCTCCAACAAATATTTTAGCCAATGTATACAAACTTAACAAATTATTATATATAACTAAACCTCCCTCAAGAATCTCTCTATCTATAGTTAAAAACCGCATGAAAATCCGTGCAAGAGTTTCAGAGTTTATCGCGAACAGACGGACAGAATCGAAGGACTTTGTTTTATTAGTGATGATACCATTGGCTCATCTAAGCTTCCAGTTACAGCTAAGCTTAAGTGCTAACTTTTATACAACTTAGTGTATTTAAGACTTAACTTAGTCTTAAGAAAAAGGCACTCAGCAATAAACAAAGTTCGAATAATATTATGAAGGCCAGAGTGGATAATAAAGGATGTTAGTTACTCTTTCACGCAAATTTACTGAACAGATAAAAAAAAAGTAAGCCTTTAAAGAGCAAAGGAATATTTGTATTCAGGAATAGTACAACAGTTCCTAGAAAACACCACGAAATATACTTCAGAGTCTTTTTTGTCAACTCTCTTCTCTGTATGAAAACCTGCGAGTGTCGGCCCATTTGGCACATTTGGCCGAATCTGATCCATTTAATTACTAATAGGGGTTGGATGATAAACAATACAGTGGATAAACTATTCAAAATTAACTAGGAAACAAATGATTCCCTCATCTTGTGACGTATAACATATAAAATTTGTTTTTAGGTTTTAATATATGCTATAAAAATGTTGATCTATATTCATACTTAACTATTTAATAGATCATGCAATGACACCATTTATATTAAATTTGGTAATATTAATTCTGTATCATATGACGTCACTAGTTACTATACGAACTAGTGACGTCATATGATGACAAGCCCATACAAAATTCATGAAGTGATTGCGTTTTGACATCTTTTAAAAAGTATCTTAATTGACTTGCCAGTCAAAATCCCTACAGTATGGTATTCTGACTGGTAATTCTTATTGGACACCGATCGGCGTATCTGTCCTTCAACATGTTAAATCGAAAAAGGTGAGGCTGGTTCCCATACAAATAGGTCGTCCACAAAACCAGCGATTATTCAGTTCCGACGCGCGGATTTATTGCGAAGAAACACGCTATCAATTGGGGGACCTTCGACCACTGACATCCCCCATTTCATTCACCTGGCCCGGTGGCAACCTTGGCCTATAAGGTAGCCGGATAGTTATAGTATCGTACAACTCGCTTTTTAACTGAATTCGAAGAAGTTTTTTTTTATTATTATCTAGCCATTTAAATCCCAGAAGTAGGAAGTAAAAAAGTAGAAACTCGTCCAATCATGGCCAAGATCTACAAGGCATTTCCGTTATCAGTGAACGAATTTATTGTTTCTAACATTAATTAAGGACATAGTTTTTTTGTGTCAAAAATACTCACATCCTAAATCTTTCAGACAGTTGGTAAGTATGCGAATTGTATTATTGTTAACGTATATTTAGTTAAAGTTTTGTTAGCACAAGCATCGTGCTGACGAAAGTGTGCCAATCTATTGTGAATCAGCTCTTATGAATACTTCCTTTGCCAAACTGAACCTCAGCCAAATATAGCTGTTGACATAGGCATTGACAGTTGTCAAAAGTATTAACTATAAGGTGACGTGACTTCCTATTGCTATTGCTAAAAAGAGCGGACAAAAAATCCCTACTAAGTCACGCGATTTCCTTTCGTCCATCCGCTGAACCCTTTTCAGCGTGACACACGGTGACAAATTTGTTTCTTTATATATTATTGACTGGCTCGATGGCGCATTCGGTAGTGACCCTGCCCCATACGCCAAGAGTTGTGGGTTCGATTTCCACCCAGGACAAACATTCGTATGGTGAATACTTGTGTTCTGTGTCGGGGTGCTAATATCCAATATTTTAGTATATATTTGTAATACCACTGTTGATTCTGATATCCGTAACACAAGTGCTTATGCTACTTACCTCGGAGTCAGATCAATGTATGTGATGTAGTCGGATATTTATTTAAATTTCTATATATTTATATTATTATTGTCAATACTGTATGGAATCGGATTCTTTGGAAATACTACATACTTGCAAAACTTATTGAGTCACTATCTACCACTTACATTTTACTTTAAGGTGGGTCATCTCTTTTGCGTATATAAGTATTTAATAAATAGTTGTGCACCATATTTCTGTGTATCTTGCAATATTAAAATGGAAAAATCGGTACATATATAATTTAAACAGATCTGGATTGATGAATAGGAATCCGATTAAGCTTTTCATTAATAGGGATTAACAATAGTCGGTTTTAGTTTAGACATGAACTCAGGTGTAAAGTTAATTATAAATCTGCAATTAACGCAATAAAACTTTAAATGTAAGCTCAGCAATTAATCAGATTGTAGGTTAAACAGTACCATCAAAGTTGTAAGTCAAATTCATAACATCAACTCCGGTTAACTTAAACTACGAGTAGATGCAATACAAGTAGTTGGCAGTTGAGAATTTAGTTACAATCGATACTAAACTTGGTGAAGACGCCACATCGCGTCTGTGAGCGGACGTTTCTCAACGTGAACTTTCTCATTATTTACGATAGGTTTGCTGAAAGTAGGCCACCGCCTGAGGATTGGTGGAAAAATGGTGGATTATTTACGTTACCGGTGTATTTATGTAGATCGTTTTTCGTCGAGATTAATCTGTCTTTACGATGGGAGTATAATTTTTTTTCTGGTATAGGACGGTTGAGTGAATAAATATGTTTGTAAGACTACTTGTTTATACGAATAACGAGTAAAATTGTCGCCAAACTTAGCAGAAAAATGTTTTATGTTCCTATTTTTACTTGTGTTTTGGAATTATGTCTTAGTCTTAGTCGTAAAAACATTATCTTCTTATTGAACGTACGTATACTTGTATAAATCATATTTTTTTTGTCTGTGTCTCAATCCAATTTATTTTTGTACTTGTACATACATGCTATAATTGGTGTTATAATATATGTATTAAAATTATTACATATACACTATTCAATTAGTTTAACGGTGTAGGTTTAGCCATCGCTAAGCTATATGTCAAAGTATAGACAGTGTAACTATGCCTTTAGAAAATATTATTTTTTTGTACGATTAAACCTATAAATTTTTAAATGATATTATGGACAGCTCTGTAAAAATGGATAGTATAGAAATGGTCATTCTAAACTATAATTTTGTGTAACTGCGACCTTAATTACAGTGATTATAAGCAACGATACGATCTGGCTAGGAATGGTTGGTCCATAAAGATAAGTAGCCCCAAATACAAAAGCATTTTTCACAATACCCATAGGATTATACGTTTGTTCAACCTTTGAAACGTCCGTTAGTAAAAGAAAAATAAATACGGTATTTGAGCTTTACTAAGTCAATACACTTAACTCGTCTGATCAAATTCGTTGTTAACTTAATATCCAATAGTGTTGCCAATTGCGTGAAATTGTTCTTACCTAGTGGAAATTTAAGGTAATAGCAAAATCGAGACTCTATTAAAGTTATTTCTAATTCTGTAAAGCCTATTTTACTTTACAGTGAACCACTTGAGGTGTTTTGATGATAAGTACTGGTTTAGTAAAAAAGCTACTGTTTTATACGGGGGACTATATCACCAAAATATATTAAAAAACGAACAACTCAAAATTTAAATCAGACGAGAGACTGAATCCCACAACACAGGGAATCCTAGTGTGGGAAACATTGATAGTTACTGTATGCATGTTATGGAAAAAAGTTTATTTATTATTTATAATTATTATATATAAGTATATAATACCTCTTTAACGATCTCACAGATAAGCACAGAAGATGTATGTCTTAAGTAGAGCTGGCCTTACTGTTTATAAAAATAATTTTCTAATGTTAATTGTATTTGAGGCGTCGATGGCGGGACGATCTCGCCATCGATGCGAGTGGGATTTAAATGGCTAATAAAATTAAAAAAATGTATGTAATAGAGCAACAGCCTAAGGGGCCGAGTTTCTTCGAAGTTTAATATATTTTAAAAGCTTTTGTCTTTTCACTGAAGACCTAGAGTTCGGGGTCTAGGTATTTTTAATCGATTTATTAATAGTGGTATTAATAGGTAATTCAAAAGTGTCTCTGGCAACACTGATCTAGAGCTATCGTCCGTACAATAACACTCAAAGAACTGGATCCATGCGCTAAATGCTTTAGTTGTCGTCGTCGGCAATCGGTTCCCAAAGGAAATGACTTTATGAGATTGTCGTGCACGAAGCAGTATCTTTAAACCCTGGTAATGGTGTAATGGGATGCGGGATCGCTACTAAGGTTTACGTTTTAAACCGGTTGAAGCAAATGAGATAAGTTTGTTAATGTTTTTATACTTTATCCGACACGTAAAAAAGGATATATTGTTGAATAGATACTGTCACAACATATTAGCTTGTATATGTATTTAAAATTTAATGTAAAGTGCATATTTAACCCTTTGCACACACGAAAGTAAATGAGGGTTGTCTGTTTGAACAAAAATAAACTTAGAACGAATGAAACAATTTGGGTAATTCTAAGACAAATATTAATTGTATTGCTTAAAGAGGTTTAAGGGGAAAAATTACATATCCAATAGGAAATAGGGAAGCCTGAAAATCAAATTAGGCAGGATAACGGCTGTCAACTTTGGTAATGATTCATTTTTCAATTCATATCCATTACTCACTTCATTAGTAAAATCAACATTGACATGATCGCCAATCGACAATTGAGACCATTACGATAGCACCATTAAGGCCCAGTTAGTATGTAAATTAATGGAAACGCAAACATCTCCGATTGATAATGAGAAGATTGGAGGTTCAAATATTTAGACATTTCCGGATTGCCTTTGAGCAAACCTTTACATACCTTTATTTATTAAATGTATTCTTTATCATCAGGACCTTGCACAAAATCGTTAGAAAATAATTGATTGTTTATATTTGAAAATATTTTGATATTGCATCAATGGAAGTTTTTGTTACTCATAACTGAATTACACCTCACCTTTGTCCTTTACTGAAACGCATTTTAAAGTGCTCAAAGCGCAAATGAATGTACTCCACTTGTGTTTAGAAAGTAACAAACAATTGCCGGTTAGTTTAAACTAAAAACGTAGCGGTAGCACAGGCGTCCTGCAAGGACTGAAGTGCCAGAGACATGCGTTGCGTACGTCTGGCGATTGTTAGTGGTTATTTTTATAGTCAGAATGAACATTTGGCTAAGGTTTTGAAATTTTTAATTTCGGTTTCTAGTTTGCTCATCTAAAAGGATCTGAACGTTCTTAATAGGAAATGGAGGTATAAAAAAAAACTTGGAAAAAACAATGTCAATAGGTACCGAAAAAAATTAAATTTTATCTTTAAGAAAGGTTCTTTTTAATATTATCATAGATTTTTACTTTTTAGTAGGAGTTCTGTTGCTATATACTTTATATTAAGTTATTTTTAAGTAGTGCATGACTTAACGAATTGGCATGATATCCAAGTACTGCATAGTATGAAGAAACGTAAGTTAAGTATTTCAATTTGATACTTTTAGAACTAAGTCATTTTAAATCGTATTCTCTGAGCATTATGATATTTTGCAACTGCATATTGTTACAATGACCATCTGACTAAGAGCTGAAATTACAGTCTCATTTAAGCAAACTTCTTACGCTCAAACACTAGGTGAAAGTCGGTTCCATAAATCAATCCTACCAAAAAATAGGCCGTTTCTTTACAGCGACAGCCTTCAGTGTGCAATCCAGTTTGTTTTACGGACGATCCCACGTGGCCGAAATGAAATGGTACGCACCGTGGGCGGCGTAACCCTTAAATTGACGCCGTAACAAACACAATACGACGTAAACAATGCGCCGCCATCACGCGACACGCCGCACGCGACGTTCTACATTATTCACAAAAGGATGGAGGTGAGTAGGGCCGTTGGAATAGTGAGTGATAGCGATGCGAGCGTACCATATTATTACTTATTAAAAGGCCTGCGTGTGCTGCAGCATAAACAAAAGACGGTCAAGAATGAGCGTTTCTTGTTTCGAATCGCGATCGTCTGTTGTTTGTATTGTCATCAAGCTAAAACAACAGCCGGTGTTCACGGTGTGGATGCGAAACATAGAATCGTCATCTTCCTAGCGTCAAGTCAGGGTCGAGCTCGGACTGTGGTCCAGGATTTAACGAGTCTGGTTATATTACATTGAAGCGACTGCTGTCTTATCTAGTAACCCTTAGGTAAACAAAGATAATTAAAATCTACAGGTGCAATTTCAGGTTTGAACCAACACCTTGCGCATGAAAGCCGTATGTTCTTGATCATTAAGCTATCACAATAGGAGGAATAATATAACTGCGCGTGAAAATAAACTAAAAATAACTCTTTTTCAATTGAAGTAAGAACAAGGACGGCTTACGAACGCGCACGTAGGACACTTGGATTTTTTAAATCTAAGTACCGTGCTCAGAACTCCATGAGAAAATCTGCACATTTTTGTGTTATTATGGATCTGTTACAACGACGCAATTTGTCTAGTCTCCTTTTCAATCTAAAAAATATTTGATACAGTTGTTAACTTTAATGTTTTGTCTATTTGCTTAATAGATACCATCAGTTCTGCAATCCCCGATAGAGCTTTAGGAGAGATAAGCTCTTTAAACCTGGTCAAATACCTAACTCGAACCCTGAACGGGAACGAGACAAACGGCTATGACAAAGAATATTTATTGGTAACAAAGAAAATATTCTTTTACAAGCTTCGAATCCAATAGCAATAAAATGCATGTATGAATAATGGGCAAAAGTCGCAAGTGGTACTTAACAGAAATCGCTGAGATATATATACAAAAGAACGAAATCCGACCGCTGGAGGAATATAGTTAAAGAAAATCTACGAGGCTGTTTAGATAGCGGTTACGACCCAGATTATGATCATAACAATAATTCAAACTGGAGCCCTATAGAGGAATGATGAAGATTCTTTCCACACATACATGTATATACTTACTTGTAAATCCGACCTAAAGAAATACGCAAGAGAAATAATTTTCGTGAACCGTGTCTTAGGATATTGTTGCTGAGAATTAACAAGAAAACCCTAAAAATATAATTAAGGACCCATATTCAGTTATTAGGCTATTATTTAGTATGAGTAGCATAAATTCATATTCAGAGAAAACAAAAACCGCTTTTAAGTGGTAGCATCGAAGGTATAATAAAAGTAATTTAAAAGGTGTTCATTTACAAAACATTTTACACCGAATTCAAATACTGAGTTAATGTATCGTATAATGTATGGGCCGTATACAAAGGCTAATAGACACCCTTCTGGAGAGCATCCCGACAAAATGGCACCTACAACACATAATAGTACCTCAAGCCCCTAAAGCGATTTGAAACATAGGTTGGGACATAATGGCGAACTCGATACAACAGTGCCGTAGTTAGGCCAAATTAATATTCATTGTCTGAGCAACAATGTGTTGGTACTGTTGATACCGCGCGGTTACCTCTCAGTAGTGACACCATGCCAGCACAAAGGAGGGGGACGTCCCAACTTGTAATTGTTAGTACGCTGCAGTGGAAATTTAGTTTTGACTGCAACTACCAACTTATTGTATGTTGAGTGTTGTAGTTAATACTGTAGGCATCAGTGAACTTAGTAATGGAGATTGTATGTGCTCGTTTTTTTCGTAGAATAAATAAATAAATAAAATAAATAAATAAATATCCGACGACATCACGTACATTGATCTGATTCCGAGGTAAGTAGCTTAAGCACTTGTGTTACGGATATCAGAATCAACAGTGGTATTACAAATATATACTTAAATATTGGATATTAACTCCCAGAGACAGAACAAACACAAGTATTCATCATACGAATGTTTGTCTTGGGTGGAGATCGAACCCACAACTCTTGGCGCATGAGGCAGGGTCACTACCGAATACGCCATCGAGCCAGTCGAAGAAGAATCTTATATGTTATAACTAGCTGTGCCCGCGGTTTTACCCGCGTTAAAGGCTAATATTATTTTTTCAAATTGGACCAGTAGTTCCTGAGATTAGCGCGTTCAAGCAAGCAAACAAACTAACAAACTCTTCAGCTTTGTAATATCAGTAGGTATAGATTTTATATTAATGGTAATATTTTAACGCTTAGTTTCTTGAGAGACCTCCTGAAACTCAACAAAGACGGTACTTGAATTATGGATATGTAAGTGATAATATATTTGTTTTAGTTACAATATGTAACCAATTACTTTTTGGTTGAAATCGGGAGATGGTGCAGTTGAATGTTAGAATTTTTGTCACCCTTACATACTGACAATTTGAGGCGGCATTTAAATAAATTATTATATGTACTAAGGTACACTGTTTCCATTCAAACTAGGAGTATCAAGAGATAATAATTATCAAAATAAATCACTCTAAACATCATTAAGCAAATTATTATGTAATTGCTTGTTCGCTGCCGGCTTCATGATCAATTAAAATTGGCTGCCTTGCCAAGAGTAGAAATACAATGGGTATTTTTATTCAGCTCGTTCAACTACAGATAATTGGTTGAAATAGAGTGTTACGCGACAAGGCTATGAGACTTTGTAGATTGTAAAAATATCTACACATTTTAACGAAATAATTTTCTAATAACACAAGACTTTACACAAGGTTTTGAAATTAAACTTTATAAAAATACTAGCGGCTTCGCATAGTGAGCATAAAACAATATAAACCACATCAACATCGCTTGCGTAGTTTAAAAGATCTAAGCGAACAGACAGAAGCGGCGAATACTATGTAAAGATTAAAATTCTGAAAGGCTCTTTGTAGAATATAATCTAATATCTTTAGACCTCTGATATCTTGAGGCCCTCATTAATGCGTTATCTCTGCTCTAGTTATCTTTATTTGTCCCATAAAGCCAGCACTCTTGGCTACACTATTTCTTATGATTGTGTGGTGTCAATACCGTTAGCAACAATATGCATTGTGTTCGTAATGATATGAGGAAAATTGTCATACGAAATTATGATACGAAGACGAATATTTTTATCCTAAGATGTGTTTTACGATTATGATATTATGATACAATATTCATTGCTCTTGATGCTGTCATCGTCATTCTCACAGGAAACCATTTTGGTAAAAACAATGTCATGTTTTTTGTGGTTTAACATATATAGTGCTACTTAATTACATATACTAAGAAGTATTACATATTCCCGTTATTCGCGAAAGAGTGGGCAATGTCTAGTCTAGTGGAAGTATCCTTGGACACATCTTATTTTAGTAACATACTAAAATAATATCTCAGAGAAAGATCAACAATCCATACCAAAGTCTCATGTTGGTGAGAGACTGACAAATAATGTGCCAACAGTGTTCCTTGCTTAGCATCTCGAAAAGACGTCTAATAGTATATAGGGTTTTGGATGTGTGATTGTGTAGGTGACGAGCTAGCCACTTGTCACTACTTTTTCATAATTTTCCATCTTACCCAGCCCAATTATATATTTGGCTCTATGTGGTGTAAGGAACTTTCTGCCCCTTTGGCTTACTCCTTCGGGGATTACGTACGGATTATCTATGTAAGATTAACAAAATCTATACATTATTACTTGAAACAAAATCTTTCTACTTCCCCTTTAACGATAATTACACAGACAGAGGAGTATGCGATTTGACATAGTTAAAGTTTATGTGGAGAAGTGCCAATACCTAATATTTTAATAAATAATGCATTATAAATACCTACCTTAAATTATTGCATTATAAATAGGTACCTTAAATTATTAAAAAACATTAAAGAAATAAGTTTGAATTTCGACCAGTGGGCGTAAAAGACGACTGTATTATAAATAGAGTTGTTTTACACAAAGTAATTTAATATCAATTACAGAGGTATTTATGAAACGCAAAACGGGAATGCAATTTAAATTTCGCAAATGTGATACATCACGTGTCTCACTTGTCAAAGCCAGTTTGTAGAAGCTAATGCTCGCATTAAGTACAAATGAAACCGCAGCACAGGATAATTATCCGTAATAACTGTTAGCCAACAACCAGTCGATACTCATATTAGTAAATACGTCGCTTTTCATAACATTCATAGAACGACTTTCAAGGGGTTTTTAAAATAGAACTAACTGCCACGGAAAATCTTACTTAAACGTCGCAGTAATATGTGAAAAGATTAGTAGTACTAAGTTATATATCAAGCAAAAATGACATAAAATGTATGGAGAGTATTGAGTTTTATCTGTATCTGAAATAACGAAGAAAACTAACACAAAAAATATAAATTGTATAGCTATCACTGTTTGAAAACATTTATCCGTAAACTAGCTGACCCGGCGCACTTCGTAACGCCCCGTTCTCGGAATTTCAATAACCATTTTTTTTCTGTGAAACTTTTTTTTTCTTTCATAAGAACCTTCATTTAATAATATCAAACACAACTAAAAATGAATTAGCGATATAAGTTTAGCTGTTCTCGAGATTTGCGCGTAGCAACACATTCAGCGATTTATTTTATACTATAGATAAAAAAATTCAATAAGTTTCAATGCATGTTTAATAGTGAAATAAAACTACATCTCATCTTTGTTAGGAGAAGAATTATGAAATGGATCACTTTCATATGCCCAATAGTAAATCTAAATAGAAATAAAAGTATCTTTATTAAAGTAATTAGTATTCTTTAATCCAAATCAACATATCTTTCGCGACCATAATTAAGAACGAGTAACCAAAAATCCGCTATCTTCACAAATACAACAAACGATTTTTGTTAGCGTTGGTAGGTACTAAAAATTAATTGTGGCTGAAGGGAAAATGTCGGTTCCCTGCTCCCATTAAGTATAGGTAATTATTTCGACAATAGGGAGGGCTCTCAATCCCGTGTTCCAGATATTCTTTTCATTATTCGCTCCGTCTACTTCCATCTTAAATAGCATTTTCTGATGGTGTTTTGTAAGTAAAAATAGAGCAAATAAATACGTCTTGATTTTTTGGTTCTTTTAATTACAAAGTATGGATTTAATTTATATTTTATTCAGCTTGAGTACTTTCCCTTTACACTACTTCTCTTAATTATATTACACTGCTATTAAGATATTGTAACAGTGGTGTGCTTAGATTTGCACTACATATTGTAATTAAATAACAAAAAACACTCCACTAAAATATAACTGTTATTTTTTAATTATTTCTTTGCTATTTCTAATTAAGTCATCAATCAAGAACAAATGAAAACTATAAAAGGAACTTGTTAGTAATATACGAAGTACGGTGAGCAACGCCACCTGGTTACAGATATGTACATTTATATTTTTTCTATAATGTATGGTAGTCGCATGCCTACGCTGGCGTTGTCGCGTTCACTATTCTATTTGTACTCAGAATCTTTAATAAAACCTAGTTTGATTTGCCCAAATTGTGCCTAATTATTCATAACCCTTCAGAACTGAATAACACTTTTATTTCAAAATTTATTTGTACATAGCGATACATATTTGCTTTAGTGTTGAGAACTGAATGTACACACACTTAGTCCGGTAAAATGAAGTATAATATTAAATTTTCACAAAGAGCTAAATGTTTATAAAAATATTATATGAAAACTACTTACTATATCTCTCGGAAGATAAGAGGCTTCAAGCCCTTTGAGTGTGCAGTCTCAAGACGTTCAAGTGTAAACCCTTCCTACTTAAACAAAGTGCCACTTCAATCCCTAGGGGAGAAAATAATTTGTAAGATTCTCTGAAAATATTTCATTGTTTTTATGCCTTTCGCAAAAGCTCGACTGACGACCGATTTCTTATAAGGTTTTCATTGTCTAACTTTTACTATTTTGACACATAGTATATCGTAAATGTATATTAGCTTTGTTGTACATTTCCTTAATCTATATCCCCCCTCTATATACATGTGTAAGGATCGTGACATGTGGCGTTCAGTTCTCTCTGCCTACCCCGCTAGGGAAGTGGCGTGAAGTTTTAGCTTCTTAGTTATGTCCACCCCTAACTTAAGGTGTTGCCTGGGGTTTTAAGCTATTACAATACGGTTTCGCTAAAGTTAACTTAGTGGTGAATGACTGTGTGTAATATCCCAAATACGACTATGTATTTGTGGCTCCCCTGTTGAGTTATGGGAGCCAGGTCGGGGTTCTTTAACTTTTCTCTTTATAAGCCAGGCGCGCCTATCAAAGCAATTGCTCTATAATTCCAATATTATCGGCTTGAAACGTCGTTGTGATTAAACAACAACTGTTTTTGATGAAATTATGGTACGGAAAAAAAAAACATTAAAGGGTATACGCTGTATTTTAACCCGAAAAAAATAAGATTCAGTATAGATAAACAAAGTATAGGAGCAACGAGCCCCTTCAACCACATTCACCCAAAAATAAAACTGGGTAGGGTTAGATGGAAAATTGCGAAAAAGAGTGGCAAGTGGCTAGCTCGTCGCGTTAGTCGCCTTTTACGACATGCTAGGCAGGGAACGCAGTGTGCACATTATTTTTAAATTCCCAGACAAACATGGGACAAACAATCTCTTTAAAAGATCGGATGCGGACACGCGGAGCCGCGGACGAAAGTTAGTTTCGTAATGTTTATCATATCATCATCGTATCATATCATCACGCCCGTAATCCCCGAAGGAGTGGGCAGAGTCAAAGGAGCAGCTGGCCCCCTAGGCCACGTTTATCCAACACTTATTTTACGTAGCCTACAACTGAATTTTTAATTTACGTTATTCTAAAGTAAATACAATTGCAGCTCTTCCGCTCTACAAACGAAGAGCACAAAGCCTCCAGCGGCTAAAAATGCTTACAATTAGCGCTAAAATACTTAAAACACTTGCCGTTTGTTTTAATTGCACTCGTGCAATTTAATTTCACTTTGCTGAGTGCAGTGGCAGAGTTATTGCTGTGGAGAAACGCGCTTTAGGTTAATGGTGCAGGCTGGCCCCTACACTGTTTCGTGGTATGGCTCTAGTCCAGACCCAAATTGGCTCTTGGATGGTACAGTCAGCCATGACATTTAAGCTATTCGTGTCGTGCATTTCTGTTTAGAAATCGATATAGTACCTACAGTCTAAAGTGAAATGTTTATTTCTAATTGTGAATATGTATGAATATCCTATGTTGGTCTGGTCTCTGACTATCATGTTGGTTATTATTTTATTCAATCATCTTAAATATGTACTTTAAAGCATTTGTAATATGGAAATAAGAATTAACGGAAAATCACAAGAGACCTGAGAAATACATGTTTCATCAACAACTATTTGTTGCTGTGCGAAAAAGGCTGACAAATCAAAAGGATTTTTGTCCTAAAATTTTAGAAGAATCTAGAGCCTGAGTGGATTGATTATTTTATTAGCGACTTTTTCAATTCAACAGTTAATCTAGGCGATCGGTTCAAAGGAACTCAACAAAACAAAGTTCATTATGAACGTAAAAACTAGAAGAGACAGCCCGCTTTTCCGCTAAGTGCTGTGTAAATAAAATACATTTAGCAGGGTCTTTGAAGCGGTTATTACGATCCTCGGGCTCCGGGCACAATCGCAGACAATCACGGTCTCGAGTGGAGTCTAGGGAGATTGGCGTGTCGATTGAAATACTTTTGTGTTGAGGTAACTAAACCGGTTCTGGCTTCATTGAAGCCAAAATTAAGAGGAGCGACTTTATAAACGGTCCAACATTATCTGGATTAACAACATTGATGTATTTTTACTTAGCTTGGTGGTTGACCCCCTCTCCGGATGCATCCTCTACGCCGACTGAGGCTTCGCGGGTGCCCCTATGGAATCGTGCGCTAAAAAAGTCAACCACGACTCCTCGTGGATTTGAACCTGCACCCAGTGGTGATATTTATAATTTGTAAGGAGTCAGATCGTTAACAAGCTGTCGAGTCCGAAAAAAATTTTGGTTAATAGTTAACCAATTTTGTGTGTTCCTTGTCAAGGGAAGTGCTAACCTTCTCTCCTTTATTACTACATTAATAGACATATAATTTTAATTCCTAATCTAACGCAACCCAAGTCATTTCTATTTTAGACTAATGTGGGGTCAAGAGCTCGTCGCTTTGGACTTTACCTACCCTTTTAGGAGATTATGGGAGTGATGGTACATACTCATGTGTACAGTACTTCTCAATAAAATTAAAAAGCAAAAGCTAAGGAGTAAACATTTTGAAACTACCCTGGCAATTCGTCTCACAAACTTAGCACAATCTATGGACATATGTCGCATGTTTAACGGTAAAATAACCCAACTCACAATTTGACGTATATCAAAATTAATATCACGTGTTTAAACATTCAGGTTCATTTTCCATCAGTAGCATATTTTGAGTTAGGTTTGAGGTACCTACCATTAAGATGCGATGTAGGTATATATATGTGGGAACACTGAAGACGCATCACAAATTGGAATTGATGGAAATCCTAGCGGCTCCGGCAGGATTGAAAATGACACCGGATTGCAATTCCTACTCACACGCACTTAATTTATGTAAGTATGTTAAGTGCTCGTACAATGCAAATCAGAATCATGCTTAATTATTTTTTTAGCAATAATATATTGTCGGCAGTTGTCAAAATAAGGAAAAAGTAAATAAGTAGGTATCAATCTGCGCAGGAGATATTATAGTGCACAAATGTGTGCGCAAGCACAGATGCACTCTATCCCTTCACTCTCATAGTCCGGTGAGACGGCAATTCGACATGACCGGTGAGAAGTCAGGTGCAGGACCAACGGCTTAACGTGCTTTCCGAGGCACAGGGGTAGTTAAACCGCTAACTTCCTGACTCAGACCTGTTACTGAGTAATTTCAATATTGAAATAACTAGCCACAAACCCTTGGTCGGACCTGGGATTTGAACCCGGGTCCTCTTGGTCCTTAGGCGGTGCATGCTACTACTAGATCAACGAGGTAGGTATAGTGTAAACATGTAGCATGACAAATTCGGCTCTCGAACTTGGCACAATTTCCAAACTGACGGACACATGTGTATATTAGTGGGAACACTGAAACGCATCACAGATTGTCTCAAACTACACGACACAAGTCCGCTCGGCATCCGTGCCAATGTCGCGCCCCGTAGTTACTGCGACATCGCAGGTGACGCCGAACTGCCTTGTCCAACTTGGTGCATTAGTTTCAATATCTGCGACACGATCTTGTGTCGGAAAGCGAACCTCAACTACAATATTGAGGTTGATTTCCATTGCACGATTTAAGTAGAATTGGAACGGACGTTTTGTGGTTGTCGAGTTAGTTAAATTTCGTGCTATTCACACTTATGTTTTGGTTAAAGTTAAAATAAAATAACTCAAATACTTTCCTCGCATAATATTAAATGTACTTTTTGTCCTGAAAAATGGATAATACACAGGAGACGATCCATCAACATAAAAAGGGAACATGTACAAAACTTGGGCACTAAGCAAAGGTATTATGTTACCTATAGGTAAGTAGGTATACCTACTTACTATACATGATGTCAGTTTGTATGGAAATCTGTTCCTTTTAAATTCATGCAAATGGATTTATTATTTGGCTTTACAATTTTTGTTGGTATACGCGCTAAGAGGATTAAAAGTTAAGTTTTTAGTTTCTATTTTTTAGTTTTATAATTACATACAATAAAAGAAATAGTGTTAGAGTGAATATTGGTTCTAAATATCAACAAAAGTAATTTATTCGGAAAGACACATTTGATCATCTTTTATACCTAAAATATAGTAAGTATATAGTTTATATCATTATCATCAGTTGGCCTGATATATACGTCCCAAGAATAGTAATATTAAAGGGCTTAATTGTATTCTTAGTTTTCATCCAACGATAAATAATTAAGCCTGAAAAAAAAAACAATGGAAATTAACATAAAAATTCGTACGAAAAACGCGTCAACGGAGCGTCCTAATTTCTTTCCCAACCTGCCAGTCTCCTGTTGTGTAAATTCATTCATCCCATTCATGCCTACTGCATGGAATTCTCATTATGATAAAAATTTGTAGAATAGATGGTAATTTTGCTCCATTTTTTGGTTCTGATGTGTATCGAAAATGTTTTATCCATGTATTATGTAAGTAGTCGATATTGTTGAAAAAAAAAAATGCAATACAAAAACTGCTTTTCCGAACCGCTTTTCATCTCCAGTTGATTCGAGGTTTTTCTTTGTTATGATTTTAATTGTGTAAACACACCACAATAAGTTTGCACAAAACATCATCCTTTCGGCGTCAGCATATTCCGAATTCAAAAAAATTAATTCCTCTCACTTTTTAGGCCACAATTCGCCGCGCGATGTCGGCACATTGAGAATAGGGCGCGGAGTACACGTCAGATCGTTTCATTTCTAGTAACGATCCCGACAGCCCTAATCCTAGTTGTGTCCAGCGCATATTCAGTTATCGAGACCGCGTCCCTGTTGGCTAGTGGCCAAATTGGCCCACACAGCAGCTGTACGGCGTATGAACTACATAATTGTCCAAGCAGCGGCTAGCAGTAAACATTTTCACTTATCTTATACTTGTATTCTTTATTTAACGGGGGCCGGTCCTTCTCAATTACGGAGCTTATATCTTCGAATGTCTAGTGGGAATTGAGTCAATGTAACATGGTGGAGGGGTAAGATTTATGGATGATACAAGTGTGTTATTCGTTAACATCCGAAACCATGCATGTTACGAGCTTATAATTAAACTCGTAACATGCAGGGACTAATAATTGCTCTTTTAATAATTTATTGAAGTATTGATATATACGTCCAAATAATGAATATATCAAAACTAACTAACTAACTAACTAAACTTCACGCCACTTCCCTAGCGGGGTAGGCAGAGAGAACCGAACGCCATATGGCACGATCCTTACACACCTCACTCGCCTCTTCAACATTCATAATCCTTTTCATACAAGCTCTACGATTTTTATGACTCCTAACATCACCTTCTTTTAATACACGACCAATCTGGTCGTGGTAGGTGAGCCTGGGCCTTCCGCGGCTCCTACATCCTTCCACATTCGCATTGTATATCTGTTTAGTCAATCTTTCGTCATCCATTCTTTCCACATGTCCGAACCACCGGAGCATGCCTCTTCTTACCTTGACTCCGACGCTGTCCTTCAGAATATAGCATGTTTTTAATATCCAGCAATATAGTTATATTAAGCTTTATATCTCTTTTTTCTTTTTAACGGGTTTCAACGCAAGTGGTTCATGTAACTTTTTGAAATCACATTAATTATGAAATGATTTACTGAACGTTGTCATCTAGTTTATTTAATCAAAATAAGTTGTAGACACATAATCAATGATTCAGATTCATGAGTGCTGCCATTATACAATCTAGACACTTGACGATAGTCAATAATATTTACCAATAATCCAGTTTGTCGTGATCACACAAGGCACTTACCTGAAAAGAAAAAAATGGATATTAATATAGGTTGAAATGTTATATTGGGTAAACACTGAGGCATTTATAGTAGGTTTTCGTTCACGAATCTTACGTGACTTATCGGTATTTTTTAAGATTGTACTTGACCACTTGACATTTACCGTAATTTATTAATTTATAATGATTAATGTGTATGTTTTGAAAAGAAACTTCAAACCTTATCCTTAAATGTTCGAGTATACGCTTCAAGCTTTTATTCTACAGAACTTCTCACTCTGTAACGTACATACTGTTTAGAATATTAATGTGCAACGTAGCGTATACACACGTATTACCAAAGTAACTTCTATATTACTTTTTTCACCGGCAACTTTTCTCCCAAAAGTAACTAAGAACCGTTTTCAAAGACAAAGTTCTTTATTGTAAGTACCCAAAGAAAGCAATCGAACACTAAAGTATTAAAACAATTCTACAGCAGTCTTACATCGCTACTTCCTTTAGAGCCCTCGAAAAGTATAATGACGTCGGAAAATCCGAGCTTAGTGGAGAGTCATCGATACTTAGCGTAGATACATAATGGTTTCAGCTAACGATGCACTTCGCCCTCATTAAAAAGGGCAATGCGCTGTAGAAAATATTACGTTAAACCCCTGGGCTTAGATAGGAAATGGATTACAGGTTAGGAATACAAACAACTGAAATACTGTTTGACTAGCTCGATGGCGCATTTGGTAGTGATCATGCCCCATGCGCCAAGAGTTGTGGGTTCGATCCCCACCGAGGACAAACGTTTGCGTGATGAATACTTGTATTTGTTGTGTTTCTGGGTGTAAATACCCGATATTTAAGTATATATTTATAATACCGCTGTTGTGGTAACACCAATGTCTGATATTCGTAACACAAGTGCTTAAGCTACTTACCTCGGAGTCAGATCAATGTATGTGATGTACCTACATATTATTTACTGTTGTGTTAAATAGAACTTGTAATCTTTAAACATCATCATGATAGGCCGGTTGGTCGAGTGGTCAGAGACCGTGGCTAACCAGAACCACCAGTTTTAAACCACTAAATCCATTTTAAAATCGTTTCATTAATGGAAAGCTACATTATTAGTGACTATAAAATATAATGCTATATTTTATCTCCGTATTCCGTTGGGAGCGGCAACTACACGTGTTAAGCCGCGGGTCGCTGCTAGTTTACTGTAAATATTAATTAGATCCATGCCGTGCAGTAAAGCTGCAACACCTCGTATATGCCTCAAAGTAGCTACTAGTTTATAACTTAATAAAAACAAGTTACAATTACAAGCCTTAAATTGAATGGAACCTCTTTTACGTGCAAACGAAGTGAAATAGCCCTTGCGACTTATTCAATCGCTGATAAATTCCGTGGCGTTACGATATTCGGTATTCTATCCCCGAATCTGTATGTAATGCTCTGCTATTGGAGAAATCTTTATGTGCGAAAATATATCAAAGTTTTTCTCCCACGATTTTTTGATATTAGATCAGCGCTATGGAAGTAAAAATGTTACGTTTGAACGTTTTTCGTTTTGTTTTGATTTCTTTTATACATTATGCCTTTACACACCACATACATATATTATTATACAATATATTATGTACAAAGATACGGTTGTGTTGGGTATTCCTACGCATGAATTTAAGATTACATTGAATCGAAAAAGTAAAGAGTTTTTAATTTGTATTAAAAAAATATATTAATAATTATTTGCTTTAAAGCTATATATGTAGTGTTCGATCACACAAGTTCAGTAATTAATGGTATTTGCTAGCTAATTTTGTATTATGGCATTTATTACAAATACTTCCCTACTAATATTATAAATGCGAAAGTAACTCTGTCTGTCTGTCTGTTACGCTTTCCCGCCTAAACCTCTCAACCGATTTTGATGAAATTTGGCATAGACAATCTTTAGACCCCGAGAAAGAACATAGGCTACTTTTTATTGCGAAAAAAAAACGCGATATAACCGATTTCTACGCGGGCGAAGCCGCGGGCGGAAGCTAGTATATAATAAATACCGGCATTGTTCCAATCAAACGCAGTCTTAGAACGAAGGCTTAATCTTCTTGCGTCTAGGTGAGTTAATGTCGCTTAGTTATCTCAATAAAAAATTGCAAAAACAGAAATCTTGTCAATAATGCGCACAGTTTTAAAAGTTAACACCACTTGCTACAAAGTGAGAAGGGGCAAGTCTTGCTTGTAATATGTACCTAGCGCCGAAATATTCCGCCAGGCCTCCCAAAACGCGTTGTATAAGTTTCGAATCCTCGAGCCCAGAGGGCCTGTCGTATGTACTGAATTACCTGCTCCATACACTATATGTACACATGCGGAGGAATTTATGTATATAGATACCTAGAACCACTATTAACCGAACTAAACGCGATATGCATTATGTAGTACGGTGCAGTGATGATGCAGCGCGAAAGTAAAAAATCATATATACGAGTATAGATACCTATTAGTATGTACAAATATTTATTTCAATAATGGTGGTTTATGACACCTAGGCCGCTTTTTAAATATAGTATGCTTTACGTACTATATTTAAAAAGCCTAGTCCCATTTGATGTATAAATAACATTGCTCTTTGGCCCTGTATGTATATTATGCCCGTAGGTACTGCGCTATATTAAGAATTTAATTAAAAAGCTTTAACAATTTTGAACAATTTAAAAAGTTTTATGACAGAAAATCCTTTTTTTTAATATAAATATTGTAAAAATATTGCTTATAAAAAAATATATCCATCAAAAAATATACCTAAACCTACACATATCACTTGCATAATTTCCTCTATTTTGTATGCGTCGTAATGATACGAAACATGTTTTCTTAAATAAGTCTTTCGATGATTGAACTAGAAACAATCAACCATTCAGAGAAATATTCAGTTCCAGCGACGATTGTCAAGAAACAGAAAAAAATCACTAGTCGTGGATAGTTTTCTCCAGATAAGTTTGCATTTGGTTCCAGCACAGCCCAAGGGAGCCAGTGGAATCACGCCACGCCTCGGATGTGCCGAGCGCAAGTGAAATAACGACAAATGGGCATATGGAAACATTGGCAGACGACGTGTTTTGTCGCCGAGATTCGCGTTTGAATAACAAATATTTCTTTTAGAGGGAAATAATGTCGACAGCGAAATAAGTCCGCTGAGACGCTCAGGGAATCACTCTTAAATTTTAGCGGCAAATCGATTTCGATGAATTTTCATTGGTATTTTTAAGTTAATGGAATTTTGAATAGATGGCTTTTGTTAGAACACATATATGTTTTGTCCTATGTTGGTCTGGGACTTGAAAAGATTGTGCCGACTGTTGTCTAACATGTTGTAGAAGGTGATTAATGGTATATCGGGTTTTGGGTATGTGATTGTGTAGGCGACGAGCTAGCCACTTATCACTACTTTTTCACAATTTTTTATCTATCCCAGCCCAGTTCTATTTTTGACTGAATGTGGGTGAATGGGCTAGATACCTCTATGACTCCACTCACCCCTTCGGGAACTAGAGGCAAGATGTTGTAAAAAAAGAATTATATTACTTGAAATATAATTTAGATAAAATCCAATCGGAGAAGGTTAATTCATATAAAAAATAATAATACGTGTATATTAATTATGCGCTATGAATCAAAACCCTGAGATAATAATAGTATTAAATACTTAGATATCCATTAATTGTTATTATCGTATACCATTTCAAACCGCTTAGAATAATTTACGTAAGTAATATCGGGCAAAGATTCCGAGCAATTCACTTATAATATTCATTACTCCACTTAGACGCATACATACATACATAACATCACGCTCATAATCCCTGAAGGGGTAGGCACAGTCAAAGGGGCATCAGGCCCCTTTAACTACATTCAGCCAAAAACAAAACTGGGCTGGGTTTAATGGAAAATTGTGAAAAAGTAGTAGACGCATATTTCTGTTATCACTATATAAAAATGTACTCCAACAAGATCCTACCCCAGATTCCACTATGAAACTATTTACTTTTCAGAAACAAGGAATAAGAGAACAAATGAGCTTATCTTCCAAGACAAATTAAGACATAGTGCTCCACACTTTCGCGTGCCCACTGTTTCATAAGATACAAGACGTATTCGCCAAGAATTTAATTGTGTATTCTTATTCTGTTGTTTTAGTTAACGCGAAATAGAGAATACAATCTAGAGCGTGTTTTTACTTCAAGATTACCAATCTTGTATGAGGATACAGTTATAATTTTGCAACATCTTTAAGTCCTTTTTAATACTATGTACCAAAATTAAACAAAGGAAAACAAATAAAAAAAATACTTGAAATCTTAAAAAAATTAGATATAGGTACTTATAAGTAAATTGATAGCTTTAATGTGTTGACTCAACTTTCCTATTCTTTAAAATGGAAAATGAATTCCGCCAGACTCATACCTAAACAGACAGCAATATTTTCTTGAAAAACTAAGTAGATGATATTTCTTATCATAATTTGGTGAAATAATTCACAAGCGTGTTGGTAAGCACTTCGGTGGAGATTAAGTTATCCGACGTGACGATTGTCGGGCTCATTATATCTGCCTAACCAAATTTTTATCATTTAAGTTTGCTCTAATTCCGAAAGAAATTAAGGACGGAAGTTGAACAATGAGAGCCCAGGGAGGGGACAACAACCTCTATTATATAAAACTGTTTTTTTACAAATGCTCTTGGAAGGCAAAATGAGGTTTAGAGAAAAAAAATTCTACATCGCTTAAACAGTTATGTGCTTGACAATAATTACTTATTTCAGTGGTTTTCACACAATCGACATTTGTTTTATTTCGCTAAGCATTGTTTTAAGATGGTTGTCATAATAGGTATGTATTATTATACAAAAGTCGTTCGTAGAATATTATCAACATAATATTTGAAAATTTATTGAATTATAGGCATTCTAAAATTATTTTATTTGTACATTATTTGCCATGAAAATTTAAATTACATTATCTATACGCCTTTCTCTACAAAATTTTGGTAAACTCTATTTGACAGGCGATATTGTAACACCTAGGATTCCAGCACTATGAATATCAATGATATTGTAACTATTTCAACCATATCATGGTAGATTAGACTATGCTATCAATATATTTATTTTCGACCCACATACTATATGTTTAGCTCTTTACTGCTGTTAGTACTGTATTAATACTACTTATTTTAAATACGAAAGTGACGTTATTTTCTTTGTCACAATTACACGCCTTGCTTAACCTATCATTATGAAATTTGAAATACACTTCTCAGGGGCATAGAAGAAATATAAAAAAGTACTCTTCTCAGAGGTAAAAAAAAACAACTTTTGGACCCAAAAAAAATCTCTAATTAAGAAAGTAAGTATACATTCTGGCGAGGCTACGGAAAAATTATCATTTGCAATTAGAAAACCGTTACCAAGAAATTATAATGGCTGACGTGTCTGCTACACACGAACCTTTCAAACTTAGATACTAGAGATATTTAAATTGTGTCCTCTACTCCGGGAGATCTTGACTGGAACATTACTTAGACTTTCAAGGATATATCGTAACCTTGCCCTATCATACCTTGGCAAGTACATCACCGAACTCATCTCGCTACCGAGAATCGTCCAAAACTTTGCGAGACTCGAGTGAGTTTGTCTGGCCCCCTAAAGGGTAGTGTTGGCGGGCTGGTGGGTTGGCAGGTTGGCGGGTTTGCCGTAATCGCGCCGCGTCGCGTCTGACAAGACGGAACGCATCCGCTTCCGACCGCCGCTCGCAATTCTTTGATAACAAAAGAAAATTTATATCTTTTGTTCATAATTCGTGTTTAAGATAGAGCAAGATATATAAGGCTTAATTCACCTGCCTGTAGTGCAAAATTAATACAAAAAAAAAAAATAAAATAAAAGACAAGAAGGCGCATGAGAGCATATCTTCCTTCCTTGAAATCCAAAAAAAAAAAATACCGATATTAAATACATATCATGTTTAGTAGAAGAGATAGATATTGCTATGTCTCTAGAGTAGAATATTTTACAAACATAACATCACGCCCATAATCCCCGAAGGGGTAGGCAGAGTCCAAAAGGCAGCAGGCCCCCTTAAACCACATTCAGCCATAAACTGGGTTTGTGAAAATTATGAAAAAGTAGTGACAAGTGGCTAGCTAGTCGCCTACACAATCACATACCGAAAACCCCATATACCATTAGTCGCATTTTACAACATGCTAGGCAAGAAACACAGTTGGCACATTCTTTTTAAGTCCCTCACCAACATGGGACTTAACTATTTTTATGAACTTAGAATATTTTTATGATTAAAATACCTTTTATTCATATAATTTTTACAGGCCTTTTTGTATCCTTATATAACCAAGTACATAATCAACACGTGAAGTAGTTACGAACAAATAAGCACCATCTCATTTATAATAAATATCTTTTAGTTAGAACAGCAAAACATTGGGTCCTGAAATGGTCTTGAAAGAGTAAATTACTTGTCCAAATCTACCTCACTCAGTTTATAAAGCAAATGTCTGTTTTTCACGCATCAAAGGTGAATCTATTCACAGTTGTTACCAGTAAAACCGTGGCCCATACACTCTTAATACATATTACAAACAGGCGTACAAAGGCCCTCGCATACAAATGTATAGCAATTAAAATGTATGTCGTATATGTTAGTACATATCTTGAACCCTTAAAGGCCTGACTGGATATAAGCCGAAGCTTAAGCGGTAGCGATTGTATGCAATACCCAATATACAATAATGCATGTATGCAATGCAATGTATGTATAGATTGATCCACAAATGAGTTCTGGAAAAATACATTATGTTTCCCAATTTGGAACAAAACATTTTTTAGTAGTCTGTAGTTTGTTATTTTAAAATGATATTTTAAAAGTTTATAAACAAAAATTCTAGTCGTTTACTTAGAGAACCTACATCTTAAAAAAAAAAAAACTTAAAAAGATATTAAGAAATGCAAAATGTATAATATTTTTCCTCCTCAATATAAGAGACTTCACTTTGCCGTTTTTATCTTTGTAACAGATTGCATCAGATTACTTACGCACCTGCGCACGCACCAAATATTACCATGGTGTTTCAGTAAAATAACAATCCTTGTTGTTAAGATTTAACCACTCTTTGCTACATAAAATCGTTTTCCCCTTTCCAAGATAATTTAGCGGGGAAATACGAGTAGATAATGGACAACGTTTAAGTAGAACTACATAAAAATTACGCTAACGCTCGTATTACGCCGAGCACCCAAGGCAATCTAGTTAAAGGCTTGGGAGAGACAACGCTATTGAGGCATATAATGCTCATGAGATCTCGCCTGTTCACAAACGCGGGAAAAATAAACGCAATAACACAAGGCGCGCCCTACTCACTTAGATAACGAACACTTGAGATTTAATTGCGACCGTAAGTGGGAACATGTGAGCCCATTTATTAAGGGAAATTGTACGGTTTCGTTCCTTATTAAATAAGCATGCCAAGAGTTTGCGACCGAGTGGGTTTTGTGCCTTTTAAACTAAATTGCTTATCTCTGGAAATTTCGTATGACACAAGATTGAACAAGGATTGAGTGTGCGATTTGGTGTCTTGGTCTATGGTTTTACAATAAGACAGAAAGAAATAAAAAAATATAATTTTACTGATTATTTTGCACCGCCTATTGGTCTGAAACTCAAAAAGCATGTAAGAAAGAAATAATTAAAAAAAGACTGATTGTTTTGCACCGCCTCAAACCAATGTCTGAAACTCAAAAAGCATGTATGTACCAACTGTTTTCCATAACTAAACCTAGCATTTCCTAAAAGATGATTAAAGAAAAATGACTCATACTACCATTAATAATGGTGTATTGGACATTGAGTTTGTGATTGTGCAGGTAGGCGAGCTGGCCACTTCACTACTTTTTCACTATTTTCCATCTTAATTTAATATTTGTCTAAATTTGTTTTATTTTTTTGTTTTATTGGGATGCCAACACAAGATACAAACAACTATGTATTAAGTAGCCTATTACTGCTTGTCAAGATAGTATACAAGTATGAGTGTTTATAGAATAATAGAATAATATGAATATATGTTTAGTGAATTTTAAAATCAGCCTCCAAGTATCATAAATACTTATTAATTCTACCTACCCTTTTAAAATATGCTGTGTCGTTTACGCCATACGCTGTTAAACTAAACCAGAACACAGTGACCACAAATAAAAAGCATCCAATAACAAGGTTCCATTTACACGTTAGTTTACGCGCAAAACCGAATGAGATACAGTTGATACAGTGTAGCCCCACGCCCCATGGTGTCAGCTCCATATATTTGCAGTGTCGTTCGGGCAGTTTAAGCTGACATCGACTAACTGTCGTGTGAACTCGAAATTGCATCATGGCGCGTAACCTATGTGTACACAGGCCAGAGTTGTTTACGGTTTTTTAATACGCATCATGAAGCGCAGAGCTGCATGATTTTAATCAGGTTAATAGTTGGCAGAGATGTGGGGTTACGGATGAGGAAATTACTGGCAAGCAATTATAGTTAATTATATTAAATGATATACTACCCTGATAGGAATGCTGATAGTTAACCATTTGATAGGTTAGACCCGGGTCTATTGTATCTACCAAAATTATCTTCAAATAATAGCATCTCAGAAGTCGAAATCTATGAGACATATACAATGTATCAAGCAAATTCAAAAATGTTCCAAATTTTGAGTTGAAGAAGTTTTGTTGAAGAAGTTTGGTTGAAGCCACATGGTTTACGTAGAGGTATTGGCTACACATGCATAAAAAAGATTCCTACAAATCGTCGATTTTCTCTGTTTTCGAAGCCGGGTAAAATACTGTGCAATAACCAGCAAATCCCGAGCATATATCACAGTTTCCTTTTACATCTTGCCAACGTAAGTCAATTCAAAACAGATTCAATCGTAACACCAACTAACCGTAAATTCACCCACATTTGACTTCCAAAAACTGTTCGATCCGAACTGACTTTATAGCCAATAGCCAGTGCTAGGGCATCCGTCGTCTCGCGTGCCCAACAGAGCCTTAAAAGAGGCTTACAAATACGTCCTCTATTGATTTGACTATCAAATTCCGTAGCAGTATTGAAAAATATAATTTTTGGTATATACATTACACTATTTACCTTGGAAAAGCTCTTATTGTTCAGGATTTTGGCGTTTGAAGCAATCTTTAAATAACACAGATTTTTGTTAAATTACTCATATTGTTACGTAGCCAGTTATAAAAACATAAATATCTAATATGCTTCTTACTAAACTACAAAGATAAATGAAACAGCTAAATATTTCTTTTATACGAGTTATGAAAATCACTTTAACTAAAGCGCACTGAAACTATCAAATTCCAATATCCAAGATAATCTTAGCATTTTCGTCATAACTTTTAAAGCTTTCGCAGATGTGCTGCCAACTTTGAAATTTGTTACGACAGTTTTGTGTATATCAGTCTTATCGTAAATGATTTTGTATGGACTACGAGCTTAAACAATATTACTTTTTATAAACTGCAATTGATGAATTTTTTCATATTTTAAATTTTTGATATAATATATACTAGGTTATTCACATTCTAGAAATCAAAGATCTGTCTATTAGTTTAGCATTGGAGTGAATATGCAGTCATATGAAATGGAATCTTTTTATATATATAGGCTTCAACCATAGATTTATAATTTTTTGACTTCGCAATCGTATATCCTAAATCTATAGCTTCAACAAAGCACTTATAAATCTTCAATACAAAATTAACACCAAGCGATTCAAACAGTAGAATAGATTATATTAATCTAATGAAAGGTTCAGCTTAAATAACTAATATTAAACAGGCTTTTCTTTTCGTCATTTGGCCTTGGTATGCGATCATAATAAACGCTGCATAGACGTATATAAAAGGGATCAACGGAGGTGGAAATCAAGGGTCGTGGGTTCGAATGCCGCTAGGGGCAAATGTTTCATGTGATGTACATGGATCTTTGTACTCGAGTCATGGATCTTTATATACGTATTTAAGTATGTCTATCCGTTCACCTAGTATAGCACAAACATAAGCTTGAACTAGGGAATTGGTGTACCAGTCTGGAGAATTTATTTATTATTATTAGTTTCTTTATTGAAGAACCCACGGATTCGTCTTTTTCAGTTTCAAGCATCCACGTAGAAAATAGAATACCTACCTAAACAAAAATAAGAGATGTCTAAAATCTAAACCCCAATATACCTACTTATTGCTTGCTAAAGCGATTATTTCAATACATATAAGATTCTGTATTGTTACATACCCGGACCGAGGTTTGTTTTTGTGTGGCAGGAAGGGTTTGCGTTTCCGTCCATGCGGGAAATTTCTGCGTTTCAAAGAGCTGTAAACAACTTGACTACGTTGGATTTCGGCGGAGTTCCCTTTATGATGATAAAACCACTTGGCTACTTTTACAAACGGCTCAAAGGGATGCACAAAAGCTATTTTGTGCCCGTTCATCGTAAGCTAAATTTGTATTTTATTTGCTTGTCTTCTTTATCCTTGGATGCTGAGTTTGGTCAGACAACGATAAATTTATTTTTTCTTTGAAATGTGTTGTTATTTCGCAGTACCCTCTGAAATAACAAAACATTCTTCTTTTTCTTAGCATTATATGCCGTGCTCACTTGGACCCTAATCCAGGATTTAGCACATATGTTTAGTGAAGCAACTGCTTATTTGACCTTCGCAACCTTAGATAGGGGAATCAGAAAAACTGGATCATGGATACAAATCCATAGATATTCGAATGCTCTGCATCAGTTATGACGGGAACAGCGACACAGAATTCGAATTTTTTAGCAATATATTTCTAGACTAGACTAGACTCTAGAATCATTACATCACCCGTCGTTCAAAGCTGCAGTGTGACGTCTATAATGTCCGGAGAATACCCGAACGGGGACGATCCGACCATCAGTCACCGTCCGCGCGCGGAATACTTGATGCCTCCTGCAGCGCCCACCTGACGTAACACTGATTTGGGAACAGCTGGATATGGCATACTACCTATACGTTCTTTTTAAGACTTATAAAGACTTTAAGTCTGGGTACTGCTCGATATGTAGATTGGATATGCCAGTTGCTAGATTAAAATATGCTATTTTTAACTCTTATAAAGGCTGTTGGTTTGGAAACTATTTGATGCTGCCTGCAACGCCCACCTAGCGAAACACTAGTTTAGAAACAGCTGATTATGCTACTTACTCCATTATTGAGTACGTTCTCATGTCAGTCCTATCAAGACTTAGCAAGACTGGTTTAAGGACTAATTGCTGCCTCCTGCATCGTCCACCTGATGAAACGCTGATTTGGGATAAGCTGAATATGCCCGTAGCTACAAATATCAATACATTATTTTTAAGCCTTAACAGGAACGGTAGTCCATCCTCTTTAAGTTTTATTTTGGTTCGTAATCTACATAAAGTAGCAACTGTGTTCCTTGCCTAGCGTGTCGTAAAATAGGACTAAGCTAACTGAAAGTTTATTTTGTGCTCAATGTTTGACGGAACATGATGCTACTTGGAATCTTCCCGGTAGTATTTATTCAAATGTTATATCAGTAGTAACACCACAAAAAAGGAGTAATAGAAAGTCAGTTGATTCATGTGTGTTGTCTGGCTGCACTAAATTACTCATAAAATTCATCAAAGATACATTAGGTACTATTTATAAATGTACAATAAGTTGTGTCTACGTACTTAATACACTAGTTGTCCATATCTTGAGATAATAATATCATTAAAATTGAAGGTGTTTTATTGACCTACAATAGAAAACTAGGCGACATCGACCTCTTTAGAAGTAGTTCATTTATAAGCAATTTATCATATACATTTGCTTTGACACCTGTACTGCACAATTTAGTTTAATTTATTAATTGCAATTAGCTTTTTATTTCTTAGTTGGTAACAGCCGTAATGTTGCATGATTCACTCTTATTACTTTTATTTTAAATTATATTTTTTTTATTTAAAAAAAAAATTTAGCTTAAGAGTCGCTTCTAGACATCGTTTTATAGTTCCTTAATAGCTTATTGGGATCGAATTTCCATTCAAGGTGATTCATATAAGTCAACTGCTAAATTGCCAATATAGCAAACTATATTTGCAAAATTCTACACTGAATAAAATGTAAAGCATGTATCGATTGTTTATTTATTCATTTTCACTTTGTACGCCCTTGTAACGAAGCTTCCAAATATTAATCGATCTAATGACTGCTTTGTATCAATATTTGTCGAGTAGACAAATTGCCATCGGCCTAATTAATTATTAACGGTTTCCGCAATCAGTCACACGAAATATTGGGCCGTTTAGCCTTGATTAAACTTCGCAATTAGTAATTTTCTAAATTAACACAATGAAACAGGGAAAACAAATGCACCATATACGTGGCTTATATCATCAGGCATACCTATACACTTTACATTTAATATAGGCCTGGCATATTACTGTACCTTAATTACTTTTCTTTAATGTTATTTTTAATCAGCCAGCCTTCGATTATTTTTATGTATCTAACTTGGCACATTTATAATAATGACGTAGATGAATAATTTACGTTTATGTTTGATTATAGGCGAGTGAGGTGTGTAAGGATGGTGCCATATGGCGTTCGGTGCTCTCTTAGTTAGTTATGTTTGATTAGTAAATCTTTTAAATAAATGCCTTAAAATGTAAATATAAAATTTACATAAAAAACACGGTTGTTTTTACCACATAATGGTACGTAGGGAAAGTAATCCTAATTCGTCAAATTCCGTAAATTTCTAAAGGACACTTATTCCAGAAAAAATACATTGGTAATTTATTATAATATCGTCACTAATTAGTCCGTCATATGCTAACATTTCCAACACCACAATTCCTTGTGGTAGTAGTATGTTAGTAGTAGTTATATAAAAACCTAATATATCTTTACTTGATTATGAACTATCTAGTATTACCTACCCAGCTTAATATTATGCTATATTCACAGAGCCAAAGTTTAAGTATAATGTTAGTTATGTTGCAATGCGGATTATACCGGAAGGGCTTAGTTGGGGCACAAAGCCTTTTAAATATCACGCAAAGGTTAAACCTCCCGGGAGACAGTTTTTATTGCGCACCAAATGTGTACATTTCCGTTTACTAACTACAAGTTGCCATGTTCCTGTCCCCATAGCGTGCTTAGGGTAAAAGCTAGCTTGTTTAACAAAAGCACATGTATGTTATTATTTTTATAGTCACTCTGTGGAAAGTATGTTCCAATTAATTTTCTCATATATGTTAAGTTTGGGAAAACCAACTTTAACTTGTTTATAATTTTGAATTTCGATCAAAAACTTTTAATAGGTACTGCCGCCTCGTCACGTCTGGGATATAATTTTTTTTAAATGGATTTATGGTTTTCATTGTCTTAGCAGTAGTACCTACTTAGCCATGAAAACCCAGTCGAATAAATAAATACATTTGGTGAAAATACGGACACATTTAGTTTTGGAGACAATTACATACTAAAAACTTGAATAAAACTAGGATTATTTAAATAACAAAACGAGTTATTTTTGATGAAATTATTTTTTCTGCAAAATATTTTTTTCAATGTCTACTTGAAAATTATTTATATTTTCAACTCATAATGTAATCAACTGTAAGGAAATATTTTGCCTCAAGAAATGTCTTTATGTAATCTCGAAATACAGGAGTTTGTGAGGGTTGATTTACAAAAAGGTTGAAGTTTCTCCCTTAATTTTGTCGCTTCATAAGAACGTGGGGAGGGAGATGAACGATACAAGGGTACACGAGAAGGAAAGAGAGGGAAGACGAAAGATAAATGCGAATAAAGATGCTGAGGAATGAAGAAAAATAACTCCCGCAGAACTGATGTAGGGGTGGGGGAATTGTTCTCTAATACGCCGCGCAGTGTACACATCGTATTGTTTTTGTTAAATTACGACTGGATGGTGAAACAAATGAGAGTTTGCTTTCAATTTTTCATACTAGCTATGTCTAGTGTGCATCTTTGCTGACAGGAATATATCTAAATACTATATTGGTCACATTGGAGCTCGACTTACCAGCACAAACTTTAATCGAATTTTACAACTTTGTTGTTTCCTTATTCTACTGGATTTCTTCTAGATCACTAGAGTAAAAATTCAATCGAATTGAGAACCTCCCCCTTTTTTTTTTAAGTCGGTTAAAAAAATTAAATATGTTACGACTTAATCTTTAATATAATTTCATCTCGGGAATACCGATTGGATTTTTGATCTTTGCGTTCAAACATAACACTGCACTTCTTTTATTTATGCAAATGTTTATCTACTACCCGGTATATTAAAGGTTTTGAAAATACATGACAGCGCTTTGACAGTAATGTGGAATACAAATCTAGTACAAAAAGTGTAGGCAAGTATTTGTTATTTATTCCACCAATTTCCCGGTCTTTAAATTTAGTGTGGACAAAATTGTTTGCGTTCCCTTGGGATGACCCAGTTACACAGCTGGGATTCCATTCGTGATAGCCAATGTTGATCCTGGCTTACCTGTTTAGGCTACATATAAGTCATGTAACCGGTCCGGGGCAAAGTAGGCAAGTATCCTGAATCTTTTGCATACAATAGATCTGATATTTAAAGCTTGAAGGTTAGGTCACATGGCTCAAATTCGAGGGGTGTTAGTTCAAATCGTAGCGAGTCTATTAATTACAGTGAAGTTCCTTTTTTTTTCAGACCTTAGATAGGTGAATTAGGCAAATTACACATCAATAGTTGTTTGAATGTACAAGTTTTCTTACCGTCCAACAAGTGGTATAAATCCATACATATATTTGAAAATCATTGACCATACCATTGAGCCATCACCGCTTGTTGTATGTATGACCTGCAATGAAGATGTCGCTCATCTTCATTGCAAGCGTGACTTTAAAAATCATAAAAGTCTATATCCAAATGTAAGTTTCCGAATCCATTGCAGGTGTTATGTAAAATAATCGTGATACACAGCGTTGTTGTATCCGCAGAGCCGGCTGTAATTTATACGAGTGCCGCGACAGAGACAAATCGCTTCGGGAGTCCATTCACTACGGACTATATTGTAATTACGAACATGCTTGATGAAGCGGTAATGGAGTGCATGCTTTATAGATTCCGCTAATAACAAGCATTTTAAGTTTAGTAAGATTTCGGCATCTTTTACCTAAATGATACCGATTGGCCGAGTCTTGTGTAATGTTTAATTAAACACAATTTCACAAAAGATGATTTAAAAAAACAAAGTGTTCAAAGTAAAACAGTTCGAATATTTTTTTTCACACAACTCTTACTTACACATATACTGCGCTTAGATATGTGTTTGTTAATACAAAGAAACCCATAGGCTTCATTATAACTAGCTTTTGCCCGCGGCTTTGCTCGCGTGGTACATTAATAAATCATAGCCCATATGTTATTCGGGTGTATATAAGCTATATTATTGTAAAGTTTCATTTAAATCCATCCAGTAGTTTAAGCGTGAAGGAGTAACAAACATCCATCCATACTTACAAACTTTCACGTTTATAATATTAGTAGGGATGAAACAAGACTCCATGACTTGAGTCATGACGCCTGTGGTTATTATAACTAGCTAATATTAAAATCACAAAATAGCAAAATAATTATACCTTAAAAATTATAGAACTTCAATAGATGGGTTGACGTCCCCTACCCGACCTTACAGTATTGGTACAGGTTTCCTGAGACACGCTGTATAATAGAGGAATATTCCGCTTTGCTTTGATGTGATTCTATACACGTGTCACCCTTGTTCCACCATTACAAGTGTGTTACCAGCAAGCGCAAGTACGTGTCGCAGTAAATTGCCAAGAAATAAGCGGAGCTCAGTTATACTAAAGTAGAATACTATATGGCTACGCTTTCTTTAGAAGACTGTAACATATTATTTATAAACGGAAAATAACATAGATATAGAGTAGAAAATGCCGTTATTACTTTATTCAGAAGTAATTAAACATTGTTAGATTGTATTTCACTAAGGTAAAATGACGTTTTTTGTTTTTTACGCAAGTACATATCACTTACGGAACAGGTGCAAAAGAAGTTTAATAGAACACTACTTGGCCTCGTTTAGAGCCAGTTCAATTAAAAACCTTTCATTGAGACATTCTGTAACATTTAAGTAGATCTCAGCAAAGGATTCTTTATTCAGAAACCGCCTGTATAATGTTAAAATTTAACTAAGCATCGGCATTGCCGATCACTGCCGAAGCGCCTCAAAACAAAACTCAAAAATAAGCTTATTTGCAAGTTGAATAAAACACGTCATCTCGTGGGAGCCGGCTAATTCATTCAGTCTTACGGGATACGGCTCACATTTATCTCCCTGTTAAATAAGTTAGGAATCTAAAATTATATTCCTTCTTGAAAATACTTCGCTTTATTGTTCGGGGCGAATGAGAAGATCAAACTTTTCATGAGATCATTTAAAAATATTGTTGGAAGTATTTGAATAGTAGATATGGTAAATAGGTCTCTAAAACTAGTTAATAAACAAATAAATGTGTTCAGTCTTATGAACTTGACTACATTATCGGAGCTAAAGCATGACTAGACGTTAATAGGTAAGGTGACTAATAAATTCTGTTTAGTCCGTCAGTTAGATTATAAAAAAATATTGAACACGTATTTTAATACTGAACGGGCGTGCAAAATTTAACTATCACTATCTCTTCCATGTCTCAAGAAGTCCTCTGAACTAGTGATATAAATATGTACCTGATTCAAGAATGCAAAAGTACGCGCACAGAGTCGAATTTAAACCCTTGCTTGTCCGACAAGTATTCTTACAATTAAGCTACCATCACCCAAATAAAAAAGTACTTCACCATATTACCCAGTATCAATATTAACACCGCTATTATTGAACATGTAAACAATAAATATACAATCGACATAATTAATGCCTCTTTACCGCAAAAAGAAAAACAAAGCGAGAAATATAAAAGTTTCCCCGCGAGCGCATCAGTAGTATCAGGAGTGCATAATTTCCGTAGCGGCGCATACATTTTCACAATTTAATTTACGGTCAGAAAACCGGGCACTTCCACTCTCATGATGAATGAATATTCCTAACTCCGCTCCAATAAATTCAGTACTAAATTACGAGGAGCTTTCACGGGACCCGTTGACATAATTGGAATAGTTCATTGGAATTCCTTGTAGATCTTGATCAGCTAATGGCTTGGCTGTAGAAATAAATAGCTGGCTTTGGCTAGGATAATGCTAATTATTATAACATGTGCATCATGGCTTGTATATTATAAAAAGTCGAGGGTTATCAAATATTATAAAATGTTAGGATACCGTCCTACCAGAACCAGCAGTTCCTGAGATTAGCGCGTTCAAGCAAACAAACTCTTAAGCTTTATAATATTAGTAAGTATAGATAGCAGAATTTATAAAAATTACAATGTTCCAATGTAAGTATCTACAATTGAATTGACTATATTTATTTAACCAATTCGTTACCTCTCATTTTATTTTATCACATGACATGCTGTACAAATTTATTAATACATTAAAATTGTACTCAAACGTATATTTAATTCTGTTAAAATCTTTAATTTACGTCAGACAACTTTGTTGCGCCTAGCGCCTAAACGTATATACCCTATAAGCAAACATAAATTAATCCATGATTCGGTCTGAAGTCTTATCACATATTTAACATTCTCCATTCAATTCACGTGATATATTTGTGGAGACCAAAATTGAAAGCATTAAGCCGTAAATAGTTAACGCGAAATGGC
Source organism: Glyphodes perspectalis (assembly GCA_951394215.1). Lineage (NCBI taxonomy): Eukaryota > Metazoa > Arthropoda > Insecta > Lepidoptera > Crambidae > Glyphodes > Glyphodes perspectalis. The sequence continues at coordinate 7,991,816 of OX596217.1, forward strand.
CACCGGTCTGGGCGGGAGCGCTTGGGCTAACTGCCAACATATTAGTTGATAGCCATTAATTAATTTAACTGCTACCGAATCAAATTACCTATTTCAACATCGTCTCGTATTGATTCGGCGGAATTGATTATACTCTGCGTGTTTAGAATTAATAATTAATAATTTCTATTAAAAGATTAATGTTACGCATCATGTTTTATTTTTATAATACTTGTACGTCACGCCTGCCTTTGAAGGTGAAACAGAATCCAAATAACGATGAACTCCTTAAGTCTCATTCACCGTGTTTTTCACGTCACTTTCTAGGATAAAATAATCTTAAACTCACAAGTATACTTTTATATTAATATAAATAAATAAATATCTCACAACATCACATTCATTGATCCGACTCCGAGCTAAGTAGCTTAAGCACTTGTGTTACGGATATCAGGTTCACCAGTGGTATTACAAATATATACTTAAAGATTAGATATTAACACCCATATACAGAACTAACACAAGTATTCATCACACGAATGTTTGTCCGGGGTGAGGATCGAACCCACAACTCTTGGCGCATAGGGCAGGGTCACTAACAAATGCACCATCGAGCTAGTCATTAATTTCAAGTAGTAACAGAGTTCAAAGAGCTTCTTGCTCCTTGAGCTCTGCCTACTCCTATGCTGCACTATTAATGTCCCCTACGATACGCTATAGAATAGAATGGTCTACAACCTACAAGGATACTTTAGAATCAAGGTTATTTTTAGCATAAACGAAAGACGAAACTCGAGTCAAATATTTTATTTAAAAAAAATCTCAAAATCTCACGTTACAAGCTTTTTGTCTTGCCTTGTTGTATTAGAAATAATACTGACGAGAATAAACGATCTTCTGACAAGCGTGCGCATGCGCCATACAATTTATGTAGGGTTTTGTAAATCAGCAATCGATTCTATTAACGATTCAGTACAGTTTTCAGGTTTCATATATCCAAATAAGGTTGTATACCACAATAGTGTGATACACGTCAATAATAACCATCGGCGGTCACACGGCCGTGTCAGCAATTCGTCAACCGCACGATCGCCTGAAGTAATTAAACCATTCGCCGGCTTTATGGGGCCGGCATTCGCACTGATGTTGCACTCGTAAACTTATTTTTTACGATTCCTAATTCTGACTACGACACGCACGTACCGAGGTGTACCGGTGTTTACGCGGGAAAATAGAGCTGGCACCAAAGTATGTAGTTTTGTACAGAGGCGGTTCTCTAATGTGCGGGAGACCCTGGGATAATCCTGCTTAAGTGCCTAAAATGGTTTACTTCTTTCTAGGTACTATTAGGGACCGTCGCTCTGTTCGTTAGATATGTTTATTGTGTTCAACGGGGTCTTTTTTGGTCATGAAGCTCTGGGTTGCAGCCCAAAAAAGCCCTATAGAAGATCCGGCCCGGGTTGGGGCTCGGAAAAGGAGATAACGTTTTAAATAAAGCCCAGTAATCTTAAGTAATCCTCTGTCACCTACTTTTTTTGAACGAAATAGTTGTATAGTCCTTTGGTAGAATAATAAAAAAAATCATTCCAAGCATGAACAAAAAACTCATAAGAAATAGTGTAGTTTGGACCGTAGTTCAGACAGGCCCGTGGTCAGAGACCCTGACTACAAAACCGAGGGCCGCGAGTTCGAATCCCGCTAGGGGCAAATGTGTTATGTGTTGAACATGAACATTTGTACTCGAGTTGTGGGTGTTTATAAATGTATTTCTGTATGTCTATCCATTCACCTAGTATCCATAGGACAAGCTTAGAGCTTAGTTTGGAACTATGAAATTGGTGTGTCAGTCTGGATAATAAAAATAAGCAGTGTAGTATTCTTTGGTGTTTTCACTCACATCGTCATGAACTAACATATTTAGTAAACTACCTACTCTAACTCCAAACAATTAAAACTAAATACTCAACAAAGTATGTGACGCAACAACAGTGAATTCTTATTCATAAAAGAACTTTAACCTTGAAGTATAATTCTATTAAATAAATTATAACAGTAAATCAACGGTAACTTTATATTCTTCTGACAGTAACATTATAACAACGAAAAAAGTAGGCACAAAAATGACACGAAATGACTTATTCTCTCGGAACAATTTGAGGTAAGCGGACACTTATAATTAAATGTCGGAGGCCCTTACAATTGAGCTTAGACCCTGAAACATAAAATATTAATAATACAACCAGAATTACGCTAAACAAAATGGAGAAATGGTAAAATTATAAGGGCAGGTTCATTAAAAGTGGGGCCGTAAGACGGGAAACTGTGTCAAGTTGCTGAGTGGGAGAAATAATGGTATGCAATGAAATATCCTTGCATGTAAATAGTTGGTACAAGTTCTTAGTCATAAATGTGATTTTAAACCTCTTTGAGGGCCCTTATAATAATGAAGTAGGTAAACTTTTTGAAGTGTGAATTCACCTTCTGATGGAGTTTAATGTGTAGAGATAATGAAGTTTGAAATGCTTGATTTCAAAGCGATAACTTGTAGCGACGCAATGCTAAATATTTAAAATGACTAGCGTATCTACAAGGGAGAGGCCCGTTGGTCGAGTGGTCAGAGACCCTGGCCACGAAACCAAGGGTTGCGGGTTCGAATTCGAAGGTGTGCAATTGTTGGACTTATAAAGAATGTGTCATGTGTTTCAATTTTTAGTTTATTTTATGTCGTTAAAGGCGACTAATGTGTAGGCGAAGAGCTAGCCACTTGTCACTACTTTTTCTCATTTTTCCATCTAACCCAGCGCAGATTTATTTTTGACTCAATTTTTTTAAAGGGGCTTGCTGAGCTTTTTGACTCTTCCTGCCCGTTCGGGGATTACATGCACCTCATACCTAATTTTATACCTGTCTCTTTGACACACTGCTTTCCGAATGAAGAAAGCTGGTCAGAAAGACAGTGTCGGAATCAAGGTGAGAAGAGCACATGCTGTAGTAGTGGTTCAGAATTGTCGAAAAAATAGAAAACAGTGCGGACGTCAGGGTCATAACATGATGCTCTCCTTTCACCGCCAAGGAATTGACGCGAAAGTAAAATTATATTGTATGTATGACGAATGGAGTATCTAGTTAAAATGTAAATTATGAACGGTATATATTTTAAATCAATAAATTCAAGTACAATACCCAGTTAAGCACATCTGATATTATTAAATGGTATTCGATTTTAACACCATAACCAACTATAAGAAACCAAATGTCATTCATCTTATTAAATTTGAATGAAGAAACAGGCTGTCAGTAATAATTTATCTTACATTCCAATTAATACAATTTGGTCTGGGTTTTCGTTACGTAACATTATTTTTACGCAAAAAAGTAATTAACAAAAGCCTTTTACAGGAGGAAACTCATTACTCTTAATTGGAATCTCATAGTGATGCAAGCAAGCAGAAAATCGTACAACAATAAAGAGTTAAAATAATGAGCCTGACTGAAAATACACATGCCATTAAAATAAAATTGTTATGTGGAACATGCCTTCAAACTTACAATCAAAACTACCTATTATTATTTGTGTTTAAATCAAGCCACTTAGCTGTTCGGGTATGTACTGATATCAGGTAAGTATGGAAATTAACAAGTAAATATTTTGTAATAGCAGGATGCGTAAAATGAGCACCTACTGATTTTGGCCTTTATTTAGATGTGTTATTTGAATGTACATACATAAATACATAATATCACGCCCATAATACCCGAAGAGGTAGGCAGTCAAAGGGACAGCAGGCCCCTTTAACCACATTCAGCCAAAAACAAAACTAGGCTGGATTAGATGAAAAATTGTGAAAATGTAGTGAAAAGTGGCTAGCTCGTCGCCATGTAGTCACAACCCACAACCCCATATACCATTATTCACCTTTTACGACATGCTAGGCAAGAACCACAGTTAGCACATTATTTTTAAGTCCCAGACCAACATGGGACAATGGGGTGGGTTAGATGGAAAATTGTGAAAAAGTAGTGACAAGAGGCTAGCTAATCGCTTACACAATCACATACCCATAACGCCATACACCATTAGTCGCTCTTTATTTTATTTGAATATACATATATCGGGGCATTGTATTTACTTTTTAGAGACATTAGTATAGTAACCGCAACATAAAATGCAAGCCAGAAATATTTTTATATGGAACATAAGATACATTTAATACCTTTAGAGGACCTAATGAATGGCTGGTTAAATCCATTTCATTTAAATGCAATATACTCGTACAAAATTGTACATCTATTTTTATCGTTATAAATATTTATTTTTATTAATAGAGGTTCCTGTTTAACCTTTTTACAGAAACTATCAGACTGTAACATCACAACAAATGACATCCATGAAGTCTCCTGTTTCCCATTTTTGCAATTACTACCAGAGTGTAACACAATGAGCGACATTTATCACCGTTCAATTGACCCTCGTGACCCACTTCATGACCCACAGTGACGCCCCCAAAGATTGAGCACGTCCAACTTCCCCCCATTTACTGCTAACTGAAATTACCGAACTTAAGGGTCCACGGAACCGGAGGCCATCCATTTCTTCTGCTCCCCCCCCTCACATAATTAAGGCCGCTTATCCCGTTCGGGAGGCCGATTAACAGGCTGTACCTATTTGCTCAGAGGATATCGGTTTTCGTGTGGGAAGAAGTTTCGCATCATCACAATCTGGCGTGTAAAGTAAATACAGCATTATGATTATGGGGGCTAATGGCATGAGAATATGGTTACCATGTAATATGTGCGAGGTATGTTAAAGATCAACTTGAAAGATTTAAAAAAATTGCAAATTGTCAAACTGTTTCTATTACAGACTGATATTTTGATCATTGTTTGTCTGCTATAATTTTTATTGTCTATTAAAGTCTTCCAGGTTCTACGTTTAATTAAGTTTTTATATAGCAAAAGTAAATCGTTATCGTCTTAAATCAACAAAAGCAAGGTTTTAGGAAAATTCTTACTAAACATAGCCAAACTAAAAGAAAAACCAACTCCAAAATTAAACGGTCATCGATTAATAAACTTCAGCTATCCAGAGACAAATAAATTGTCAAGATCCTCGCAGAGCCGATGTATGTTATTGATAAAAGTCTGTTGAAGCTCCTAAACTTCGCAAGAGTCATTATACCCTTGAGTTCACTAGTTTTTCCATTATCCCTATCTCTGCATGCTAAGATGTTTAACGTATTATTCTTAATCTGAAGACCAAAATAACAAGTTTATGGCTAATAGGATTAATTATTTCTTCTGGCCGGCTCTAGAAGCGTGATTGATTAAACGATTCTGAATAGGTCGTTATGACTTTTGTTTCTTGAGTGAAATAGCAGGGGAATAAAATGTTAGCTATAAAACTTTACAGAAGTATCTAGGTGCATTAAAATAAATATTAAAAAGTAACATAGGTACGTTACATAGCTATCTACGTAATGAATTTACTTGTTTGAAAAATAATTACAACAGATTTTATGTTAAGATTTATTTCTAAGTCTTTATAAATAATATCACACTAAAATGATAAGAAAATCCTAAAGCAACTGAACATTAGATCATCTTTTCCACTGACTAGTGTCAAATATTATTTGGTAGCTGGGACTGACGATTTCCTTCGAATTATTGACCGAGTATATTATTCAGCTCGGTAAATCGTAAGCTGAAGCTTGTTTTAAAAATAATAACGTTATTACTTTAGTCTCCCAATGAACGCGACGGTCCGATAGTTATAAAAGCGCTTGTATTCAATTGCTAAAAAAATTGGAATCATAAATTAAAATGTGGTTTGGCAATGCTCAGTTCAATGCGGTTTGGCTGGTCTTATAGTTGACCATTTCCAACTTTTCGACTTATAATATTTCACCTATTCAAAATAACGAGTAATCGTGAGCTCCAATAGTTTGATTGCGTTTTGAAATATGGTACATGTAATTATTGGATTATTGGTTTTTAAAATCTGTATTGGTAAAACTAATAGCAAACAATAAAAATAATAAACACCGAAATAATGCTGAAAGATCCTGATTTCATCATATTAAACATCAATATTTAAAAAAAAAAAGCGGAAAAATATATGACGTCGGTGCTATCCGATACCGTAATAAGTACATCACAGTGCATTCAAGATCAATTTCTCAGATAACAAGCATTTTATATTCATTCACCAGGTAAAGTGAGAGAAATAAACACGCGACAATTTATTTTATGGCGCATTCCAATTAATGGGGCGTATTCCCACGCAAAGCTTAATGCGATGATAAAATCATTGTGAATAATGACATGTCGTTCAACTGTCAACGGTTGCATGCTCAAGGTATAATACTTCCTTTAAAAGTAAAAGCTTTTAAATATAAAACAATTATTTTAAAAGTAATAGCTATAAAGTATATGGTGCCTTTGTAACGATAGGAGAATTTAAATTCATAAGCGCAAAGTATGCAAGTGTGAAACTCGCGTCAGTCACGAACGCAATAATCTGTCACGATCTAATTTGATTATTGTGGTTCCGCTATGGGTTTCCGTTTGACCTAATTCAAACCTAATTTTTAAACGATATTGTTTCTCAGTCACTTTTTTCTCCTCCAGACGAATTGTAGACAGAGTAACTAGATAGATGTATATGATAGTTTTGATTATTTCCATTTGAGACGATAAAAAATTTACTTTTTATGAAGGCTATACATTTAATCGTAAAAGAGGTCATTAAAAATGAAACAATCGTGTACAGAAAATACAATATAGACGTTAAATATATAAATATTTGGTGCAGTTTGCAGCAGCAGATTTTAATAAGTAAGTTTTGATTGTATAAGTATGTACATTCTAGAATGTACATGAACTAAAATAAAGTTAGTTTATGAATGATCTAGTTATATCTTTATTGTAAGAAAAGCCAACTCAATAATGATATTAGTGTTTTCTATTTTTAACTCGGAGATAAACGAAGCTCGCACCTGGCGGCGACGACTCAAACTCGCTCAGACAGTTAATAAACTTAGTTCTTCCTCCACACTTCGCTATCTTATTTGTTTTGTTAAGAAATAGATAAATAGAAGGTGTCGGCTAACAAATATGATCACGATATCAACAATCTATACTTAGAATAAATCTGTAGAGAGGTCAATTCTGTACATGAAATATATTTTCAAAATAACTGTCAGGGGGTGATTAGTGATCGATACTGATGCCAAAAATGCAATCAGTAAAATTTTTGTCCGTCTGTCTGTCTGTCTGTCTGTCTGTATGTTCCTTATGGAAACAAAAACTACTCGACGGTTTTTTTGGTACAATTATTCTTCATACTCCTGGGCAGGTTATAGTATACTTTTCATCATGCTACAATCAATAGGAGCAGAGTAGTGAAGGGAAATGTTGGGAAAACGGGAGAAGTTACTCCATTTTTTAAGCTTCCGTCGCGTGTGCAGCCTTAATGGTTAAAGTTACATAAAAATCATGTATGACGGAAATAGTCCTTATAATATTAACCATAAACGCGGGTGACACCGCTGGCACAGCTAGTAAGTAATAAAAGAGTAGAAACTTCAACAATTAGACGCAAATCAAACATGCGACAATAATGTAAAGAAAGTAAGTAATGAACAATAATGAATGAAAGAAAGAAAAACTTGTCACTACTTATTCACAATTTCTCATCTAGCTAGCTCGTCGCATACACAATCACTTACCCAATGTACCAATAGTCGCCTTTTACGACAAGAAACAAAGTAGGCACATTCTTTTTAAGTTCCAGACCAACATGGGACTATGAAAATATGAAAATAGCTATGCCGCAATATGTGAAATGTTTTAAGTAAATGGTGTAAATAACATGTTATGCTATCATTGACTTGCCAAATACGCGAGCATAGCAGGAAATACAATTATGGTAATTGAAAACCCAATTATAGGTAAACAAATAGAAACTCTGACGTGAACAACATTACGTATGTAGCTGACTTCTAAAATTAACTTACGCTTTGCGAACATACTGCTTGTTCATTTTAATACTATATAGAAATTAGTTTGAACGTGTAGACAATAATAATATCAAAATTACCTCATTATAGTGAATTTTGTTACAAAAATAGCTTTAAAATGCAGTGTATAAAATTTACTGGGTAGCAAGAATAACAGTTTTAAAATTTTAAATGATTTTAGAATACTTTATAGAGTACTGTAGAGACAATTAAGGGTTAAGTTGCACTTGCGTGACATGGTATATTAGAGGCGAACGAGTATTTAAGTAGATAATCCCTCCATATTATATTGAATGAAATCAAACTGCGTGATTTTCTCATTCTTGTAAATTTAAAACACATTTAATCAAGTACCTCTCACTGCCTTTGAAATCGATTAAAAAGAAATTCTATAATAATAATTAATAAATAAAAATCCTACATCATCTTATTCATTGATCTGACTTCGAGTTAAGTAGCTTAAGCACTTGTGTTACGGATATCAGATTCAACAGTGGTATTACAAATATATACTTAAATAAATATTCGATTTTAACACCCAGACACCGAACAAACACAAGTATTCATCACACGAATGTGTGTCCTGGGTGGGGATCGAACCCACAACTCTTGGCGCATAGGGCAGAGCCACTACAAAATACGTCATCGAGCTAGTCAAAGTGTAATGCGTGGCACATTTTTATTTAAATTATTAAAATGTGCGAGCTTAACTACGAATTGAAATAGAAAGAAGAAAGAAAAGACATTTATTGACCACAATATGAGACAACAAAAAAAAAAGGTACAATAAAATAATTAAGGGTAAAAACATTCACAAGACATAGTTAGCCAGTTTCGGACAGGATGATTTCCGCGACCCTATATAAGATTGACATAAACGTTATCTTGACATCTGTCACAAGAATCATCCCGCCTGAAAGTGACTATGAACAAAAAGTTGCCACAGCAGCGCTGGTCTTCCGGCAGGCCCTAGTTAGGACGCGCTTCAAATTGTAGAAAGATTCTAATTATAGAAAAACGTACTAAATTAAACCAACACATAGACATTATTAAACGTATTAAAATATCCCACATTTTTTACCTTGTCAATGTTGATGGGGATAATACCAAGTCCATTTGATAACAGATCAATGGGAATCTATTAGTAGGTCATTGAGCTTAATGAAATTTTTTCTCGTTCGTTTTATTTCTTTTCGTTTGGTGGCGCCCTTTGATAAATTACAGACAATTGCTTTGGAAAACTTCGGCTCTGAGGTCCCATCTGAGTAATTAAATTATTGAAATCTCAAGCAAAATTTAAAAGATGAATTATTATGAATTTATCAGACCCTTTACGAGCAAGTGCGGGTAGAAATAACCAATTTAGTAGATACTATTTTATATAAGTTTCTTATTATTATTACTATATTCTATTTTTTAATACTGCTTTCTACCTATCCGAATAATAAGTACACGTATTTAATGTTTGCCTTTCCCTCAACATTAAGACATTTAATAGGTGTATGTAAGAACCTAGATATATTAACAATTTTATTGCGTATGTTCCCTTTAATATAAGATCTTCAAATCTACACAACTAAATAAATAATATGGTCACATAATTAACACCTTTAATATGTTATGTACATTCTATATTAATATATCATTAGGTTCTAATTCAATCTACACTCATGCTAATTGCAATTGATGAGCAGAAAACACAAAATAACTTTCTAAGAGGATTTTGTCCTTGATAATTATACAGTAGAATATAGATTGCGTATCGTCTGAAAAGCAATAAAAATACTTTAGCAATGTTCGTTTAAAAATAAAAACATCTCAATCTGGAAACAGGCTACTAATGTAGCATCTACGATAGGTTATTCTAGATATGATATTCTATACAGATTAGTACTAGTACTGTATTAGTAGTGTCCATCAGCTGTCGACTAGAGCGCATCCCCGCATGCCTCTGACACTGGTCTACAAATCACTGCAGTCAATTAATATCCAGTGCAGGGCGCGCTGAACTTACGTCATAGCCCCTGACGTAGTCTCTGATGAATAACGGAAGCTCTCCTTCGGTCAGGCTGCGTCTTGTATGTCAGCGGGAAAGTCCGAGCGATTCGTCAACAATTGTTTTTCGTCATACAGACACAGACTTGACATGTAATCTAAAATCATTATTCATTTTCATGTTAATACTTTCACTATTTTAGTCTTAGACAAATGTGATACAAAACTATAAATATGGACTACGTAATACTTTTATAAATTGAGCACTAAGTCTCATTGTGAAAGTCTTCTTACGAGCAGAATTATTTTACTGTGGTCTAATAAAAAAAAAACTAAATATCTCGCAACGGAACACACAAAGTCACATTGTCTCTGACACTTTTCTGTCTATATTCCATAGATTTAGGATGTACAAGATATACAAAGACGGCTCGGAGACGTGACCAAAATAAGTTTAAGGATGTGTTGGTTGACGTCTATGTGTGTGTTAAAAATAGTGTTGTCAAAGACGCACTTTCACATTATCGACTGATTCAGTTGTATACTAATAATATAGGTATTTAATACGCTTTTTTATACTTTTGATTAGTTATTTATGGCATTGACTGAAATCAGTAGTTGTATATATTAGGTAAATTGGAATTAGTCGGTAAGAAATCTCATTCTAAGCAGTTCTCTAAACAATGAGATGGTAAAATTCTTCGTATATTCAGTGTGTAAAAAATTAAAAAAATAGAAATATGTTCTATGATTTATACTAAGACAAAAAGATATGACTTTTGCTTTGACTGATGGAATGAAATGGAACAAATAATATATAAGCAACTTTTAATTTGGTGTCATTTAGTTATTTAAAAATAATATGTAGTGCAACAAATTTTTTTCTGCCGTCATTTGCCGTCAAAATGTGCTGCAGATAGTGGAGCTCTTACTGGGAGTCCAATCTGGTCTGTCTATAGTCCGCATCCATTTTTTACACAATGCTGGGTTGCTTGGAAACCTAGAAAAATTATCAGTTACTTAACTAACAAATTTACGGAGATAATGAGTTCCCAATGTGAATATAATTATATTTCAACATAACTTGGCTAAATAACTTTGTATTCATGTCATGATATCGCTAAAAGACGATTAAGTTTTTATCGATACTCGTGACGTCACCGCTTTGTCAAGCACTAGCGTAACCAAACTATTTACAATTTTACACAATATTTTCCCCATTTCTGATTATAATCACGATGTATACTTAGAAAGATCAATTATAATCAATATACTATTGTAAACATATTTTTCTAAACTGATTACTAGCAACAATTTGACAAAATATGGTTTGAAAAAATCTAATGATAAAATCGTATTTACCTGTTAAAAGTGTATTTATTCGGATTATTCCGTCGTGTAACCTCACAATCACGTACAGAACAAGTCACCTCAATTGCACATTTAATATTCTCGATTATAATCCAAGGTTTAATACATAAATGCACAAATTTCACTGCGACGTAGAATAGACCGGGACGCTATGGCCTCTTACTCGCAAAAACATTGACATATAGGTACTTCATTCGCTGTCTCTTTTTCTCTCGGGTGGTTTGTATTTCAGCAGGATTTCTCGCTCCCACGCTTTATGTATCTTTTGCGTAGTCAAAAAATTCTAAATCTATGCTATATTCACTTACTTAAATGGACCGTGCTCAGTGCAATCTCTAGTCCCACGTTCAAATTATACATTCTAATGAAGAAAACCTCTTTTAGCTGTTCCATAGTGCGAGTACATTATCATCGTTAAACCAAATATTCAGCACTGAAATCTTTCGCCTAGGCTTTTTCAGTTTGGTAAAAAGCCCAAAAGCGTCGACTGCAATGGTTCTGTAACGGCTCATGAATAATGGAGGTTCCATCACACGATCCTGGGTCGCTGCGTCTGTAAGTCGTTATTAGTCATAACCGCGGTTCGGATGACAAGCGATTAATCAATTATTTCACTTCATTAGGCGAGTTCGACCAAGGTTGGTAACAGATTCATTTTGCGGGGCGCCGCGGGGAGCCATCGTATTCTGATTTCGGGTAATTCGCGGTTTTCGTAATTTGATAAATTTTTTAAAGACCAAATAACATGATAAATGCAACGTGATAATTTGATTGTACAGAGGAAAAGAAAGAAAGCTCTATCTATAAGAGTAGATATAGGAACATAGTACATTAATTGCTCTTGGTTATGTTTAGATATGACGACCGTCTTCGTAAAACACAATATGATAACTACGATAATTCTAGTAAAGAGTTACAAATTACAGGGAAATTATATCTTATACGTAGGTATTACATATGGTTACCAAAATATTTGCATAAAAAAGACGCTAACTTTTACAAAGATGTAAGCATCAAATATTCATACTACTTATGTGTAACAAATAAAGTGTTGTCGTGTTATTATTTATTTCTCGAAATTAAATGTATATATGTTTTTCTATTCTGATGTTAAAGACTAATAACACTGCGCATTTAAAACCCCTTTATTTTTAAATCGAAAGGATTATTCCGCGTCAAAACACTCCCTGACAATTATTTTTAATTTACACACAATAAACGGAGCCATGCCGCTCTCAATTTCTCACGTAATAATGTCCCTGCGAAACGGGCGAATGCTTATAGAATACAGAACACCAATTTTCTGGGCGGCATTCGAGCGCCGCGTTTGGCTGAATATTTTAAACGTCCTCGCTGTTCAAGGTGAAAAATAAAGCAAAACTGTCCATTGTTTAACATGTACTAATAAAGTTTCAAATTGGACGCGCTTTTTCGGCGCGCCCACGGTTACGGCAATGAATTCGTCAGCAGTTTATTTCATTCAGTGACACGGCTGAATCAGATTACGCAATACGTATGTACCCACACGCAGGGGCCTAGAAATGTTTTTAGCAATGGCGGAGTTTTTAATGCTAAACGATCATGTAAAAACTTGAGCATAAAAAAATATCAAAGCTTGTTATCTTTAAAAATTTTGACTTTAAGATAACTACGGTAATACTTTATAACTAAATTTTAAATAAATTTATAAATTCATTAGGTATGTGATATGTAAAGTAATAACAGTAACAATGACATAGCACCAGATTATATAACGGACTTTAAGAAAAGAAGGTCGTTAATTATAATATAGTTTTAAAAAAAAAACATTTCAAATTTCCATCTATTCTAGGGGAATGATGATCCTATGGTCAATTCCTCCAAAATCTCTTAACTCCAGGAAATATCCTGCGATTTCTCGTTAAAATTATCATATAAGATATTTTAACTTCAAATACTCTTACTGAATATTTTTATGTCATCAATTTCACTACGACGAAAACACTCAAAAAAGGTTTTTTCCGACAATTTACGGCTAGGTCTAGTGTTCTCAAGAAAAACTCGTCTTTATCAGCTTCCACAAACGTACGCATATAAATTTCTAATGAATATTTCACAAAGTGGAGCCCAGATTCGGGTCAGTTAGAGCAAAAACTTTTTGCGCGGACAAAAGGCCTGATATTGGGACGTGACGTGTCAGCAATTCCCACGTGCTCCGGTCGATGTGACCAGATATTAGAGACTGTGTTGGATGTTCCAAATTTATGTATTTTAACCGACTTAAATAAAGGAAGAGGTTCTTAATTTTTTCTTTAAGTCCCAGACCAAAATGGGACAACAATGAGGGTTTTAAAAAATACAAAAACCGCCAGATGGCATGAGGGAGTCTCGTGGTTTTATCACTCTCACTATTGGCTCTTTGTTGACAGCATGTCAGTTTGTTCTGAAAACCTACCAATGAGGAGGGTGACAAGACCGTACGTCACAGTTACGCCATCTATCTGATGTGTTAATTCAAAAAACCTTTGTATTGTTTGTTTCTATAAATTTTCAATCTTACAATATGAAATCCGGGTCTGGCCCCACACTAGCGAGGCTGCATGTTGATTTTATCGCGGTTTCCCGCCAGTTAAAAGTTCGCTCACTCGTTTCATCCCATTTTATTTTTGTTTCAAAATCCTTTATTCCTATTGGGCATTACGTTTGGATGATATTGATTTTGAATATTTGATCACACTGTTTTGCTCTCTGTAGTTATTATGGATATTTATAGGGCCATTTTCAAAATAAGTTTAAATTATTTATCTCGCTTATATAGCTCATCATTTGTGGTTTGGGTATGTGATTGTATTGGGAGGGGTTAGTTGGTGCGCGCTGCGGTCCCGGGCCTCCTCCAAAGGATTCAGCGTAATACCCCGCAGTTTTAGTGCGGGGTATTACACTGAACTGAAAAAAAAGGTAGGTAATTGAAGAGCTAGCCACTTGTCCCTACTTGTTTTATCTTCAATGTTTGCTTAAAGGGGCTTGCTGTTGTTATACTATATTGTTATTACATACATACATATGTAGTTTATCTACTTTCATACTTTTAGATACCTACGTATCTGTAATCTCGATGACTTTACAACCATTTGATACCATAGGTTTGGTTTTATGATGAAGGCATTCTTATCATATTTACTAAACGAAATTTAAAACGCAACAAATTTATTAACTAAAGCAAAATAGTAACTTACATAGTTAAATATCTGGTTGCCGTAATGTCTCACATAACTTGTTAGCGAAATATAATTCGCAGGCTTTTACGACTGTGTCACATCTAAAGGATGAAAGGAGCCTCTAAGTGGGTCAAACCGCCCGGTTTGATGTTTACCTACACCTACCGAAGTTTACCTGGGTAGGTATTAATACGCGAGTTGACACAAACATATGAACACTGCCTCGGTAAATGAATATATTTGCAGTACTCCGCTTGCTCGCTCGTTCATTGTTTTGAATCTTTGCATGCGCGTAAATAAGTTATTAGTTTAATTTAGATAGTGGTTTGAATTGACAGGCCGGTTGGACGAGTGGTCAGAGACCATGGCCACGAAACCAAGGGTCGCGGTTTCGAATCCCGCTAGGGGCGAATGTTGCGTGTGATGAACATGGACATTTGTACTCGAGTCATGGATGTTTATAGATTTATTTAAGTATGTATATCCGTTCACCTAGTATCTATAGCACAAGCTTATAAGCTTAGTTTGGAACTAGGGAATTGGTGTATCAGCCTGGAGGATTTATTTATTTATTCAAATATAATTGCGGTCGGGAGATTTAGATAGAAAGTAAGTTATGATACGTAATATTTATTTGTCATATAAAGAAAGGGACAACTCTGCTAAGTATTTCAAATCGAAGCGCTATCTTCTCCACCGTCTTAAAATACACGAAGTAAAGGTGGGATTTCCTTTTAGAATCAATAATTTGATTCGATTTAAGCAGGAAATAATGTATAAGGAAAGTCTATTTTTAC
This sequence comes from Glyphodes perspectalis, assembly GCA_951394215.1. Classification (NCBI taxonomy): domain Eukaryota; kingdom Metazoa; phylum Arthropoda; class Insecta; order Lepidoptera; family Crambidae; genus Glyphodes; species Glyphodes perspectalis. The sequence goes on from OX596217.1 coordinate 8,007,173, forward strand.
TAATTAAACGATACCTACCAAATATTAATAAAATAAAAAATGTATGATGGACTAATATGCATATTAGAGACATTTATATTTGTTTATCATACATTTGTAACAGAGTTACAGTACTTATTTGAACCTAGACTAGAAGCTCTTGTACGTATTTAAAGCGCTATTGTTTTTAATAACATTAACAGTACTCTATTTGGATTTTCATCGAAAAATGCAGGCGTGATGTTTTATTTCACACGGAAGAAAAAAATACAACAAATAAATTTATCGTGAAGTGCAATCGAGTTTACATATATTTTAATTCACTGTGAATACCGGTCCATTCGCTTGTATAATATTAAATAACAGTTGAAATAATAAAATTGTTTCCCGTTACAATTTTCAGCTAACAGAGATTTGTCCACGGCCGTTTTCCGGTAAATACCGGATTTGTATTTGTCGATACGCATCACGTTTTCCCCACACGTTTTTCCCAATATACGTTTACGTAAGTAAATATATGTTACTTGCTTACGTACTGAGAATACGCGTCTTAAGGCTCTTAATAGTTTAGTAGCTACGAATGCCTTTTATTACCTACTTACAATCGCGTATCAAGGATTTTACGGTAATGTGTAGTGTTTTATTTACTTTTCAGAGTTTTGTCGACGCTTCATCGGGTTTATGTTCAGGACAATCGATAAGAGACTGAGTTCGAATGGGTATTAAATATTTTTCCTACTTTTTCTTGACTCTTTTAATCAGCTCCATCACATCTTATTCTGAAACTATACCACTGTATCCTACATGCATAATTTAAATTAATACATATATCATAACAGCATATACGTTTATCTAACTCTAAAATACGCAACATAAGCATAACATAGTTGTAAAAACTTCGCGTGGAAGGTAAAATGTACGGGTTAAATCCTCGATCAGACCAATAGTTGTTTGTTAGATGAGAGCACCACAAACACCCAGACCCTTTGTTGACTATATCCCATAATACAAGCCCTTAAGCAACTTAATTTGGAAACAATAAATCTAATATGTATTCTTTCTTATAAATTAGATGTCTTTCCTCACTCCCAATTCCTGATTTTATCATATACTCATCATTTCATAAAGAGGAAAGATTAAATTGTTTGTTTGTATTGAATGGGCTCCGTAACTACCAGACGGATCTGAAAAATTCTTTCACCAATGGAAACCTACTTTATAAGCAAGTAACATGGGCTATATTTTATTCCCATATTCTTACGGGAATGGGAACTACGCGGGTGAAACCGCGATGCGCTGCTATCTATACTAATATCATATTATAAAGAGGAAAGGTTTAGCTTTTTGATTGTTTGCATTGAATAGACTCCGAAACTACTGGACCGATTTGAATAATTCTAGCTATTTTATCAGCGAGTAACATAAACTATATTTTATCCCCATATTCCCACGGGTGAAACCGCAGGGCGCTGCTATCTGTACTGAGCCATATAAAGTGTTTAGATTTTATTATATTTAAAGGTCAACTGTGTCGCTTGTAAGGCGCTATTCTTATCCACTGAGTCACTAAAGCTCTAACCCTAGGCAACTCAGGTACATAGTCTTATTCATTCATTGTGTTCTATTTTACACCTTAACATTTAAAGTTTGTGGTTGACCTCCGGTGCCGTCAGAAACCTATTCACCCAATCGATTGACATTCCGTATGTATTAAATTGTAAATAATGGATGCGAAGTCACACTAGTTGGCAAATCTCGATTTGCGTATGAAAATTGTGTTACCGTTTTCTAGGCCACGAGATATGATTACAGTGAAATGTCAGTGGGTTACACCTGCAAGCCAGAGGAGGGGAAATTTGTAAGGCACCTCCTTAAAGTATATACAAATCTAACGTGTTTACACACGTTATATCTGATACATATCAATCTACTGAGATATTGAAAAAAACTCGTATATGATCTGACAAAATGTTGTAGGTGTAATCTAATACTGTAAAATAAACTAATGATATTATTTGACAAAAATATTCAATGTATAGACTGGCTCGATGGCGCATTCGGTAGTGACCCTGCTCCATGGGCCAAGAGTTGTGGGTTTGATTCCCACCCAAACATTCGTATGATGAATACTTGTGTTTGTTCTGTGTCTGGATTTTAATATTTAAGTATATATTTGTAATACCACTGTTGATTCTGATATCCGTAATTTAGTTGTGAATGCCAAAAATAAGCATACCAATCAACTAATATAAGCATTTGGCATACTAATGAGCTGGTAAGTAATAAGCGAACTATGATAAAGTACGTCGACAATGAAGTAATTAAATACGTTTGTTCTTTAAATCTTTAGTTTTAACGGTTAAAATGTTTTCTGCCACATTTGTTATCAATACACGAAATACGCGGAATCTTCTTATAAACTACGTGGCATAAATACAACGGTTGTGATACAACAATATGGAAATCCTCTTAACAAATAGGAGCGTACGAAACCTGCACTGTGCCGTATTAAAAATCAGTTTATTCCTGACAGGAACTAAGCTCCCAGCTGCATATGAAAATCAAACAGAAACAAACAAGTCTTGACTTCTTACAAATCGAGTTTCTTGAAATACGTTTTGATTTGATGTGCGTTTAAAGTAAATCATCTAATTCAGTGCTTCGTATCACATCCGCAGAATACCAGCGTCGTGGTCGAGGCCATTGACATAATGCTAAGCGGAGACCTTTTTGGTACAATATTGTTACATATTTAGTTTAAGTGGTTTTAGTATGTTATATTTGTACCAAATAAACTCATATTCATTAATTAACTTTCAAAACACCGAAACTTACTGAGATGGTGATAAAAGCAGAATAAACAGAATTTGTTATCACACCCCTTAAGAAACAGGAAGGGTCCGGCAAATAAATACGGAAATACTAAAAGTGCTAAATTGCGTAATAAAATTCTTGTTTGTAAACCCATTTCAATCAAATGTCTTCTGGGTATTATTCAATATTCAAGATGTTACAAAGAGCGTGGGGTGATAAATAAAGTTATTTATAAAATATTTCTTTCTTTTGGCCAAAATAATGTGGTTATGAGACGGCTAGTAATGTATTTTTTTACATATCACTAAGTTGAACTGAATTGCCAGTCTTGACGACTCAGAGTCATCAACCCTTCATTCAAATTCATACCAAGCTATTAAAAATCTAAATAGTGGTTTCTCGTTTGCAAAATTTCCAACTGCCTACTTAAATAAATAAGTAAAATAAATATTAAGTGAGTATATTCACAGTACATTATCTCACTAAGTCTGAATTTTTTTAATACAGTTATCTTCCTAGAATACCGGAAACCTCGGAATATTTAACACGTCTTCTTAAGCACATAATTTTAAATAATTGTTTCATCCCTTCCCTCCCTTTTATTAAGCCATGCTTAATAAAAGGGAGGGAAGGGATTCAATCTCGCCTATCTTTTTTGGTACACACATGGACATAAATTTAATCCAAAACAAACAGGTCCGTGCAACGAACTGCCATTGATCAATGCGAAACTACTTTGTTATACAAATTTTATTCATTGAACAAACTTTTCAGCGTCTTGTCGCCAACTACACAGAGTGGTTTATATGAAAATGATATCTTAAGCAAAGACCATAACGGCACTTTGCTAAAAAACCTGACTTCATCCAAATACCTTTTATACAAAAACAAAAAAGCTGTTTAAAATCGTCCGGATAACAACTATTAAATTATCCTATTAGAATTTCCGAGAAGGAAAAGTAGCAAAACACAAAATAAAGCCTGTTATGTAGGTATTAGTATTATCTAGGTATAAGAATAACCTGAAAAGAGTTCATTGTGGTCATTTTACTTGGTCATCATTCCAGACCACCTCAGTGGTACCACCATATTGCATTCTGATCGAACTTATACAAGCATTCCAAACAGCTAAATCGGATATCTTCCTGATATCCGATTTAGCTTAAAATATTTAGTGATAAAAAATAGATTCTAATTTATGGAACAGCAGCTTGCGTGCAAATGTTGAACATAGAATCTCGTAGAAATAAACCAAAACATACAAACGCACAAAGTAACCAAATAGTCTTTTTACAAAGCCCCTCTAACTCCAAAGGTTTTCCAAACATCTCCAGTAACGTGACATAAAATCGCTTGTATCAACACGCTTAATTTCAATAGCGGGGAGAACAATAGTGATTCAAGTGGGACCGGCTTCCAAACAAGGTCTAATCCCTATTCAGTTTCATAGAAGCCGCTTGGGGAAAGGAAACTCGTCTTTGTTACGGAAAGTGTATGGTAAAGTTTCGCGTGGCGGTAACCGAGATGCTCTCTTGCCCGTTCTAGGGCTGAAGGGAGTATCGGCATGTAGGGCGTAAGTATCACTTGTTATTGGAATTGATTTGATGGAATATGCACTTGATTTATTAGAAAATATTATTTAATGAATTATTGAGTGTAAAATTGGAATAAGAAAGATGAAAAACTACTTAATTTGTTTTTTTTTTTCCATTAAAACCGTTATTATTTATTTGTTTGAGTAATACGTATTACAAATACTATATCGAGAATTGTAGCTTAGACTTTGACTTATGACAAAAATTAAAGCCCTCAAACCAGGAAAAATCTAATTTAATTCGATTTTTGTCTCTCAAATTAGAATAGGGCTTTTGATGTCATATTATTCATGACTATACGATTTAGTTATTAAAGAAAGTTTTAATATTGAAAGCGTGACTTTAACAAAGATAAATACTTGTGTTTATCTTTGTTACAGTCAAATAAATATTCCGAAGGAAAGGAGAATATTAATTTTATATTGCGTCATTTATTAATAAATCAACTGATTGAAACCATACAGAAACCAACTGTACATGACGTCTTTATGTATTTCCCGCTATCAATTTGATTCATTATTAAGAGTTATTACATATACTAAGCACCTGTTTCCTCGACGTTAACTGCCTAAACTAACAATTTCAGTTTGTAATTCCATTCCGTATAATCGATATAGTTACGTAACGGTGATAGGCAATCAGTTATTTTACAACCACACGACCCGAGAGACTGATTTGTAACTACCAAAGTTTGTTTCGCGTCACCATTGCGAATTGGATGTTTTGTTAGATAAATACAGGACAGTACACATCAATCGATTGCTTTAAAATTAAACTTTTTAAAAAGCGCAACTCTTAGACCAGTGCCTATTTCGCAAACTTAATATAAATTCACTTAAAATTGAATCCGAATCATCTAACTAATTAAGATGAAGCATTTTCTATTAGACAACATATCTACTTGAATACATGGGAACAGCTATCATTTACTTCCTAAGATTCACCGGCGTGAACACATAAGACGTATACGTTTACTATGTAACACATGTCAGTGTTACTCTTAAATGCTTACAGATAACACCATTCCAAGCTGCTATCCATCAAAGCCAATTAAAATGACGTCTTGCAGCAGTCACAACCAACAATGCAGTCTGACCCCATCAGCGTCAAGAGGTTGATAATTAAAAAGTGAAAATTCGAAACGCTCCCATTCCACTGTGCAGTTGGTAGATAACCTATTTTGGCGAGGCGCCAGCAGCATCTAGGTCATTCGATAGGTCGTTGTATTTTTTAAAGGCCTCAAGTTTGTTGATTCTTTTTTGTTCAACTATTTAAGCGTGGTCGAGTCGTGCTTGTCGTTTGACAAAGCCACTGTTGCGGTTGCACAATCAAAGGGTGGGTTCAGTTTAATTGGTGACTAATTAAAAGTTCTGACGGCGAAAGTTCTAAATGAGCAGTTCGTTTCCGAATGTTGATGCTGACTAATTCAGCCGCATACTCAACCAACGCCTACATTCCTAACTAGTCTCCGGTTTCTAGGTATTTTGTGACTCATAGGCATAGCCGTAGTCTTACAATGCGAATAGTGAATATGCATAACGTTATTCCTCTGTAAAATATCAAAATTAAACGAATGTGGTATATTAATTGTAGACCAAGCTATAAATATATTAACACGCACGACTGTTCTGTGGAATCAACTTCCAGCAACGGTATTTCCGAGCGGATACGATTTGGGGACCTTCAAGAAAAGAGCCTACAAATTTCTTAAAGGCCGGCAACGCACTTGCGATTCCAATAGTAGTGCAGGTGTTCATGAGCTAAGGTGATCGCTTACCATTAGGCGACCCTTATGGCCGTTTGCCCGCTATTATATAAAAAAAAAATCACAAATCTTGGTTGTATCGAGAAACTCGACAGGTAGTGCGACCTCGGAGTAAAAAGTGCCATACAATCATAGAAATATCAGTTTTGGTCATCGAGATGGAACGACTCATCCGTGTTTCTATAGATTTTAGTTCTGTTATGGCTAGGCGATTTTTTTGTATTTTACTATAAAATAAGTTAATTGACTGAAATATTTCTAAAACAATTCTTCTATTGGTTTTCGCTAATGAAAGTTTGACTTTTCGATTAGTTGTCTTGTAAATGAATAACAAAGGAATTTAAAGACTTGCTGTCTATAAATAAAAACATAAAATAGTGAGAGTATGTGGTAGAAACTATCAGCACCTTAGTCCTATTAAAAGTAGTTCAGATACAATTCAATAAATGTGTAGGTACGTGTATGTACAAGTATTACACGACCGTCAAAATTCGGTATGAACTTTGAAATCGAAATTTATAGAAGGTCGCGTATCATAAAATCTGTTTGCGGGAACAAATAAGGGCATTACCCCGCCTTAACTCTTCCCTTCCTAATTGAGTGAAGGGGGTGTATGTATCGTTTTCCTTATCTGTTAGTCACAGGAAAATGCTTACCAGGATGCGTGGGCGGTTTATTATCACCAAACAATTAACTGGTAATTGCTAATAATAGAGTTGTTTACTATTGGCTCTATCCTCTTACATAATACGTGAGGAGATATTATGAGTAGTAAACAAATCTATTTCAGCGTCATGAAATGCGTAGGTAAGTGAAGGTAATTGCTTGTAACTTTTTTCTCAAAATTATATTTGTTACTTCTTAATACAAGACGGTATCCTATGTTTTTCACCCTAGTTTAGTGGATGCATCAACGTTACTGGACAATCCTTATATAATAATTTAACCTTAACTTTGCAATAATCCATAGATAAGATATATTTTTTACAAGCTTTTATTTAACTTCACTTTTGTATGTATGTTTGTATGTTTACAAATCTTGCAAGGAATATTTGAACCACTTCCCATAGAGTGATTGAGTTGAAACTTGGTATACCTACGTAACTTGGATGACAATTAACATTCATTCTGGCATCTTTGACATCTCCCACATTTGAAATTTTAATATCTTCAGTGGAACAAATTAAAAAGTTACCAAAATTAAACTTAAAAGTACATTATAATAAAATTAAAACCCATGGCTACTCTTAATTCTTTTGTAACATAGAAATATTAACAGCTGCCATTTAATTTCACTTAAGGAGAAATACCAACATTCTAACAAAAGAGACAATTTGTCAATAGAATTATCGTTTTCCCTGTCATTAAAGGCTTTTATAGCGGTGACCGGACGCATTGTATACAAGTACTTTACCGCAAGCAACTTAGTTTCAGCAGATCTTCCGAACAATAAGGCTGCCCCTGCAATAAAGGATTAGCTTCAAACATCTCTAAGCCCGGATTAGGCAGGAAACAGATGCTTTGTCCTAATTGCCTGCAGTCTAGCGTTCATCTCGTCTGTCTGCACTTTTTGCTTAGAATAAATTATAGCGGTCGTACCTATAGTTGCAAAGAGTTTCTTGAACCAGGTATCACAATAACTTTTTTATTGTACGCACACCTACTAGGCTATTTATCAATTCTACTATGTTAGTCTGGGACTTAAAAATGATGAACTATGTATGTTCCTTACTTAGCATGGCGTATAGTCATGTTTTGCTCCGAGGATATGATTTTATTGTGAAGGCGACTAACTGAAATCTTATCTACTTACTCAACAAAATTTTAGTACAAGTGGTCAAAGTAGTTTCCGCTCTTTGCACTCTATCGATCGACAATATGCAAATATTCGTATTTATGGTAAAATATATTTGCATCGTTATACTCACAAGTATAACTCACTAACCAAACTTCACGCCACTTCCCTAGCGAGGCAGGCAGAGAGAACCGAAGTATAACGGTAACATAAAGGACAAAAACGATAAGATGCAAATATTTAAAGACACGTCTTTAAAGTACAATTCACAACAAAGTCAAAGTCAAAGTCAAAATACTCTTTATTTATATAGGTTTGAAACAACACTTATAAATCGTCAATTCAATAGGAAAATCAACTAATAATATGAATCTACCACCGGTTCGGAATGTTGCTTCTACTGAGAAGAAACCGGCAAGAAACTCGGTTGTTACTCTTTTCAACAACATATTTTACAGGGGTGTATAGATCATATTTGCATTTGAACCATGTCGGGAAGTCGGCTTGTCAGACACCAAAATATAAAATAACGATTTTTACAAAATTTAAGCATAAAATAACCAAACAAAATGAGAATACCCAATACCTACTTAACCAACAATAAGCGTAACTATCGCCTTCCTCCTAGGTGAGTGAGTGAGTGAGCTAGTTTCACTAACTTGTCGCCTTTGATTTCTCCGTCGTGTTCCCTAAAATAATTTGGGTGGCGTATAAATATTTCATGATGCCGGTTGTCGTATTGATTAAATTATGAAGTTTTGGCGCCACTCCAGCACTCGGTGCGAGGCTATTAGGCAAATGTGAAACGAGTACATTACATGGTATAACAGGGAGTGAAGAGCTTGAGCTCTCAGGGAGGCGCCAATGGTCATTTAACTAGTGAACGGTAGGGCAATTATAACTATATCTATAATACCAGTAAGTGTCCTTGTTGTAAAATAAAATTAACTCCCTTACTAAATTTTCCAATCCATGATCGACAAAGATCCTTTATATGGAAAATATTACGCGAGTCGACAATTCTAAGAAAACGGGACACATGATGATAATATCTAACTAACTAAACTTCACGCAATTTCCCTAGCGGTGTAGGCATATCTAACTGGATTTAAAAAGTTGAAAACGAACCTAATTCCTAATTTACTTTATATGGATATGTATTTATAAACCATATCTTGGCAGAAATATATAATCGTTGTTTTTCATCCTTAATGCGTAAATCACTCTGTCTGTCTGTTACGTCGTCAAGCGAAAAGTATTGATCTAATTGGGATAAAACTTACCACGCTTAAAGTTCAAACTCTTAAAAAAGACATAAGTTACTTTTATCCCGAATAAAAAACACACAAGAAAGTCTCTGTAACAGTCCTAATTTCACGCAATCGGAGCCCCAGGCAAAATCCAGCTTTGTAATAGAACCAATTAATGCTTAAATTCACTTAAATCCAACAATGAAGACTCATCATACTAAAGTTAATACCCTACTTGTTATTACTACAAGTAGCCATTGAAGTGACTTGGAAGGTCTCCAGATCTAAAACACTATAATTTATTTTCCTAATCAGCGTTCAGCTAACTCGTTAAGTTATCATGAGGGGTCATAAGCACCACAGAGGAATATTTTACGTCCTGTGACGTCAGCCTTCGCCCTCATCCGACATGCAGCTGAAATAAATGCGCAATGGACGTTGAAATTTACAGTAGTGGTTTATGTAAAACATGAATTACTCTGGCACTCAACCGAGTTGTGATAATTGTTACGCGTCATGTTGGGTTCTGGCTGATATTACATTATCTAGCATATCACTTAGCCCAGAATTCCCAAGGGGTAGGTAGGGTTCAGGAGCAATAAAACTCAATAAATCGCATCTAGTCAACAATAAGTGGCTAGCTTGTCGCCTATAAACACAACCCAATACTTAATCCACCATTTGTTGCATATTACGATATGCTAAGCAAAGATAATGTCCTGCTAACCGATATCGGTCACGGCGGCAAATCTCAACGAGGAGTAGCCTACTGCGCAGGAGATATTATAAGTAGTGCCCAAATGTGTGCGCAAACACAGGTGTACTCTCTATTATTATTTGTGATCTAGACACACGGCACTAACTAGTAATTAGGTGCATGTTAGTGTATCAGTCAAGTTTGACTCGAAGCGGGTAACGGTATCACATCAACTAAATCAATATTTACCAAATAAAATATTCAATGGCAATGAAAGTTATATTATCTTTAAGATAAGTGTAAGAACTCGTCTTATCACTTGGCCGTCAATGTTATGGTTTTGAGTTTCGCGATATAAATGATATAAATCGTAAGTATAAATAGTAATAATAAACGCCTCATATTGTTCCATATAAAAAAGAACCTTGTCAAAACTATGTAAAACTTCTCCCTATAATATAGCAACCGTTGCTGTTTCTATTATGGGTCGTCTAACCCATAAAAGATATCATACGTGGTCATAAGCTTAAACGGGAAATATTTTACCTCTCGTGACATCCCGCCCACACGCTCATCCGGACTACAGCTATAAATACACTGGACATGGTATGCAATTTGCTGACTCGAAATAGGAGACAAAGATAAACAGAACTTGGCTTTTGTGTACGGTATTCACCTGGGCTTGTTCTAAAGTTTGCATTTGAGAGTAGCAATGTACGTATCAGCTAACTTAATAGGTCGTGCCTTTGTATTGTGATAAGGGATAATTGCGTTATTGTAGCCATATATGGGGACACAGATATTGTGAATTAAAGTTTACGTATACTTTTCTCATAGAATGATATTTTATTCGTTGTGTCCGTTTTTTCTCGCTTAAACCACTTAACTGAAGTATAATAAAAGTTTGAACCTTAAGAAAAAATATCGACCAGAAACCACCGGGAATATTACATAGAGTAGGTAACAAACCAAATTGCACGCGGAAATCATTAAAATCGAAAGAGGGCTTAAATTATTGAAATGCTATAATATGTTTTTATTATAATGCAAATTAAATGCTGTTAAATTTTGTATGATAAGTTCATTGTTTTGTTTCCAAATAAATAATTCCTTGTGTAGATAATTTCGCGCTGAATGTATAAAATTAATACAAAAAACAGATGGTAAATACACACCAAAATGATAATGACAATGATGAATTAAATTAAATTGTGAATGGTTAATGAATCGTCGTTACAAAACACCCGGCGTATTGTTCCTATGAAGTGTAGAAGAAGAGGATCACAAACTCATTTATGTGTGGCTTAGTGTTGTAGCTAGGTCTCAGTAGGCCCCGTGCCAACGTGTCATGACGCGCTTCTTCCATCACTTATATGTTGTCATGGCAACTTCTGATACTTTCGCTTACAAATGTTGGAGACCCCTACAGATCCACGGCCGCGTATTATTGATACAGTTAATAAGGCACTGGCTACGCCTCTTACTAAAAGGTCCAGGTAAAATAATTAAATATTTGCGCTGTAAATAATTGTGATAAAATTATAACTTTTTATATTTTTTCTACTTACAAATTTTCCCCGTAAGTCCAGTGGCGCCACCTATTTTTTAACTTGACGGACGTTCTTTTATACAAAGTTTGCTTTCCTTACTTTAACGCTTTTATATTGCTCCAGTATTTCACATGAACTGACGATTTCGCTACATTTTTACAGCAACGTATATCTGTTTATGCCGAAACATGTGTGGCCGTAAATTGTTGTTTTTCGTAAAACAATGAGGAGTATTGTTATAAGAATTAAGCGTTCTGAATACATTTGTAGCGGAATATTCCCTTGAAATGAGATGTCTCTCGCACGGTCTACCTGCGGGCTTTATGTTTCAGTATGATAGATAAGTGAGATGTTTGTTTATATACCCTACTAGATAACTTGCTTCCACCTTTAAATGTTAAATGATACATCCACTTACTTTACCAGGTAATTTAAATAGTGTTTTAAATACAATAGTACTTACAAAATAAACGATTACGAGATAAGATTTTTAATATGTACATTTCTATTTCAGAAAAACATCTATAATGTGCCTTCTAGGATATTTAAAATATAGAAATAATTTATAGGACTTCAAGCAATTTACTATAACAGACGTCTCATTGCCTATGAAAGTGGTTATACCTACCTACAAGTACTGTCTGCTTGGAGTAGCCCGGCTCTAGCGCCTCTAGAAACGGGACATAACTGTAGGAAGTAATTATAGAGTAAGTATAATTACTTCCTACAGTTTATAAATTCTAGGACTAGAAATATAAATTATACAAGTAGTTATCCTTTATTTCGCAATTCACAGCGGTAAAAACATGGCTAGTTAGGCGTAGAGCCGCGAAACAGCGCCGAATATGTAAAAGACCGGACCGGACGAGAGAATTTGACAATAGCTGCGCTTATATTAATAATATTTGACAGCTAAACGTTTGATCTGGATGCACCATAGCAACTATGAATTAACCAAACGAATCAGCTGCGCCTGAGTATGATAACAGTATTAAAGCTCAGATTTCTGCCGAGCTACTTATCTACATAACTCGATTCTAAATATTGTTATGAATAATTTACTTTTCCGCAAAGATTAGAACGTGCGTCAGTATGACGCTCTCGCTAACTTCCACAAAATCAACAAACACGGCTTATTGTGAGCGCCGTGCGGGTGCACTTTCACAAATTTATCGCTTTCATCCGCCGGACCCCATGAATATTTAGAGGCTGTATGCGGCCGCCCGCCCTCGTTCAATTCACGAAAAAATTGACCAAATGTGCCGAAATGAGTTTATATAGCGGCCGACGGGCAAAGGGGTATGTATATTAATCTGTCGGCATGGCCTTATCGCGTCTCTCTCTATTGATCCGGCGACATCAAGTCAACAAACATTTACGGTTTTTATGCAATCATTGTTATTGTGTCATTATTTCTCAGTGGAAATGAATAAATAAATTAAATATCTGATTCCGAGGTAAGCAGCTTAAGCACTTGTGTTACGAATATCAGAATCAACAGTGGTATTACAAATATATACTTGAATATTAAATAGACACCCAGACACAGACCGAACATAAGTATTCATCACACGAATGTTCGTCCTGGGTGGGGATCGAACCCACAACTCTTGGCGCACGAGGCAGAGTCACTACCTAATGCGCCATCGAGCCAGTCAAATATCCACGTATTGCAATTTTCAACCAGAATTCACCAGCCCATGGAACAATTTTATGTTTTACATTTTATTTTCTGTACCATGCGGCCATAGCCTTAGATAGGGATTCCTAAGTGTTTGATTTACAGGACCGTTTTGTATGTAAATTTTTCAAAGCCTGAAACAAATCAGCTTTATACGAAAAGCTAGATATCTATCTGACTCTCCAGGTATAAATCCGTTTTACATGGATTTTGTATTAAAAGCTCTGCACATGTTAACGCATGATATTTTTATACTAACACAATAACCAAATCAAAAGCTGGCATCAAAACAATAACAAAACAACTGACTGGCCCGTTGGTCGAGTGATCAGAGACCCTGGCCACAAAACCAAAGGGTCGCAGGTTCGAATCCCGCTAGGGGCAAATGTTTCGTGTGATGAACATGGACATTTGTACTCGAGTCATGGAGTAGTATCAATAGCACAAGCATAAGCTTAGTTTGGGATTAGGGAATAGGTGTGTCAGTCTGAAGAATTTATTATAAAAACAGATATGGAATCAGGAAAAACGGAAACATAATTCAATCTGACGTTTAGTTTTAGCGCGAACCACCGTTAATACAAAAAACGGAAATATAATATAATTCAACATGAAAGTGTCTAAGTAAATTGAAAACACCGACCGGATAGGAAGGGCTGCGTTTTCCTGACAGCTTGATTACGGTTCATATCTATGGAGTTTTAAAAACAATAAAGAAATTATTCATATAAAACGTACCTCAATCTGTTTTAGAATGTGCTGTGGGTTTTCGGAATACATTAGCAAATTGAAAGTAGGTACACACGTGACACGCAAAATTTGCCCAAAAATTATGTTTTTTTTTTTTAAATATGTTCGCACAGAATAGGTATTTTAGTAATCATATATGCTGGTACCCTTATTTACTTTGTTTTTATTCTATTGAAGGTAATTCCGGGATTTCCTGATGGTGAGCGGTCACCGTAGTCTATGGACAAATACCTTCTTTCGAGAAGTTGATCCTTGAAAAAACTGGCAATAAACTACAACGTGACCAACGTTATAGTTTTTCTCAAAGTTAATATAATATAATTTATAAGTTAAAATTTCCTATGACCTTTAAAATAATTTGTAAGATAAACTTATGGTCTGTCTTACATATGGCATGGAAACTTTAACCAATAATCATCTAAATACAGGTATCTCGTCGGCGCAATAACGCGTACAAAATATTAAAATCTCGGGCAAGAAACACTCCGTACTCACCTCAAGATGTCCTCAACCTTCCCGAGCGAATAATATCCTCCATCCCTCTCACTCTCACGGTCACCTGTATCTGCCTATCCCTTACGTTATTTACTTCTCTCGTGGGCGGATTGAGCCGGTACTCTATTTAATTTGGTTGCCAAATTACACACAAAAGAGAGCATGTTTTTACATGCGATTTAAAACATAATTCATTTTACTTCGAAGGTAAAAACATTTTGGCCGAGCAAGCGACGTTTATTAAACGCGACCCAATTGGGTACAGGATAATTACGAGACACTTTCATTAGTAAACCCTTTTATATTGTAACGTGTGACCAATTCTGGTTGGTTGTTTATTTGTAACATCAAATAAATAAATAAATAATAAATTCTTAAGACTGACACACCAATTCCCTAGTTCCAAACTAAGCTTATGCTTGTGCTATGGATACTAGGTGAACGGATAGACATAGGTACTTAAATACGTTTATAAACATCCATGACTCGAGTACAAATGCCCATGTTCATCACACGAAACATTTGCCCCTAGCGGGATTCGAACCCGCGACCCTCGGTTTCGTGGCCAGGGTCTCTGACCGCTCGACCATGGAGCCAGTCGAATTCGAAAAACATTGAAAATTAAGTTAATTAAACTATTTGAATTGGACAGTTTAATATTATTTTCTCTAGAAATATCAACAGCGCTTATTTTGTTTAGTAGGTATTGTACGTTATATTCGGGTCCTACTTTGCCATAGTAGATATATAATTACTTAACTAAACAGTTTAGGTTTAATAGATTTGTATCATATAATTGTTCATAAAAACACATCAATAATATACAATGATAGGTATCTGGCATGGCTGTCAGGAACAATATAGGTTTGAGTATGGAAACGCATATCACATAAAAGTAGAGTGATTTAGGTACTCATGATAAGTACCTAAAGATGAGTAGGTATCTCATCTCATCATCCCATCATAATTTATATATATTGAAACTAATCCTACTAATATTATAAATGCGAAAGTTTGTATGTATGGATGTTTGTTACTCTTTCACAAAAAAACAACTGAATGGATTTTAATGAAACTTAAGGATAATATAGCTCATACACCCAAATAACATATAGGCTATGTTAGTATTCTATATAAAAGAAAGAACTACATCGATGATGAGATGACACTATTTCCCTTGATGGTTTTTGATAGTCTGTTGATTTCGTACCTGAGATCTAAAATTATAGTCGGCCCATTCAAAATCTCGTATCACAAATAACCAATACAAGGACTAACGCGACGCGACGCCTCAAATTGAAAACTAAGATCGACCTCCAACTTCCTTTTTTCCCATAGCAAATGCTTATATTATAAACACGCTGCCAGTAAGTTGCTGCGGGCCCTTTACCGGATAAAACCTCCCGAATCTTCCATCTCTGCCGCTATTTGACAGGGGTGACAGAGGTACCTACGCCTGCGCAATCCTCACCTCCGTTTAGCCGGCTGGTCCCGTCCCGCGTCATGCAGGCCCCGACAAACCATGTATATCCTGGGCCAGCAATGACTAATGATTGGAGCTATTATCGTGTTGCAAAAAAAAAGGCATGAAAATGAGACATTTTCATAATGTGTTTGTAAAATTCCTTTTGCTTCTTGCCTACTGTTATTGACGCTATCCAGCGTATATATATATGAGCGCCATAATTAATAAATAAACTGACGGTTTTTTCGAAAAGATGTTTCATTCATACCCCGGGCACTAGTCAATTAAATAAAACATTTTATGAACGATGACACGATACGCTCAAACAATGGAACGCAATCAATAAAACTGTGTTTGTTCGCCGCTAGCTGTTATACGTGACGTCATAATTTATTTATTCAACTGACACTGAAATTCTGAAGTCTGGGCTAGAGCCAAGGCTGTGACGCCACCATGCTCTAGACGGTGACGTCAGAGCATACAGGCTATTCGCGAACTTTGCTCTATTTGAAGGAGACAGTTCCGTGACGCCAACCACTTGTTCCGAACTGGAGATAGTCTAAGTTTTTACTGCATTTGTGAACAGTAGCCTAGATACGACGAAAATAGATTCAGTGATAGTATAAGTTCGTATTTAGACTTCAGGAATTATTTCATTTCGCCGTGACCTTTGTCGCATTGGTGTCACTATGAATCCTACAAATTGTACCTATCATTTGAAAAGTTGGTAAAAAAATACAGACTGAAAATAGATAAATGGATGTCTATTTCTGTTTGGCGTAAAATACATTTTAAATGTGGTTCAGCCTCGGCCTAGATTTACCCATTTACCCATATCAGGAAAATTTGTTAGTTCTATAAAACTAAACTTTATTTAACAGACCGAATTATTAGTTAGTTTAATTTTATGCTATGTTATTAACAGTGAAGTGAAATTTATTCAATTCCAGTGTCTGGAAAAATACGATAAATAAAGCTTTCGAACTAGGTTTAAACTTTTTATAGCTTCTATCTATCAATTTTATGTTGGATTTTACTGTTAGCGTTAAAAGCACTATGTGGAATGGTTGCCTTGAAGACAACCTCGTTTTATGAATTTGAAATACTGCTGTAGGTAATAAAAAGCATCGGATCTGTGACGTTAGTGGCGATGCTAAGGATTTTACCTCAAAGCCTTTTTGCTTCTACCAAGTACATACCTTTTTAACGGCTCCCAAAAAAATATTAATCGTTAACTTTTGACCCATCTGGAAGAAAGGCGTATTTAAAGGATTTTTTTTTAATTTCCCCACAAATATTTTTTACTTTTCCTACAAAATAGCCAATCAGCTGATCAACAGGTATAAAAAGAAAAAAAATTATCGGTCATTTTCAAAAATCCTTAAAATTATAAGTTAAATAAGTAGGTAAGTGATTTCACATATATCTGCAATATATGACTGAGTTTAGATTTCTTAACATTAAGTAGTGTTTTATACTGTGAATACGGTAGGTATATCAAAGCCTCGAGAGGATCATATGACACTTGAACCAAATACCTACTACATATGTTGAATGTCTCAAGTGTCATATGATCCTTACGAAGATTTCAAACATACCTTACATTCAGGTCTGTTTGTCACGTAAAACATATTACATGTGTATTATGTACTACACCTGTTATCACTCGTAAATATATGAAATACACTTTCATACTTAAATTATAAGATTACAATGACTAAACTAATAAAAATTACCCCTTTTCCAGATCAAAATATTACAGGTAACAAAAATATCATACTAATATTATAAATGCGAAAGTTTGTTTGGATGTATGAATGTTTGTTACTCTTTCACACAAAAACTACTGAATGGTTTTTAATGAAACTTTAGGATAATGTAGCTTATATACCCGAATAACATATAGGCCATGTTTTATCGATGTACCAGGCGAGCAAAGCCGTCCGGGCGGATGCTAGTATATATTAAAGGCATTTAATAAAGAGTGCACAAAAAAAGCTTTATCAGCATATTGCTACATATATAAGACATACATATGATTTAAGTCTTAATAGACTAAGACTCTATTTCGAAGAAATTGACCACTTAATATTGATGCGCCGTTATTTCCTTTGTCTTAATTCGTAACTACTGAACCCCAAAAATGTCGTTACTCTCCAAGGGGCTGACAGAGCCAAGATTGGACAGCACGTGGGGTGACTGCTGATGGCTCGTCTTCTCCAGGGATGACTTTTAATTTAAACTATCTACAAAAGTAGTCACAAAATGAATCGTCGTTTCCATTACTCAATCACACTAGAATAGAATAGAAAAACGAGTATAAAACTGTACTCATATCTTACATTCGCTATCGTACCATATAACATCTTTATGTGTTAAGTTAGGTCAATAGTTAGATCGTATATGTGCAAAATTACAACAAATTTTTCAGCGCTTAAAGCAAGAGTCAAACGTACAAACGTTTACATTCATAATAGTAGTAGGTTGTCGCAATGTGTACTATATATAATGTGTCATTTCATATATAAGTAGAAAAAATCTTCATGAATATTGATAACTCGACCCATTTTGAGCTTGTTTGCGAATAAGCAAACAGAAAAAGTAATAAAGATATATCTATGCTGAATAACTTGATATGACAACTCGGCGCGATAAATGGAATGACCTAACATTTTCACACGGTGCGACATGTTGACGTCAAAAAGAATATATTGTATAAAGTAATAGTATATGTAACATACAATGATAGTTTCTATTAAAAACAGGGATATTAAACCAATAAATAACCTATATTTTGAGTCCCTCGATGGCGCATTCGGTAGTGACCCTGCCCCATGCGCCAAGAGTTGTTCGATCCCCATCCAGGACAAACATTCGTATGACGAATACATGTGTTTATTCTATTTTTGAGTGTTAATATCCAATATTTAAGTATATATTTGTAATACCAATGTTGTTTCTGATATCCGTAACACAAGTGCTTAAACTTTTTACCTCGAAGTCAGGTCAATGTATGTGATGAAGTCTGATATTAATTAATGTTTTATAACCAAAACCAAAAATCACGAGTGCACATACTGCACATACATATTCTATGTACGTGGTATTTATACCACTAACTCGAAAAACATCGTGATGAAACCTGGAAATTTAAACAACTTGAGATTTGTAACCATGATCCAAAAATTGTCTGGTTAGATCGGTAGTCGCTTCAATGTAATTACCAGACTCGCTAAATCCTGGATCATGGTCTAAGCGGACCCTGTCTACGCACGGGACATAACGCTATGAAGATGATGAGGATGATTCAGTTCCTAAATAGTATGCGCCAAGTCCTCTTGTGACAAGTCGGATTCTACTCGCCGTACCCATAAATCTTAATTCATAGCGAATCCAATAGCCAACAATATCTCAGAAAAAATACAAGCTATTCTCACTGCCATAGCGAGAGGCGTAATTACGTCAAAATTCCCAACACGTGAGCTGAATCCTGAGGCCTCAACCTGACACCGTTTAATTTGGGCCGAGCCTGGGTACACGGGAAATATTAAGCAGAATATTAGGGTCAGCTTTGATACAAACGGCATTCTCATGGTGAGTAGCGAAAGTGGGTAATGATGGCCTATTAAAATATAGCACGTACAATAACTTGGTAAGTTCACGATTGTTTACGTAGAACGCTTTCTGCGCCAGACTTGTTGGCTACTTTCAATTCCTATAATAGGTATATAACGAAATTTAATAAAAATATAAGAGGAAATTATATAAAAGGGACATGCCTTTCGTATTATTATTTAAGTCCAGGTGAAGAAAATTTACACCAAGTATATGAACATCAAAATACAAAATATTCACTAGCACTATATTTTAAAAGCTTTTATCGTTCGAATAATTGTTGTGTCTAAGTTAAAAAAAAGTTAATAATTCAACGATTCCTCAATGTATATCACATACTGATTCACACTAGATGCTTAAATCAGTGCTTTGAAACCTCACCATTATAATATATGCATACAATTGATACAAAATGAAAGTTCTCACTGCCAACATTACTCCAGAGTACCTCAGGGGGCTGACCTACCTGGCACTCCACACAGCAGGTTACGGCACGGTTTTATTCCACAATAAGCATTGGGATACGAAGCCTTAACAACCGCTAAGTAGGCTAAACACAATAATGCCGTCATAACATTGTTCGTACGTATTCAAAGAGCGTCCGGAAATACATTCTACGCGGTTTGAAATCCACTTTGTGGCGTGACCCCTGTGTATTGGGCTGAAGACCTAAGCAAGAAACGGGTGCAGACGACTTTAAAACCTATTACTGTTAGAATAGAGTTAGTAATTAAATAGATGCAGTGCGGTTCCATGTGGGTTTAACAAGCAGTGTGGTACTGGGAAAGTTGGAATATCCGTATTGTGATTAGCATATACAATGCTACGTACGGTTCAACGATACCACTATGGCAGCTTTGCATAAGCGGAAAAGGATTAAATCGGAAAGTGTGTTGGTACTCTCTAGATAAATTAGATGTGTATAATTTCAATTACATGCGTAACCACCAGGTCGCTTGATCTGATGGTCCGAGACCTTGGCTACGAATCCAAATGCCGCAAGTTCCAGTTCCGATTCGAAAGCGTTTTCGTGATAACCATTGTTATTAGTACGTGGACATTTTATTCAAATTATCCAAGTTTTTAGGGTTCCGTAGCCGAAAGACAAAAAACGGAACCCTTATGGATTCGTCATGTCTGTCCGTCCGTCTGTCCGTCCGTCTGTCCGTCCGTCTGTCCGTCCGTATGTCCGTCCGTCTGTCCGTCCGTATGTCCGTCCGTCTGTCCGTCCGTCTGTCCGTCCGTCTGTCCGTCCGTCTGTCCGTCCGTCTGTCCGTCCGTATGTCCGTCCGTCTGTCCGTCCGTCTGTCCGTCCGTCTGTCCGTCCGTCTGTCCGTCCGTCTGTCCGTCCGTATGTCCGTCCGTATGTCACAGCCACTTTTTTCCGTAACTATAAGAGCTTTACTGCGGAAACTTGGTAAGTAGATGTATTCGGTGAACCGCATTAAGATTTTCATGGCCGGTTTTCTATTATTAAATAGACATAGCAAGTACCTATAGCATAGTATGTATAACTAGATTCCAGCTAAGGAGTGTGTTTGCTATTGCTATACAAATCAATCGGGAATAAAATATAACGCTAAGCGACTGACTAGCAGATATGGAAGAAAATAACATATTGCGTCTATAACCTGGAACTAGGGCAGAAAATTAGCAAGAATGACAATAAGTGTACGGAGACAAACAAGGAAGTTTCGCATCATGTGATATAAACAAAAGAAGCACAATAATATTTGGCATCCAGCGTTCACGACTCTTATTAGTGTTAGGAGTGCTAACTTTAAGTTACACATCTGGGACTACTAATGTACTAGCGTGGATTAAACGGTAAATCTTTAGAGAAATGAACGTGTTGCCATGAACATGAAGTTATGTAACTTTATTACTTATTGTGTAATAACTATGAAGGAACTGTTGACAGTACTAGTATGGGAGTTAAAAGCGTGAGTTATGATCAGTTCCCCTTTTTCACGGCTTAACTACTCTGAAGATTGTTATAAAATTTTGCATACGCGCGTTATTCATGACATTACAAAAATATATGAAAGATAAGTACATTACATAAAATATATATATATATATATATTGTTCCAAAGGGATATAAAAGTAACTTCCTGA
Source organism: Glyphodes perspectalis (assembly GCA_951394215.1). Taxonomy (NCBI): domain Eukaryota; kingdom Metazoa; phylum Arthropoda; class Insecta; order Lepidoptera; family Crambidae; genus Glyphodes; species Glyphodes perspectalis. Next base: position 8,028,742 of record OX596217.1, read on the forward strand.
ACGGTCAGAAAACATAGCAACTCAGATTGAAATCGTACAAAAATTTAATTTACTGCGAGCGACGTCGTGGGAATAATATTAATTCAAGTAGAACATAGACTACAGAAATGTTTGATATCAGACATTAAATTGACATTGAAATCAATTGTAATAAACATGAAGTTTATAAAAAAAATCTTCTGTTCAGCCTAAGGGCTAGTCGCTACGACGTAGCCGTAGATGACAAACAGTGCTACGAGTAGACTACGAGACTTTTACTAGACGAATAACTAAAACTTTATGTCACGATGGAATGAGGTATTGCAGTTAGTTAAATGATATCATACAGCATGATTTACTTTTAATAGATTTTATGTTAAATAAAAGTATTGTAAATTCGTTTAAGCACACACGCTGTATTAATATCCATGTTTTTGTTTCATTAACATTTAAAACCCATACTAGAAACGTTCCATACGAACTTCCGTTCGTATTGGGAACGAACATTTAACCAACTTACTACTTCCTTCTCTTATAAATTAGAACAAAGTTCCTAACAAAGGTTAGTTCATAATAAATTTAAAATTACAATTCTGCAGGACTAAGTTCCTAAAGGTGGCCATTATAACGGTACAACTTCCAATATCGGTGACCTATTTCGGGGTCTTTAGGGACGCTATTTTAAATACCATTATTACATTATTAGCGAGTATTTAACGATATTTTTAACCTAGTACCTAAAATAGTAAGTATTTTCAATGATTGCATACGAAACAAGGGTTATATTTTCTTTGAAACATTGACCTTCTTAAATTATATTGCAAAAAATGTGTATACGTATATCTCGTGTGTACAATCAAAACTCAAATTCGGAATAAATTCTTAATATTTATTTCAAACTAAATGCTCTTTAACTTAATAAAAAAAAAGCAAAAATGTAACCTCACATTTTTCAAGTATTTTTTCTAAGTTCATTAAAAGGGACTAAATGTGGCCCATAAACCATTATCCTCAAAACAGTCTCTCCGATCCCTATCTCTCCTTCACAGAATAGCTGAAAAATTACCAAAATGAGGGTTTTTGTCAATTCAAGATTTTGCAAGGAAATTCTTCTCTCGCATTTTTAAAGAACTTTTCCTTATGAACCGGACCCTTTTAATATTTTGCAAGAAAAAATGATTGGAAAGGCTGGATTCCCTGCAAACGTGTTTGTAAGGATGAATACACATATCATTATTATTATTAATTGAGGCTTAATAATACTCAAGATCGATGTTAGAATTAATATGTTAAGTGTTTTATCAATGCAAGTCCCATTATATCTTCCGATAGTACCTATCTTATTTTACGAAAGTTATTATAATCGTTCAATGTCGGTCTAGGACTTAAAAATAATGTGCCAACTACGTCCTTGCCTAGCATGTTGTAAAAGGTAACTAATGGTGTATCGGATGCAAGTTGATTGTGTAGGCAACTAGCTAGCCACTTATCAACCCAGTTTTTTATTTTGCCAGATTGGTTAATGGGGCTTGCCGCTCCTTTGACTCTGCCTACTCCTTCGGGGATTACGGGCGTGATGATATGAACTATAATGGTAGTGCTTCTGAGAATATATGATCAATAATCGACATTACAGTCAGTTGTAAAAATCGTCGGATTACCTATCGGGTAATGTACCTGTTTAGTAGTTTCTTTTATAAATACAGAAAAATAATTACAAATACATATTATCCTACGCAAATACTTTCAATAACACACTGTTAACACAAGCTTTGATATATTAACGAATACAAATATACGTAGATTCCAAATTGAGAAATATAAGTAGCATTCTTTATTTTCGGTCGGTGCAAATGTAAAGAAGAATTACTTAAATTGTCAGAATACACATTACTTAAACTGAAATGAAATTACTTATTAAAGAACAGGGTGATTCTTCAATGGTTTAATTTTCCTCTAAGAATACTAAAAAGGAAGTTTACTAATAATGAAGGAGTAAAACCGCTCTCAGTTTTATACCAATTCTTTATTACGGAATACTACCACAGGCCGTTATAACCAACCAACCAGATATACCATAACCAATATCGATTAAACAGACACGACCTTGATTGGGCATTAAATGCAAGCATTCCGGCCGTAGCTGCAGTTTCCTTTGAATAACGGAATCATATTGCATTCGATATTACCAACAAACCGACACCGCTCCACTGGAGCCGTAATTCAACCAATGTAAACGGAAAATATCCATTCACTGCACATTGACTTAAATGACAAATAAATATGATTGTAAGACTCCAATTAGTACTATATTTTACGAATATAATAAAAAATATTATAATTATGTGGATGTTAGTTCGTTTATTTGTTTGTTTGTTGCACTTTCACGCCTTAACAATCAAATCGATTTTAAAAATTATTCAAGCCATGGCAAAATACATTATTAGTGAGTATTACCTATAGGTTATATTTTATCCCCGTTTTCCCACAGATACGGATACTAAGTGGGTCAAGAAGGAAGCCGGTTTGATTTTTTATTTAAATATTAAAAAAAAAATAAGGAATTTTGTAATTTGCTTATCTTTGCTATATATTTATAAATAGATAAATATTTTTAATTCTATAGCAAATTTAGTAACTTAAAAAAGCTTAATATATAAAAAGAAAGGAAGTAAAATCAATCTCCTTTACATTGATAATATCAGATAGATAGTATTTTTACTACATTGTGTTTGTTTTACTCGACATATAGCTTTATTAAATCTTTTTGAACCAAAAGCAGACATTAAAAACCGACGTACTTTTAAAATAGTTGACCACTTAATTGTCAATTTAACAAGTGTACAGACACGTAATAAGTTCACAAAAATGCAACTAGTTCTGTAAAATAATATTTAATAGCAGTACAAGATAAGATTGCTGTCGCATGCCAACTTAGTTACTCAGTAAATACTTAAACTCCCGGAAACACTAAACTAATTTCTGTTGTCTAGTGATTAATGTGCAAAACTTTTTTAATATCAACCTCATTCCAGTATTTTTCACATTATTTTAAACAGAGCTGGCCATAAATGAAACTTCAAAGATAAAGCCACTTGCAGGTTGGAAATTAAAAAGTGAAAAGAGAAAAAAGACGACAGTTGTTTATTCATTCACTTTTTGAGACACTTGAGTCTCGAGTTAATCCTCTCTTAATTCTCGCTTTAGTAAGTGCATTTTAATTAGACGGCTACTAAGCCAGTTATGCAGGTGTTGCGGTTAGTAAGAAACATTGTAAAGGTATTCGTATTTAATATTAAGCTGAAAAACCATTCATTTGAGGTTTTCATAACTGAAAAGTTCTTGAATTAACTTTTATAGAAAGTTGCCGTATCATTGTAAAAATAAATAATAGTACTATGAAACTGGCATTACTTTTACATGTATCTTATAAGTAATACATACATATTTATTATCACGCCTGCAATCCCCGAAGGGAGACTGAGCCCAAGGAGCAATGCTTATTTTAAGACTTAGCTAAAAATAGAATTGAGCTAGATGCAGAATGGTGAAAATGTAGTGACGAATAGCTAGCTCGTCTTACAACGTATGGAAATTGTTATTATGTTATAAAAGAAGATAAACCGAAATCCTAATTATCCTTCGGGGTTCACTCACGTCAATTCAGTATAACGCAAATAGAGAAGCAGGTACGTTACTTAATTATAGATCTTCAACCGTATGATATCTACCATTTCGCATTGTCCGTAAAACGGCCGGCTATTGTATAATGCATGTTCGGAAAGGGAACAACCGCATCGCATTCGATTTAAGTCTATGCCAACGCCAATTTACATACATTAAATGACAATTAACGACCTCTAATACGAATTCGTTAGACTCCTACATGGTGCATTCGTTCGAATATGAGTCAAAATTCAGAAGATATAGAGTCTGAATTTCAGCGCTAGCTGGATTATATAGAATGCGATGTTGGATTTAGGAACAGTAATTGAATATTCAGATTTCGACGGTTGACCGTTCGACGTTTTGATGACGTAACACCGGATAGTTCTGCCCGTCTCCGAATGCGGATTAATCTTTGACTCGGCCAAATCACCGTCGGGCGGCGCGATTGAGGAATCGATTACCTGACCAACGAGACCGAAAACGTTTGTAGTTTCACGTTTGTCTCGAACGCAAATCTCGCGCAGGAAATCGCATCCAAATACGTGGCACGGCGAATTCCATATAATTGAAGCGCTAGTTCCAATTGATTTCTGAATTACGGTAGTGTTCTCTGGCCGGCTATCTTACTTTTCAATCTAGTAATTTTTTACAAAGTCTGACTGAGAAATATACTTTGAGTAGAGAACCTCTTAGCCCAAATCCTGTCTTTTCATGTTTGTTATATATATGTTTTAATTAATTAAAGTATTTCAAAATATTTTGGATAGTAAAAGTTTTTGCAACAACCCAAGATCACTCAATTTAATAACCACAGTATAAATCTAAGTATTTGTAAGCTGAATACTGCAATACGTACCTAATACATCACATCAGTGTTTTAAATAAAATTTAGGTTCATTGCACATTTAAAGATATTATTCGGAAATCAAAACTAAGCTACATCAACACTAGATAACATTGAAATAATTTCTATACTTCAACACACCACCGTATGTTTTCCATTGAGCAGCTACTCACTTAAACCATTAAAGTGAATTAGCCAAATCGCGAACAAACGACCGCTTATACTTATACGCAGGATATTAAAGTTCCCCCAGTTATAGTAGCTGACATTCGCCGCGGAGGCACGTATAAATTTGAACTAACAAGGGTGTAATTTGCGGGAGAAATGATGGCTATAAACGTTACTAGTAAAATATAACTCTTCACATTCTTTCATTCCGCGCCTGTTATAGGTAGCTTAGCCATAAATCAGCGTCAAATAAGCAGGTACTTCTCTTTCTTGAAGGCAATTTTATACGGTTTTTATAAAATTGCGTACTTGTATAATATTCGTGGCCCGAACGTGCAAGTTTTATCGATTAGGGTTCCATTTTAATTTTAAAAGTGCTTTTATAGTCATACTTCGTCTTAGTTCGTATAGCCGTAATATTTATTTAACAATTTTGTGAAGACGACGAGCTTTCCATAATTAATTTAATGTTCCTATCTCCGTAGGAACATGTTTGGAGGTATTTACAAGATAAAGAAAATTTAGAAATTTGAGCAACATTTATTTTTAGATTAGTCACGTGTAAATTTATTTTGAAACCCTAGATTACCTGTAAGTGGCCGTCTATGTATAAATGCTTGTGTCTGTTTCCCACTTAATCATATTTACACATTCGGAGAACTAGATGTGTAAACATGGTCCAATTTGTTTAATCTATCTAAGGATTACAAAGGTCCGTTAGAATACCCACGCTTTAGCGCTATAATGAGACCAGTTGATTCCAGAAACAAAGGCAGATCAATGCAATCCGAATCTAAATACGTAAAAGAAGAAAAAACATCTGTTTCCATCGCTGTTCTAGACAAGAAATTCGGTCTGAAAAATCGTTTTTTTGTTTATGAACAGGACCCGAAAAGTGAGGTATGTAAGGATCGAGTCATATACCGCTAGGTTTTAATGACTATCCCGCTAAAATGCCGGAAATGGCTTGAAGCGTTAGATAGTTAGGACCTCAAAATGCTCATCACGATCAGCATACCAATAAGAAAGCATTATCACGTGTTGGGTAAAGGAGACGTGACAAAGAGAGTGATAAGAAAGGATGTTAGAAAATGAAGAGGAAGAGGGCGACCAAATAAAAGATCGAAAGATGGTGTGAAACTTTATATGAATGAAATTGGTGTAGATAGTATGATGACGGTTAACCGTTGAAGTTGGTTGATGTATCCCTAGCAAGGTTCATAAATTAAATCTATTGAACAATATATTTTCATTCTTACGGGACCCAAGAGTAAGGTTTACCGTGCCAGCGAAATGGTGTGAAACATTAGTTAGATAGGACGTTAAAATTCTTGACAAGGTCAGCATGCCTATAGAGAAATATACTCACGTATTGTTGGCGGACGAGAGCCGCCGATGCAGGCTGCGCAGCGACATGGCGTACCCCTAGCAGGGGGGTGATCCGCTGCCCTTGCCGCGCGGCCGGCGCAGCGCGCGCGCCCCGAAGAACGCGCCCTCCTCGTTGCAGGACTGCGAGCGCTGCGACGCGAGCATGCCGGCCGCGCGGCCCAGCGCGTGCAGCGGGCGCACGCGCGCGCGCCTCCCCCACCCGCACCCGGCCACCACCTCAATCTTGCCGGCCGCTCCGCACCGCAGTCCACCTAGCGGTTGGGTTGCCACCCGGGTTTAGTACCACAGTTCGCTACACTAGTCAATTCGAATACAATACAAATATTGGTCAGCAGCAATTATATGGTACAATCACAATTTTAGTAACTTTGTTCGATTAAGCACATAATTAATACTTATCAATTCGATTACAATTCATTTATAAATAAATTCAATATATTGGTAAACATGACATTGTACTATGATTACAACAGATAACTTAATAATTCAAACAAAGTAAATACAAACACAATGCAGTAGAATATAGATAGAACAAAGTGACATATATGAATATTTCACAATATTGCTTATAGATCGGTTTACAACAGATGATTCTTAAGATAGATAATATAATTCAAAACATTGGTAACCTGTATTTTTAATTTTCCCAATGTCTTCAAAGTAGGCACTATGTAGCAGTAACAACCCTTATTCCCTTCGAAGAGGTGGCAACCCTACCGATCGGGCGTCGCGCGCGCCCCTTCACATCGAACGCTCGTTCGCTCGTTCGCTCGCGCGCTCGCTCGCTCGCTCGGCCGCCCGTCGCACCCTGCGCACACGCACTATTGGCACTTGTGTACACTATCCTAACTTAAAACCTATCTAATTGATTCAAGGCGCTTCGTCGTTTCGATTTCGTTATATCTATCCCGCTAATTCATTAATTATTGTGTTCGAGCTTAACTTCGCGCCTCCGGTCGTATCTGAAACAAATTACAGTTTGTAATTAGATCATGGCCCGTTTTGTCGATGCGAATTGGAAGGGAATTGGAAATGATCGACCCCGCTATGATCGAATCAGTGCGTCAAAATTAATTTTGTGTGTAAACGGGCGCGGCCAAAAATAACGAGGCTCGCCGCGACTATCCGATATTAGCCGGAATCTGCAGATAGGCTCTGACAGCGGCTTTGTCCGTATAAATTACGGCTCCGGTCTATAATCGAACGGAACGGGCGATTCGGATGAAACTTGCTCATTTTAAGCGGCCGCTGTTGTCCAATAACGTCTGACTAAGTAGGACCACCGAGAAATTCCACTATAAAATTTATGATTTACACTCTGCTTCTGAATGGAGAGTATTTTTCTGAACGGGTATCAAACAGACACTTGGCAGTCTGTATTGTTTTTGACTTATTATCTGACCGTCTTCATATTTAAGGCAGTTGCTTAATTTTATTTTGGTATGTGAGACGACATAACTCCGATGCATCCTAAGATAGAACGATACATTACTTAATTGTAGTAATTTTTTTTTTTAACCGACTTCAAAAAAAAGAAGGAGGTTCTCAATTCGACTGTTTTTTTTTGTATGTATGTTATTTAATAAACGCACGGCCGGCCTGATGTAGCCTCCTATAGGCGACTCTCTTAATTCTTAAGAATTCTTAAGAATTTATGAGGCCAGTGGCATAACGGACAAGAGGGGTCAAGCGCCTTAGGTCACTGACTACAAAATACAAATCGGTGAAAAAGTTATATACTTAATTTCAATTTACATTTGCCATATTCCAGGCATCAATAATACAATATGATAGTGTACTTTTCAATTAAGCGACAATTTCATTAAATTCCAGTAATTAATCCATTCAGATAAATACCGTAACCGCGTGATTAAGTGATGAACACCCAAACATCAAAACTTTTGCATTTATGAAACATATTAGTGGAATTACGTGGATACTGTTCACTGGCGAGTTGGGGACTCGTGTCATCCTAATTAATTAATGGCGTAATCCTAGGCGGTATAAATTAAACGTTTAACAGCCGAGTAATTTTGTTGTTCTTTTTGTTTATTTAATTTTTGATATAACTCCATTCTACCCATGAGATACATAACACCACGTCCGTAATCCCCGAATGGGTAGGCAGAGTTAAAGGAGCAAGCAGGCAAAACAGCCCCTTTACCACAGTTAGCCAAGAATAAAATAAAACTGGGCTGTGTTAGAAATAAAATTATGAAAAAGTACTGACAAGTGGCTAGCTCGTGGCCTACTTAGTCACAACTAAAACCTTATAAGTATACCATTAGTCACCTTTTCGAAATTCTAGCCAAGGAATACAGTTGGCACATTTTTTTTAAACAAGGCTAACAAGATAGCCTAAATTAATTTAATTGCATCCTGTCTGCAATGTTAAACTTGCAAAAGGCAATTTCCATTCATAGTATATTACATTTGAGGAACGCATGCTGAACATTTTTGAAAAGTTTATCGGTCATGATTAAAAATACCTGATATACCATGTCATTTTCCATTCTTAGAATGGGAGTACCTGTATGCAAAATAAATGATGTTGGTAGGCAAGATGATGATATAAAGTTCTGAACAATATAGAATGTTACAGAACTGAGTCCGTTTAAAAAAATGTATTTACGAACTGGAGTTCAGTAATTTCCCTTTATTAATTTATTTTCCACTTTCGCATTCAGTTTGTTGAAAGCTGCACTAAAGTGGCTAATAAAGGATGCTCAATTGCAGAGTAATTTCTCGCTCCTGCAGCGACTAATAAAGGGACATAAAATATCAAAGTTGCTCCGTCGCAACCTATTTTGTTGTCCCCGGCTGTACAATGTTAAAAGTGTTCCCGCTTTTATTTCGTGCCTACGTCGAAGTGTGGGATTAGAAGCTTTCAAAGGATTAACTGGGGCGGACCCGCTGACCGTTTCATTAAAACTTTTCCGCCCTGCCACTAATTACATACTAACAAAAATCACTGGAGGACTCAATTAAATGTGTGATTTATACCGTGTTCGACGCGCCGGTTGCGTAAAGATTCAATTTTAATGAAGCAATTTTGCTTGTTTGCTGAATAAGACGAGGGCTTTGGACTTATACTCTAATAGTAAGATAAAAATGCTGTGCAGCAATGTTAAATTGTATTTTTTTAATATATTGATAAAAATAAAAAAAAAGAAACAAAGTTGTAACAGATAAAAAACAAGCATTTATAGATAGCGATTCTAGAATTGATTATCTGGGATTGACTGGAATCATTAGAATTTAAGTTTAACTTAATTTATTCAATTATATTGTTTTATGTAACGTAATGAACTGTTTCAAACATTAACCGTGTAATAGTTATGTCCTTCAATATTTTTAACTCATACCAGAATACAAATTTCTCGCTGTGATTGAATAACACACTACGAGTAGTCTGTGCGGCAAGCACCCAAAAAGCAATTTACACAATGTAGGCCTCCTGCTAGGAGGGTCGTAACCGTCAATAGCAGGGCCGCGACTCGGGCAAGTTTTAATGAAAAACTCACCGGCCTTAATCGCTAATCTCGACTGTCCGTGACACTTGTCAGCCAAGTCGAGTAACAATCAGATTTCGCTTGCTCAGTTTTTACAACTTAGTGAACGGGTTGGTCGGTCCAGCTAGCCGATTAATGGGCTTATTCGGATCGTGGAAGCGGAATAGAACATGAAAAAAGAAAAACAGTGTAGCAAATTGGACGCTTCGTAAGTTTGGATGTTTCGAAAGACGCGGCGATTTGTTATATATGTAAATTAACACTTACATTAATTAATTGATTCTCTTGTCTACGGTATCCATGTAACTACGTAACAAAAGTTGTAAAAATTACGTAAAACGTAGCTTTTGTCAGTCTTATATCGGTCGACCGCCCAAAGCCATTTTCTGCATAAAATGTATCCTATATACTTTCCCATACCACGAAAATATTTATGCAATACATAGTGATCGGCTTTAGAGTTTAAATGTGAAAACTTACTAAACACACAGCTTCACATCCGTATCAATAATATTAGTTAGGATGTGTACCAATTACTGTGATCGTATCAAATCATTAATTATTAACAAACAGCTAAAATAGCACCCAACTAATATATCCGAGCCTAGAATGTGGGATAACAGCTACCATTGAAATGTTCTGATTTGACCTACTTCTAACCTAGTTCATATTCATGCAAATAACATGTAAACTTCCTAATAAACGTTATAAACACGTCACAAAAGAAGCTGACGTTTAATCAAACTTGCGAACAACGCAACGTGGGAGGTGGATTTTTTATAAAGACATCCCTATTTCTCCGCGACGTTTCGCGCTGAATGGGAATGAAATGAACACGGTCTTCACGTCTGGCGGGTTTTATTCTCAAATTATTTGTTATTATTTACTCCTTGCATTTCTTTCGTAGGTATGACGTAAGCAAATTTGTGTTCTTGACTGATAAAAGTTGGTCTCTATAGAAATATAAGTTTTAAATTGTAGACCTTGTTCATAAACCTATGTTATGGGTTTCTGATTGATGGTGCAGCAATGACGTTGGGTTTTTTCTTCTTTATGATTGGTTCGTTTTACGGATACTGACATTCATTTCACGTTTTGAGGGGTCACATAAAAAAACAGTGGATATTAAAACCTTCATGAGTGCTTGTCTGAATTTCCTAGAAAATACACGCAGTCACTTTCGTGATCTGTTTACAGCAGGTAAGAAAGTTCCAATCAGACTACCCTTAACTAGAGTGTATTACACTCTAAGTGACATACCTATACCTAGTTTATATTAAAATAAGAAGAAAATTGTTATTGTAGTTTTTTAAACGAATCGCTCAAACAAATAAATTCTTTTGCGCTATTTTATTAATATGGTATACATTTCTATGTCACAGTTTTTATAATACATTATAAAAACATTTAAGGATACATCCTTAAATGTCTGAAATAACTTAATAAATCCAATCCCAGACGAGAATTAAGTGTCCCTAAAGTTTAACATTGGCAATCAAATACCCAATGAAACATGAAAACGTCCATAAAATTTGATACAGCTCTCTTTACTTGTGCTCTAAATACGTTTCATATAGCAGAATGGCTACTCGCATTAAATTGTTCAAGCGTCATAAACATGCACTAAACTTTTTTCATTCCGACCGAGAACTACCTACGTACCATGTTGAAATCTGGTTTTGAACCAAAACTGCTTTTATTAGCTTCATTTCTATGTTACCTAACTACTGCCCCGTTGGTCTAGTGGTAGCATGCGCCTAAGGACCAAGAGGTATCGGTTCAATCCCGGGTTGGCTGGTTATTTCGATATTAAAACTACTCAGTAACAGTCCGGTGTCAGGAAGTTGGCGGTTTAATCACCCCCGTGTCTCGGAAAGCACGTTAAGCCGTTGGTCCTGCGTCTAACTTTCACCAATAATGTCGAATTAGCGTCTCACCGGACTATGAGAGTAGAAGAATAGAGAGTGCATCTGTGTTTGCGCATAGTTGTGCACTATAATATCTCCTGCGCAGATGCCTAATCCTTGTTAAGATTGATCGCCTCGGCCGATATCGGTTATGAGGACATTATGTTACCTAAATTGACCTGATGACCAGTGGTAATCGGTGGTGGTTCAAATGGACTCCAATAGATTATTTAATGACAAGAGGGTACTTTACGAATATTAAAACGGTATCCCTTATATAACTGGACCAGTTAAAGAAGTCCCGTTTAATTATCTAATTCATTAGCACAAAAATTACATCTTCATAAACATACATTTTTGTTATAAGTATTACATTATGATACTATGAATTCATAGTAATCTATTACAGCAATGGCGTACCTATATCTTTCTTCTTTTATAGGATAAAGTCCTCGCTCAAGCTGCATTTGATTTCAATGCATGAGCATAGGAGGGTTCCCGTGTTTACGGGCCTCTTGCATGGCCTATGGTTACGCCAAGAGAACTAAACTAGAACGAAGCAACATCATTATTAAGCAACAACTGACACACTCAGATGTTAATCGTAAACTGACTCGCAGTCACGCGTTGACTGCAAGTCCCGTAGCCACAAAACTCCAGCTTGAGAGTCAGCCCTGTATTTATGTACACTTAGAGTTTGTAACGACTCGGACGGAATGCCACGGCGAATATTCTAAACTGCCAACCGAAATTTCCCGTCCGACGTTATTGCATTAAGCTGATCGTGTTTTATGAGGCCTGAACCGAGGGGCTTGAGATTTATATGGCTTAAACGTTAAACGAGGATCCAGATGAATCAGAACATTAACCACTGCGTTTGATGAAACGCTTTTTTTAAATATCATGCTTCCGCAGAAATGGATATGGGCTTAATTTTCCGCGTAATTGACTTTAATTATACTTTGATATAGTTAATGTAAGTAGAGATATCCGAAAAATACTTCTATTTTAGTAATTTTGATGCTACCATAATTTGGACAGTCATAATGATAATTTTTATATCACAATTATGTTCTGTAATTCATTAAAAAATAACTTAATAAATACAGAAATCTATACTTATTATAAATCTGTAGAGAGGTCAATTCTGTACATGAAATATATTTTCAAAATAACTATCAGGGGGTGATTAGTGATCGATACTGATGCCAAAAATGCAATCAGTAAAATTTTTGTCTGTCTGTCTGTCTGTATGTTCCTTATAGAAACAAAAACTACTCGACGGATTTAAACGAAACTTGGTACAATTATTCTTCATACTCCTGGGCAGGTTATAGTATACTTTTCATCACGCTACAATCAATAGGAGCAGAGTAGCGAAGATAAATGTTGGGAAAACGGGAGAAGTTACTCCATTTTTTAAGCTTCCGTCGCGTGTGCAGCCTTAATGGTTAAAGTTACATAGAAATCTTGTATGACGGAAATAGTCTTTATAATATTAAGCATAAACGCGGGTGACACCGCTGGCACAGCTAGTAATTAATATGTTTATAAATGGTTATTCGGCGTAATGAAATAAGTTAGCGCATTAACGCAAGTAATTGTTAGGCAAATTAAAAAATAATTGCAATTGGTTCGACCAATATACTTCAACTATTTTTTTTGCTAAATGTAGTTGAAGGAGCTTTCCCCTCCATGGATTCTGCTTACCCCTTCCCCGGGACTTGGTAGCGTGATGGTAAATATGTAGGTGTGTAAGGAAGGACGGTTCACATCGAAGGGGACAGAGACACTATTTTTAAGGAACAGGTGGCCAACAGTCTAAAATCTTCTTTAGAAGGCTCTCTTCTTGTGTTGTGAGAGAGAGAGAGCTCTTCTTCCTTAAAAAGCGGCGGCGGCGGTGATTATCTGCCATTAAGTAACCCTTAGATCTCTATTAATGCCGTCTTTTTTTTTATCTATATCCTACATAATCTAGGCTATCTATCTATATATTAATACGTGAAGCAAAAACTTTGTACGCCTTTTTAAGGAAATTGCACGAACAGAGGAGTATGACATTTTGCACACTTATAGTTTATATAGAGATAACAAAAACAAAACGACTTCAAAAACGAACCTAATAAAAATAAAAAATAAATTTACTTAGGCCAAAGTAATACGTATTTTAATTTTGAATTCGGTGCTAAGTAAATGCTTAAATTGGTATAGGTACAATTATCCCTCAACAGATACATTTTCAGTGATAATTACCTACTAATATAGCGTCAATTGTACCAAGTCATTGTTTAACTTCGCACCGACTTTAAAATTATAAGTATTAAAATACGTATTACTTTGGCCTAAGTAAATTTATTTTTTACTTTTATTAGGTTCGTTTTTGAAGTCGGTTTTTTTTGTTAAAAATTATTTTATTTTAGGATTTTAAGTGATGGACCTAACCTGTACAAACTGAACATTCTGGCATATTGAACCGTTTGAGGAATTCCCTCGATTGTATATGGTGTCCATCATCAGATTTATGGCACTTATGACCTATATGGGTGCAAAGTTCTCATCAATATGAATGAATTTAGTCGAAACACTAAGTAGTTACTGTGAACCGTTAAGGAGTTCCCTTGACTGTTCTTCGTCTTCATTATCAGACCCTTAATGACAGTCGCACGCCATCTAGGTGTAAAGTCCTCATCAATACAAATTAATCAAATCCAAACACAAGGTAACTGCTGTAAATCGTTAAGGAGTTCCCTCGACTGTCTTTTGGCTCCATGATCAGATCGACTCCAGACCTTCAATAAATTGTAGTGCTTTAAAATACTTAATGTAAAAGATTACAAACGCACTAGTCGCCCCTACAATTTTCGAAGGTTCCTATCCATTTTTCAGGGATACTATCATCAGATCCTGGCTTCCTTATCATGGGATCACCCTTAGGATATCTCCTTTTCAACAAAAAAATAATCATAGAAATCGGTTCATAAATGACAAAGTTATGCGCGAACACACATAAAACAAAAAAATATATATATACGGTCGAATTGAGAACCTCCTCCTTTTTTTGAAGTCGGTTGAAAAGAGCGCAGAATGTTAATATATTTTTTAATTATGCGTAAGAAATGTATTAAATAAAAATAAAAAATAATTATGGTCGAATTTTGACCACCGGGCGTCCACCAGTAATACCTAATAGATACACTCATCGTTCAACGTTCAAAATATTAAATAAGTTGTTTAGGCACCACGATCGAACATATATAAGTAGATACCTAAAACTGATTTCAGCATACATTTTACATTACATACATGTACGATTCTGATGATGAAGACCATTCACTTTGGTACATGTATACTTAAGATAATACTAAAATCATAACCCTTTCTATTTGGCTTTGACATTCCCATTGACTAGCCCTTTTAACATTTATATTTGTAGGATATCAGTGTGCACCCCTTTAGGTGTACCAAGTGTGCGAACGAAGGCGCGGGGATGATTGATCCGTCCGTGCCCTGATTGATTAATGACCCCGGCTCCGCTCCTCAAAATCCCTAGCTAGTGTTCCTCCGTCGTAGGTTTCACTAATCTTTACTATTATTATAAGTAGTGTAAGAAAGCAACTTTGTCTGTCTGTAAGTTCATCATACATTTCGCTAATCTTACTTACATAGTCCTTAATCACTAATACCTATATAAATGCGATGTTACTCTGTCTGTTTCATGCCTACATTACTTAATCGTTATTCCTTGTGCAAACTGGCATGAAACTGGCATATTTACGAAATAAAGGATCCTATGTGACCTCAGTGTTCAAGGATGGTTATTTAGCCAAGTTTATTATTGTGACTATTTATCTTTCTAATTCTAGGAAACTGGAAAAAAAATATAGGAGCTATTTAGCGATATACCCTGAACACAGCCATTACATCGAAAACTCATCCCTGGAACAGGCAACGTAAGTATATTCCCGACGAGTGTCAATACGGGAAGAAAGTAATAAAACTTGACACAATTTTAAGGAGCCGCACCACAGCCCGGCACCTCCGTATCGATTTTTCGCTAAGTCTATTTTCGCGGTTCTCGTCTCGTCCTAAATACGTGGCATTGTGCGGGGATCGTAGGCATTCGCTGCCACAATGCCCCGGTAGTTCGCCACCCCACCTGCACTCCCAGGAATTGCTTTACATTCGGTTAACACGCCGGGAGATTGCCGCCGAAAATACAGACAGCCTCTTGCTGAATCAACCGGCATTATGCAATAGACGCCTGGAACACTCAAACAACGTTCTATATGGAGGCGTCCAATGTGAAATTTTCAGTGTGTAGGTGCAAGGTTTTTTTTAATATGAAACTAAACGACAGTACATTCCCAATACATCAATTATATCAGAAAACTGTTTTGACAACACTCAAATTGAGCTTATCAATTTGTATCCCGGTATATATAACGTGATTTGTACAATCAAGAATATTTGTGTGTTTTTAGAAAAAGGAAAACGATTGGTATATTTCTCTATAGTTTTTTCGTATTTTAGTAACATCTTACTTCATGCGTAGAAGCCTCCAATTAACAGAATTTATCAAAATACCGTAACACTGTTTGGAGCACAAGCTTACAACACTACAATGATCATAAACAATGTTATAATTATAAAAGTAAGATCCCATAAATTGTAATAGTTTGTAGGTCAAACTAGCTTAAATATATGTTCTGTAGAAAATAAGCCTAACTATAACAATAATTCAGCCTTCATGGGACGCCCTCTATATCTTTTAAATGGCGTGGCAAATGCTCCGCAAAACATATTTATAAGGCAGGCTGTATAAGATTGTTTACCAGTCCTCAAAATTTAAAGCAGTTCACAAACAGTAAAATGAGAGAGAAGGATCGAAATTGAGTGAGAGAGACATACAAGTATGGATGTAAACCCATGATTTAATCTGTCAGATTTTGTTGGCTAAGAATTATAAAGATCAAATGGCGGTAGTTTCAATAACCAAGTTCGCAAAATCCAGGGTCATAGACCAGGGTCATAGAATAAGAAGGAAGAAAACGATAAGGAAGGAAAACTTTAGGAAGTTAGTGATACATAACGTATTATGATTTCTCTGCAAACAATAATTACGCTAGCCGTGAGCGATACAACTTGAGAGATAATAGTTTCTCAGAAACGAGTATTTATTATAATTTCCACATGGAGAATACTTGCAGAAAATTTACTTTACAAGCTCTTTCATAAAAGTTACATGGTGAAATGATGTTACTTAAATAAGTATAGTGTGTCTTAAAAGGTATTGTGTACGTATATGTTGAGATTTTGTATACAATTAGATTGGGATGTAGGATCATAACTAACAAACTAAACTAATCTTAATAAGGTTGAAACAAAAGCCTGGCTTAAAATTAAATAAGCTAGCTCTCAAACAAAAAAAAAACACATCGTACACACATTCTTTCCTTCAGGCAGACCTAACACTTTACAAGTCAAACTATTTTTGCGTGGGGGTTAAAAAGGACAACTAACATACTTTTGATCGATAAAACTCTCCATACGTTTCTGCATAGAAACTTCCTAATAGTTTGAAGTCGTATAAGAGTAGTGGCTGAGTGCTACTTAGAAGTATCACTTTAACCTAGATTGTTAGTGGTACACCATAAAAAGAGAAATAAAAGAGTTTTAACTTATTTCCATCTATATAAAAATATATTTTTACTCGCTACATGCAAAAGACACACTATTTCTTTTGATAATAGGAAGTCCATGCTTTTGCTTCTATCAGGACAAGGTAAATTGCTATTCAATTAATCAAAAGTCTGTATTCGAAACATACCTAATAACGAGAACAAATAGTTGCAAATAGTTTGCCGCTCGGTGTGAAACGGCAATGTGGTTTTGTCTAAACCAATAAATCAAACGTCATTTGTTTTTGCGGCAGTGCCCGTGGCAGACTGTGAGCCTAACTCGCGAATTGTGTTAACAGTTAGATAAACTATTATTTATTCCACTCATATCAGCTCACCCGAAAAATGACAATTCAACTATTTGTAAATCAAATAGTTTTGGCTTGAGAGCGGTTTTCATGTCGTACGGATGTTCTCATGCATACATCCATTAAACTAGAATAGATTACTATACATATTTACATAATTACCTTAAAGAGGTGTTTATTTTGATGCGTAATTTATGCATTTTGAACATCAATTCTGTATTACAGTTCTATAGCTGTATTACCCAGGACAATTTAGATTTGAACAAAAGCTTTATAGCTTTTGTCCAAATATAATTTGATCTAGTTTTGCCAATTTATTTTATTAATGGAGTATAAAATCTTCCAAAAATATGTAAAAAAACATCAAATTCGAAATACCAGGTACCTATAGTATATGAAATAGAAAATTTATTAATATTTTAAATCGGAATGTGGTAATAATTTTTTTTTTGTCTGTACTTTCAGTAATTAATGTATTTATTAGTTGTATGTATATACATGCTACCTACCCCGCTAGGGAAGTGGCGTGAAGTTTAGTTAGTTTTAGTTAGTTATGTATATACATTAGCTTTTAAACAAACTTTCAAAACCTTAATTATTAATTAGACTTTAAACTTGGAAAATGGGCCAAATGTGGCCAAATTTGGAAATACAAGTTTGAATGGAGCAAACGAATGTGATATATTTATACACCTAATAATGAATGTTAATATTTAGGTTAGGTTAGGTACCTATAGTAGAAATTGTTGCATGTTATTTGATGTAATATAATCAATGTGAACAAACCTATTTATAGAGATTTTTAATATTAAATATTATTAGTTAACCCAAGGGAGCCCCACGATGGAGACTTCTTCAACATAATATGAACCTCCTTATAATTCATTAAATTATAGATTATGATGTCCCGAGCTTAGTTGAGATCCGCTTAGATAATGATGCCAGATTTCATGAGTCTGATTATTACAATGAAGCAACTGCCTTTCTAACCTTCGTAAAACTTGATGGAGAAACCAAACAAATTGGATCATTCTTTCCTGAAATTTTAGATAGGTATAAGCACAAATGACGTATGCAATCACCAACAAGTTCAACCATTACCGATTGAGCAATCCAAATGTGTAGTTCGCAAAACCGATAACCGATGAGGAAAAAGGTTGAATGCGAGCCACCTTCCGGAAAAGACCGTACCCATAGGCCGGTAATCCTCATTGATGGAGCGCACGCTCCAATAATTTTTAAGAAAAAATACGCGGAATATTATCTTTATACATAAGTGCGAGTATATGTCAAACTGTTTACATATGAAGCAGAGAGGAAAATATTCCTCCCTTTTTTGATGTCACTCAAAAATCACATTACCTACTTATTTTCATCCTTAAAGATAAACCTTACTGTCATATCAACGTAACAACTGTCAAGGAATTTGTTTTCCCGGTTTAAATATTACTATGTTAATATGCCAGGAATTAAGGTCTATATATCTTTTTATAAGGTATTCAGCTACATTTTATGCTATCTTTTCTCGTAGGTCCGATTTCGAAAGAATCTTAGCTAAGAATGACAATCTTATAACTTAATTCATATTTCGATGTTTGAGATTGAATAACATTTTTAGATCTTAGCATCATAATTAGAATTTAAATAAAGATTCTTATAAGTACACCATTGTACAAGTATATGGCATAATTCAATGCTGTAGTGATTTTAGCTGTACGAAATACACCAATAGGTTTGAATCAATAACCTAATTTCGGTGAGAATGTTATAGTACTTATACATCATCTTCCTAGCGTTATGTCCCGTGCTTAGACGGGGTCCGCTTAGACCATGATCCAGGATTTAGCGAGTCTGGTAATTACATTGAAGCGACTGCCGATCTGACCTTCGTAACCCTAAGATAGGGGAACCAGACAATTTTTGGATCATGGTTACAAATCCAAAGTGGTTTGTATTTGCAGGTTTCATCGCGATGTTTTCCCTCACCGTCGAACTAGTGGTATAAATACGTAATATAATTGTAAATTTTGGCATAAAAAAATACTATCAAGCTTCTAGCCGGTTTCTTCTCGATAGAGTTTAACTTACAAACCGGAGGTAATGTTTTCTTTTCTGTTTACATAGAATATTTATAAGTGCATTTTTGAAGCCTAAATAAATAAAGAGATTATAAAAGTTGAATTTGAATTAACGGTTTCACGGGGATATGTATCTCACACATCCCGATAGTAATTATCATTATTAGGTACATCATAACAGACGAAATCTCTAATATTGTCGGATATCTGATCAAATATTTACTCCAACTTGTCTTTAAATATCCCATCTGCGTAGGTATATAACTAAACAGCAATTTTATACTGGAAATGGAATGGAAATGGAAACAAAAAATCTCAACGCCACAATGCGCCGAAACGACGCTTAACAAGAAAATGCCACATTCTCAAACCAGCACAAAAGCGAGCCAGGCAATTTTCCGTTTTTAAAAGTCGCTTAAAAATCAAGTTCACCCCTCTCGCCGCCAGGGACGTCACCAAACGCACATTCGTTGCATACATTTACATAACAATGGCTTCCTCGCATCGCTCAGGAGGCGTTTTCGCAAAAACTTGTTGTTCCTTCCATCCTGCCATGTTACAGATAAGCATCAATTTGTACGAGTAGCTATGTTTATTTGTTTTCTCCAACTTTCTTTTTTATGCCTGTGTATCCCTCAGCCTAAATATTACTGCATCTCCGAGATATCTACAGCATGGTCATGCGAAAAATATCATCATCTTGCTACCTTTATGTTCTGTTCTTAGTTGAGCTCCGCTTAGACCTGAACCTATATTGAGCAAGTCTGTTACTACATTGAAGGAATTGTCTATCCAACCTTTGTAACTCTTAGGTACCTAATTAGACATTATCTACAATAGAATTTGATTATGTCTATATTTACATATAAAGCTATTTGGCCACCGAGCAATATGTATATCCGTACTTATATTTGAAAAATCCAGTGCTTTTAGATGAGGATGCGCATGTGCTTACCATTAAGCTTCCACTGCTCCTTCATATGTAATGTGTATAAATAACTAGCAGCGCCCCTCGGTTTCACCTGCGTACCTCCCGTTCCCGTGGGAATAATTGAATAAAATATAGCCTATGTTACGCGCTGTTTCATTAGCTTGCTATTGGTGAAAGAATTTTTCAAATCGGTCTAGTAGTTTCGGAGCCTATTCAATCCAAACAAACAAACAAATAATCAAATTTCTTTATAATAGTAATATGATTTCTTTTTCCTATACTTAGTTCGAATTGCTCACTGACTGTAGCTTGACGAAAGCGTACCCCATAACTAACTAACTATTCCATTATTATAAAACCCATAATACATATAGGACTTCACAGCACACAAATTGATTTATTTTATATACTAAAGACCTATAAATAACAAACAACGTATTAAAATAAATCGAACGTGTTTTCCTTCATGCATCTGACATAAGCTTAAAGTCCTTAAAACCAGTTCCTACATACAAGATCAGCGAGTTAACAATATTGAACTCTCCAACCTAATCTACACCCCTGGCGCTAAGTTACGCAAGTCTCGCTGTCAGAATCTATTAGCTAATTAGTATCGGAAGGGCCTGTGTTAATTTACCTCAGATTACAGTGTTGCCATTTTCTCGCTGACTGTCGTCGAATCGAATTTAGCTGCAATCCGAATTGTCTTGTCAATACTTAATTGTATATACTACTAGGTATTTACGCTCCATTATTTAGTTGTCGATAAAAAACTTATTTATTGTTACCAAGGATTTATTATGTTGACACCACGGACTTGTAAAAAAAGAAGAACTCCGCGCCACTAACTAGATGTTGAAGCTCCTCAGGTGCTCCAACTTGATACGCAACTTACGACACACATTGACATAATAAGTGCTCCAAATGACAGATATTTGATATCTGGTACCTATCCATAAGTATGTAAATCAAACATGCATAAACGTGGCTCCACGCTATAGTATGACAGCGCGGAGTCCTTCTTTTTTTACTAGTCCGTGCTTGACACACACTTTTCACCTTAAAGTTATTTTTGTAAGTTAATATTAATAAATAACATTGCGTTGAATTAGGTAAAAAATTACCTCGTCTTTGACACAATTGTTAGCCGAATAGTCAATACGCCCATTTCCGTCGCGTTTACGTTTACATGCAAGGCAAATAACACAGTTGATACATCTTAAGTCCCTGACTAACATAACAGTCTAATAATGATAAGACACATATTCATATTTATATGTTTAGAGGCCCTATGTAGAGACTGTACCTTTCGTATCCGTGAACTGGAAACACTGTTCGAATACTCACACGCTCCATACTAACCGAGTCTGCATAACTAATAGTTATTTTGTTAGCCTAACGCGGATTGCTAACGTAGGCGTCGTTAACAGTAATTATGACGTCGTAATTACAGTTGCGTTATCAGTTTGAATGTGCTAGGACGTGAAATACGAATGATGTCAGTGGTTATGCCAGATATGCGGTAATTGACAAATACAACTCTTCAAACTTTATACTAGATGTAACATCATGGCTATAAAGTCTTCTAAGCCTAGAATACTAAAAACGTTACAAAACACCTATGGTTTAGCTTAATTAAGGAGACATATGATGTATTTACTCGCCTAGTCCTCATTATTATATTATAGGCAGAACTTAACTCCACATAATGTGCAACCTTATAAGCGGCTTAATTAAAATATGTTTTTTTCTATGTAAATTATCTATAATCTTGGGTTTAGATTCACTCCCTTGAATGCTAATGCATTGCATATTGCAGGCTTTGCACTTACAATTGCACTGGAATTTTGGTAATATTATTTGGAATGTTGGTTTTGAAATCGACTTGTGTTAACTGCTTAATAATGAATAAATAATCAGAACAAAATAAAAAACATAGTATTTTCCAACTCCTTTGCTCGTAAAACACGATTTTAAAATAAAAATAAACCTGACGACTTAACCCAGCATTTATGATCCTCCCAACGCTGTCCAGATGGCCTAAATACTTAAAAACAGAACGGATCCACATTCAGAAACAAATAAAATTACCCCACGTAACAAGTTCTACTATTTTTCGTAGCAATAGTAATAAATCGTAACAAAATATACGGCTGCTAATTTCACTCGAAGAGCAAAAATACCGAAAACGTTTACGTACAAAGCTCAATAAAGTGTTCGCGGCGTATTTATATTTGAAGTACGTATCGCGTTAAGTGGTCGTCAATGGGCGCCGTTTTCGACGGTCGGCTGTTACAAAATTGCATCAGGCTAGTGCTGTAAAATATCGACAGATTGACTTCGTGTTGATAAAGAGGTTGAAGGAACTAAATTTTTTTGACATTACAATACATACATTATTTTTACGCTATGATATTGTTTAGTTTATCTATATAATAATAATTATAAAGAGAAAAGATTTGACTGTTTATTTGTTTGCATGAAATAGGCTCCGAAACTACTGGATCAATTTAAAAAAATCTTTTAAAAATCGGAAGCTTTTTTGTCAAAATATAATATTACACATAGCATCTTACTTATTATTTGGTAATCTTCTACCATCTACATAGATTAGAGGAATTATTTTATTAAAATAATAATAATAAAAGAATGTGTTTAATTGAAAAAGTATTCGTTGAAAAATTTTCATAAACCGAACAGTTTTATTTATCAATCTAGATATATATCAAATTTTATCAAGTTCAAAAACATAACTACAATATAAAATGAAGACAAGGGATTATTGTAATAACACTTAATAGGTACTTTCAGTCATTTTATTATTCATACACGCTCATGCTTTTTTGTTGTACAGTTGTATATAAATAGCAAATACAATTGTTAAATCAATGTGATATATCTCTATCTGTAACATGCTATCAATAGTACCTCTTATCGATATCATTGTTTACACACTTTTCCCAAAACTATCGATTCTTGTAGTGCAGCAATGTTAATGCATACCATGAATACTACAGCGTTTCTATTTATCAATGTACCAGTAGACTATTGATCATTTTACTATTGCTATAAAAGTCTACATTAGTCTAATGTTAGAATAGAAATTTCGCGATGAATTCAACGGACCGATTTATTACTACAAATTTTCCCAGTGCCTGTGGAAACTGAATTTTTCATTGCTCTTAAAATGAGTTGGACTGGTTCAATCGGATTTTTGTGACAGACTTCTCAATGAGTTGAGTTTTCGTTTTTATCGCAGTCTTGTCGAATTCAAATGTGAATATAAATTGTTAGCATTTTTTACACAAGAAAAAATAAATATTGTGGCATCTCCCGAGATAAAGAGCGTTCTTCACATACTTTCGGAATTTCGAAAATCCGAGGCCAGCGTTAGAAACATTATATGAAATTTACATTCATGTAGTTTTCCTGTATGAGAGGTGATTTCTACCAAATTTTCATAAATATAGCTTCTAGTAAAACACTATAAAATCATGAATCAAAATGGCGTATCAACATGTTTTTGTTTAACAAAGAGAATGATAGCATCAATTATTTGAAATAAGAAAGAGCGTACTTAATATTATCTTAAAAATGTCATTCTTAAAATCTCTAAAATAATATTTTTTTCTTATTCTATTAATAATATGCACCCAGAAATAACAAGACATAACATTCCGCAAGAGTGAAAACAAAAGATTTAACTGAAACTTTTTCCACAAGAATTTGGCTGTCGTTAACATGTTAATAGTCGTTTTAATTAGACGTTTTAAATACTATTTTACGGTAACTTTATGGTGTTTTTATGTACTGATAAAATTTATTTTCGCATTATGTTGTACTTACGATAATTGCCTTCCCATCGGCTTAAAGCTATCATTTAGTAATTAGGGATCGTAAACTTAAGTCTTCTTTTGACACTTGAATATACTGCATACGACTAAGTACAGTCTTAAAAACACTACCAGTCACTTTTACACAATTTTCCATCTAACTCAGCCTGGTTTTATTTTTGACTGAATGTGGTTAAAGTGGATTGCCGCCCTTTTGATTCTGCCTACCTCTTTCAGAGATTACGGCAGTGATGTTATGTATGATGTACATTATATCAATGATTCTAAGATTACATACATACTATACTACATACGAAATAAAACGAGCACACCACTCTCTTAATCAACTTTACCTTTGTCTACATATTTTACAAGTATAAAAATTACAGGCTGCGCTATGGTCGAAAGTTCTGATAAGTATATAATTGGACCTTATCGCAATGCAATAAAACGCAAGTATATCACTCGTGACTGTACCCAAATGTATACATTCCATGTGCCGTGAGTATACAAGTAAGTATTCTGCAAACGTGTGCTTAGAGCATAGTAATTTCGCCAATTACGGCAATCACACGCGTATTTTAAAGGGGCCACTTTTAGCCAGCGGCGTCACTAGCGTGGCGTTAAATAAGCCATTCACTCCTCTAAACGCTTAAATGTAGCCCTCATAACACGTTATCAATAACCGTTACGCCCACACTTAGAAAGCACTTCAGTTATGCTCGTATATGTTCTATTTATTTTTTTGAGAAGCTATACTCTTAGTGTGTTAGGTCTTGATCATCTATCTATACTTATAATAAATCTGTAGAGAGGTCAATTCTGTACATGAAATATATTTTCAAAATAACTATCAGGGGGTGATTAGTGATCGATACTGATGCCAAAAATGCAATCAGTAAAATTTTTGTCTGTCTGTCTGTCTGTCTGTCTGTCTGTATGTTCCTTATAGAAACAAAAACTACTTGACGGATTTTAACGAAACTTGGCACAATTATTCTTCATACTCCTGGGCAGGTTATAGTATACTTTTCATCACGCTACAATCAATAGGAGCAGAGTAGTGAAAGAGAATGTTGGGAAAACGGGAGAAGTTACTCCATTTTTTAAGCTTCCGTCGCGTGTGCAGCCTTAATGGTTAAAATTACATAGAAGTCATGTATGACGGAAATAGTCTTTATAATATTAGCCATAAACGCGGGTGACACCGTTGGTAATTAATAAAAAACTAAAGGGGTATAGGGCTCCAGGAGAAAAAACAGTCAAAGTTTAATCGTATTATAGCGTATTACGACTACGCGAGTTCGATACTGTTTAATTAACCGACTTCAAAAAAAAGGAGGAGGTTCTTAATTCGACTGATTTTTTTTATAGTAGAGTTCTATAACAAGATGCTAAAATCAAATAAATCTGAAAACTGAATTATAAAAAGGAATTTTTAGTTTCAGCACCTATGAATCCTTTTACTTGATTTCATTAGTGACACGATCCTAATTTAGACCAAGTTTAATAAGTAAGGATAAAATGGCTCTCTTTTCTTTCAAATATGTTAACAGAGTCATAAATGTCCAACTAATAAATATATTATATATTATATGCCATATGGCGTTCGGTTCTCTCTGCCTACCCCGCTAGGGAAGTGGCGTGAAGTTTAGTTAGTTAGTTAGTTGTAATAAATATATTAAGGAAAAAGTAACTGTGTGCCTGACTTTACTAAAAATCCATATTCAACACTTGATTATTCATTAAAGAACAAAATATTCTGTTACATTAGATGATGTCATACTAACGTTAGGTAGTTTATATACGTTTATTATTCCGTAAACAAAGACTGAATTAAAAAAAAAATAGGTCAACCTTAAATTCCCTCCAATTTAATATTAGCCCACGCCGAAGGTCACAGCGACAGGACTAGTTGGCGCGGAATGTCGGATCCTTTTTATTTCTCGCGAGGTTTGTCTGCCGTCATTAATCTTACACGAGACGGTCTCGAGGACATCCGATACACCCGCGAATCCTTATAAAATATATACAAGATACCAACCGCTGCAGCCCGCTAGCGATACAACAAACTTTGCTAACACAAATTATAGTTTACGCCTTACACGCCAGTGAAGTGGATATTTAAATCTTAGAGCTTCTATTCACATGATCCGTATACGTCCGTGCTTAGAAAATTAGCAAAGCTAATATTGGTTGGTTTTTAAAAAAATATCATCTAAATCGGATCTATGTCAAAAATAAAGGAAAATAATATATATTTTGAAAATATAATTTTCCGTACTTGGTGACAATAACAATAACTATATATGTGTTTTCAAAATCGCTCTACAATTGACGGAGAAATCGTTTGAGAATATTTTTATTTGCTTTACAGCAAAATCCCGCGAAATAGCGTGCTCGTAATTCCACGACAGACGGACTAGAAAAATGGCGTTGGATACCACAAGAGGACTTGGAGGCCCTAACGGGCACTCACCGTTAAAAAAGCCCTGTATCGTACATATTATATAATACATCGTACATACTAACATACATCAAGCCTGTGTAATGACTTCTGTACCTAAACTGTACGTATCCATAAGCTGTTGAAAATCATAGAACGAAAAGCGAAATACCATAAAGGTCTAACGTGAGTCGTTTTTTAGACCACCTCGCAAAATTAAATTGAACGTCATATTATACGTACTTTATCACTTCAAGTCTCATAAAACTATGCCTGGCACGACGAGCCTATGGTCCTGGGCGCTTTCGCAAGATAGCAGTCGTTAAAATAAACTACGTAACTTGGCGCAAATGGCGGGTTTAAATTCTCGACCACCAGGTTACTGAAAAAGAGAGTAATGTAGATCCAACATATATAAGATAATACCTAATAATTTTTCAACAGTAGAAGTACCCAGGTACCTACTCGCGAGCGAGTGTTATGTGCTTGGAGATCAAGGATCGATATCGACTTGGATACATACTTTATTTATTTATACTTATAAATGATAGAAACTGCCAAGGTGTGAACAGACGTATATTTACAAAGAGACTACTAAAAAAACCGTAGGTGATTGATATCAAAATAAAATATAAATATAATATAAGGTGTAAAAACTATTAATATACAAGTAATGAGGCCAACGTCGGCAACAATTTTAAACGGTGTGAATAACTTTGGCGTAGTAGGTATACCTATAGTTAAAGACATCTGTCTTCCTATTTCCTCTCTAACCTAGTTCAATTTTAATACTAAGTGGTTTAAGGAGCTTACTTTCTTGGATTATATCTACCCCTGCAAGGAGAGCGGAAGTGATGATGTGTTTAAATATTACAATATTTAACTAACTAAACTTCACGCCACTTCCCTAGCGGGGTAGGCAGAGAGAACCGACAATATTTAAGACCCATGCAAATTCATTCTCAAACTTGCACAACAATATTAAAAAAGAAAAACAATACACCATCACACTTCGTCACGTTCTCATTAAAAGCTCTCATTTCAAACCCAATATTAACTTTACTGCTTTGATTGAATGCCTAAATTACATTATCAACAAGACTGCCATCACCACGTATTCGTTATCATGTGTGGAAATCAACATACTAATACTATCATCCTACTTACATGTACTTTAGATAATTCATTCTGATATAATATAACAATCAATACTTTTGCGCAAGTGTAAAACAAAACCCAGCTCTATTGTTTTCCTTGGCTTACGGAGCGCTCTGAAATTAATTTCGTATGTTTTGTTTCTAAATGATATTGGAATATTTTTTTCCAGACTAACACAGTAATTCCCTAGTTCCTAACTAAGCTATAAGCTTGTCCTATAGATACTATTTGAATGGATAGACATATGTACTTAAATACGTTTAAAATCATCCATGACTATTATAATAATAAAAATTGCTCTAAATATCACGTGTGAATACAAATTTTCTCAGTATCTTACTTAAAAATCACTGTAAAAGTGTAAGATGCCACCAGCAACAAAAGAAGCTTAGCATTTTTTAACTGTATTTTTAAAGACATAAGAAAAAATATGTTTAGCCAATTCTATTGCTGTTGCGTAGACTTGATATGACAAAACGTAATATGTGCCTGTAATTTAAGATTGAGTGACAAAAACTAGGTAAATATTTTAGTATTTTATCTTTGCCTGTCTCGGTAGATTTATAATATTAAATTCAAAATAGTTGGATTTAGAGAAATTTACATATCAAGCGCTAAATATACTCTACTAAAACTCCAAGAGGCACATATAAAATAAATAACAGTCATTCGTGCTGTATGTATAAATATAGCTGGTTGCATAGTATGACCTCTTAACCCCGACTCGAGAGCAAAGGCTACACTTTCCTGCTTACGACAAAGAACTTAGCTATTGCACACAGTCCAAGAAGTTGTTTACCGTTCTACCTATAACCGCTACTAGTATACTTATGTGTCGTAGTGTTAGATTCTCTTTAGGTCTTGCGCTCAGAGGTTCTATGTTGTATTAAGCAGCACACCCACGTCTTTGCTAATAAAAAGGTTACATAAGACCTTTTTAGGGTTTCGTACCCAAAGGTTAAAACGGGACCCATTAGGTACTAAGACTCCGCTATCCGTCCGTGCGTCCGTCTGTCACCAGGCTGTATCTCATGAACCGTGATAGTTAGGCAGTTAAAATTTCCACAGATGATGTATTTCTGTTGCCGCTATAATAACAAATACTAAAAATCAGAATAAAATAAATATTAAAGAGGGCTCCCATACAGACATGACTTTTTTGCCGTTTTAAGGAACATGGTACGGAACCCTCCGTGTGCGAGCGCAACTCGCACTTGGCCGGTTTTTTATACTCGAATGCATACATGAAAGGTACAAGCGGATTTAAAGCTCTGGAGCATTCTCTTAGCTACTATTCTCTTCATAACGAAGGAGCGCTATTTGCGAATATCTAATATTACCTAGTCAGATAAAAAAATCATCAAAATCAAATAAATAATTAACGAATTAATGAATAAGCCGTCGCAAATTTTGTCATGATTAAAACAAGGCAGGTAAGAAACTTGTTCAACATTCAATAAACAATCTGCAATTTCACATACTTACCTGTAAATTTTCCCAACACTAAAACCAGACAACTTAAAGAGAAAATGCTTTTTTAAACACAGTTTCTCAAAATATTCATTCGCTTTTTAGATAATATGAGTCTTTTTTCCCACAAATCGTTATGCACGCTAAACGTTACATTGACTGTATAAAGCAGTGGGTGACCGACATTTGTCGTTTATTCTCCCCGATTTCCGTAATCGCACGGCAAAAAACGCCGGACCGAACACCGAGTCCCGCGATTTCGGACAATTTATAGTGCCATCAACAAAATTCCGCCAGACCCCTGTCATTGATTCTGGTTTTTCGTGAAACGGAACGGAAACACGTCATAGTTGCCGTAAAAGATATTTTGGATAATAACATGTTTGAAGGATTGCGATTTTTCGTGTAACAGTATAGCTTCTTATGCTTTACTTTGTAATGAAATTTATTATGATAGAAATGTATTTTTTTTTCTGAATTTAATTTTTTTTTCTCCTTAAAAACTTAAACACATCCGAACAAAAGTGTTGTGACCTTGTGAGATAGGTATTTACTTTGGCAAAAAAAAATTACATCTTACAATTACATCCCTTTTTTTGACACGGGGAAAATGCGTTAAAATCGATTACCAATATTAACATATGATTATAAACTTATGTTGTTGGCAATATTACGGTGACATACACATAAAATGAAATAAAATAATATCGCATGATAACGCAATATCTATTTTCGTATCCTGACCTAAGTTGGGTAAAGTTTAGTATAAGTTTCATCTGCAATACGCGTATATTATTAGCTCAACCGCCACAAATGTCCCAGGGTCACACTGATCGTTACTCCTCTCAAAGAGGCTCCGTCCCTCCCGAGGAGTGGACGCCATTAATCTTTCGTGGGACCCTCTCGCCGCAGTATATAATCCTAAACTATCTAACGCCGCAACAACGTATTACCTACTGTTTGTATGAAATTTCCTAAATCGGCAGGCACTCTAAAACGAATTAGCCGCACAATGTTTGGGTCAATTCACGGTCAGATGTCCATTGGTCCTCGTGCCATTGACTCTTAAAAACTCAAAACAAGATCCAAATACATACATACCATTACGTCCGCAATGCTATAAGTAGGCAGAACACCTTTTGAACTTTTGGCCAAAATAAAAGTAGGTTGCATTAGATAGGAAATTGTGTAAAAGTTACAATCGATGACTAGCTCATCGCCTACACAATCACAAACTCAAGAGTCAAAATATTATTCAATAATCCAGTTTCACACCAACATTTATTAAATCATCGGGAGTGCTTTTTCTAATCAGTAGATTTTTGCAAGAGAGTCAATAATCATATATCTATCCTTATTACCGACAGGATTACAAAGCTGTTATTATAAATTATACATTTATGACTTTGTACGTATACATAGTCAAAAAGCTATAGTCTACGGCTATTTGTCAACACAATCTCAATCTGTATTTTTCAAAATTACTACCAGAGAACTTAATGGAAAAGAACGTCCGCGCCGCGAAACGTGATTTTTATTTCTAGGTTTTCAAAAATCTATATTCGGATTTATAATAGTACCAGCGTGGTGGCGATGAAGAACAAAATATGAAAAACCTGCATATTCAAAAAACTATGGATAACACCATAAACTTTATCTGTTCCCGATTCCAATATAACCAAAAAGGAGTACTTTAACAGATAAAAAAATTAATGTAATAACAATTTGCTACCTTTTCAGAGATATACGGTGATGACCTTTTAATGTGAAGTCCTTCCACGATTCTTCCCGCACAATGCCGAAAGGATATAATTTATGGCTCATTTGTGATAGCCGCCGAATGATTGCTACCCGGCTCCCCACTGTCATGTAGGTGCGTGGAGTAATTCGAAGTCGTGTCACAATTTGTTTCGATGGCTCCAACTAATTTCGGTCTCTTGTACATCGTTTCCCTTTATAGTGCTTTAAAACTGGTAATAGCTTTGAAATACTGAGAAAGGGGTCGGTCCATTGTAATTGCGTATAAAAGTGGTCATCATTGTATGCTAGTCTTATATATACAATATATACAGTGGCGGATTTATGGTCTTGTCCGCCCTAGGCCCCAGGCCATAAAGTAAATACCAGCCGCCTCTTCTCAGTACTAAAGAATCATCAGTTAATTTTTTATCACGATTGGCTGCCTCTAATATCTAGCCGCCCTAGGCCCGGGCCTACTGGGCCTTAGGGTAAATCCGCCACTGAATATATACATAGTGCTTACACTAGCAAAGTCCTAACGTACCAAATTTTATCGCGAAGGAATAAATTGTATTAACGCGAATACGTCACAGACAGACAGAGTTACTTTCGCATTCGTAATATTGGTAATAATCTACTTTAGTCCAGCGTCGCCGAAATTACGCCGCCGAAATTACGCCGCCGAAATTCGGCGTCGCGATTTACGTATCAGTTTTTCGACTTATACGATACTCTTTATTGAACTTCGTTCGCTTGTTGATGTCTCTCCTATAGGAAAATACGAAGGAGGCGTTGTTGACGAACATACGCTCCGCTGCGCACGACCGTGTTTCCGCTTACGCCGAAACTCGACGGAATATCGACTTGGAGTGCTGGTAGTGATTTATAAAATTTTGCAGATGCAAGTGCGCACATACAAATCTCGTGGGAAAAATGCAAATTCTCTAGCGTAGGCGTACTCTCAGTCTTTTTTTATAAAAGACACTATTCTCACGTATTTTTACACATAAGATGGAGAGAGAAAACAGTGCAATGACAGAAAAAAAATAATTACCGTCCGACGGGGCTATTTGGAAAGTGAGGGGCTATTTAAGAAAAAATAATTTTAAGATTGAATCCGTAATATTTTTTTTATCTATGAACGCAGCCACAACTTGTTGTCACTATTTTGCCGCGGCAATAGTGTCGTTTCAAATTACCTAATCAGAGCCGTTCAAATAACAAATGCCAGAGGAAAAAACGGACTTGTGCGAACTCGTTCATTCATTCTTAAAAAGTTGTGGTGCCAACTTCTGGACGTCCAAGTAATGATAACATTGCAATTGTTTCGGTAAGTTTATAATGTTTTCCGTTGTTTCATAGCGATCTATTACATGTAAGTTTGATTTGATTAGCTTATTCCATGTTTGTTATATTTCGATTAATTCGGAAAGGGGCTTTTTGGTACAAGAAAAGGGGTTATTTGGTAACTACCAAATAGCCCCATTACCAAATAACCCGCAATACATAATCGTTTCTTTTTTTCATTACAGATCACAAACATGGTTCGATTTTATAAAAGAACGCACCAAAGCTGTCGCAATGGAAAATACTTTAAAGGGTATGGAACATACACTGAAGAATCCTTAAAAAAAGCAGTTCTTGCAGTACAAAGTAAGGAGTACACCTTAAAAAGAGCTTCCGAACAGTATGGTGTACCCATTTCCACGATTTCCCGAAAATCGAGAGGTTTGAATAACCTTCAATCGAAATCTGGCCACCCCACATTGTTCTCCGAAGCGGAGGAAAATGTATTTATTAAGTACATGCAAGAAGTTTCTGAGTGGGGATTCCCTTTCGATGAGCTGGACTTGAGAATTTTGGCTAAAAGTTATTTGTCTAAAAGCGGAAGAACTATTACATCATTAAAAGATAATTTACCTGGCAAAGATTGGGCCAGAAACTTTATGATGAGACATAAAAAACAAATAGCATACCGCCTTACCAACAATATTTCTTCTGCAAGAGCTGATGTCAGTAAAGAAATAATAGAGAAGTTTTTTGTCAATTTTGAAGAAGTCTCCAATGGAATTTCCCCGGATAGAATAGTCAACTACGACGAAACAAACCTTACAGATGACCCAGGAATAAAAAAATTCATATGTAAAAGGGGCAAAAAATATCCTGAGAGAATTTTGGACTCAACCAAAAGTGCTATCAGTATAATGTTTGCTGGTGCAGCTGATGGTACATTGCTCAATTCATACGTTGTCTATAAAGCCGAACATTTGTGGGACACATGGATAACAGGTGGTCCACCTGGTACTCACTATAATAGATCTCGGAGCGGTTGGTTTGATTCTTTGTGTTTCGAAGATTGGTTTATAAAAGTTATAATTCCTTATGCCAAAAACAAAGAGGGCGGCATATTACTAGTTGGAGATAACTTATCTTCGCATTTTTCAGAAAAAGTTCTGGAATTGTGTCAAACGAATAATGTAAAGTTTGTCTGCTTACCAGCAAAGTCAACACATATTATGCAACCATTAGATGTGGCCTTCTATGCGCCATTGAAACACTATTGGCGCCAGATTTTAACAGAATGGAAGCAAAAAGAAGCAGCGCGACGTGTCAAAACATTGACTAAAGACTGTTTTCCTAAATTACTCTCGCGTCTGTACCTAAAACTGACTACAAATGATGCTGCAGCAAATAACATAATAAGCGGATTTGATAAATGCGGATTATACCCTCTAAACAAGTGTCACCCCTTGGAAAGACTACCTAAATCGTCCTCAGAAAGTCCAGAGAATTGTGAAGAGAACATTTCATCTGCTGTTTGTGAGCTGCTAATTGATTTACGGCATCCAACTGCTGAAAGTCAGAGAAAAAGAAAGAAACGCATAGATGTATCACCCGGAAAAGCTATCTGTATCGAGGACTATCAGAAAAAAGAAGAGAGCAGTTCCAAAAAGCATAAAGGCAAGGGAAAGAAAACATTAGAAAAAGAAAATAACAAGAATGCTGAGAATACATCAAATATAAAATCTACAGATGAAAACGTTTCATTGCCAGAACCATCACCTTCAACGTCAGGACTGCAGAAACAAGAAAATGCCTACCTACCCAGACTTCCAAAAAAACGACAAAGGAGATCTTCGACTACCAGCTCCAACAGCAGTGTTGAAATGAGTTGCCACAGCGATTCCGACTTGATCACTAATGGAAGGATGTCTAATGGATCATCAAATTTAGAGACCTCTGATGATGAGCCTGAACTTGTGAATGCCTCATTGACAATAAATGATGACATATTAATAAGACAACATGTTGACAACGACGTCACCTACAGCTTGGCTCGAATAGAGAAAATCGAAGAAAACTACATCACTGTGGATTGCTTTAAAACGCAAAATACAAAATTGGGCTTAAGATTTATTAAAGAAATAAACACAAAAGTGACTAAAGTTCAAAATAATATGATTATAAAAACTGTCCAACTGATAGAAACTAAAAACAATATTTTTGTTCTCCTGGATACTTCAGACAATGTTTATTTTTTAAATAAGTGAATGGTGCAATGAGTATTAATATAAGTTCCTAATTGAGTCTGATTATGTATAAGTTTCAAAGTTTGTTATTTTTTTTGTTTCCAAAGAATTTATTTTAGTTCCTAATTGTTGATGCCTTAAATTTTATAATTAGTACAAACAAATGTAAGAAAAAGTGTTTAATAATATAGATAGAGGATAGTAAGTACCTCTGAATAAGGTACGAAGTCATTTTCATGGTATAATAAGTAAATTTGATAAATAAAATTTGATTTGTTGTTACTTGAGAAAAATTTAAAGAAATAAATTTTGGTAAAATATTTTTTGTATTTTTATTCAACTACTAAATACGTTTTTTTTTTTAATTTTTGGCTTTACATGTATTTCTTTGTTATACCAATTATCGCTAATGATTGTTTAAATGATAAATTGAACACAATTCACCTTTTTCCAAACATCAATATACATATTATTAATTAGCCCCACATAGCGGGTTATTTGGTAAAGGAGTTATTTAAAAAAAAAAACATATTAGACAAGAAGTCTAAAGATTCTCTATGGAAGATTTGAATAGCTCAAGGACAAATTGTTAGAATAAAAATATTTGATCTATGCTAAGCACAATACTTTTTTAAATAATCGCAAAAATCCCCAAAAAATTGGAGATTTTTTTCCAAATAGCCCCGTCGGACGGTACCAAATTGAAAGGTTTCTTTCAGACATTATTGAAGTTTAAATTGGAATATTAATTGATATAAAGAACATTATCTAAAGACGATTAGTTTGGTAGTTTATCTAAATTGTGGAACCTTGGAAAGGGTATTAAGTTATAGGTCTACGCTAGCTTTTTAAATAACCATTCCAAATGACATATTAAAACCGATATAAATTCTAATACCAACTTAACCTATATAGTGGGTGATAACGCGTAAAAAGACTAGTTCATTCGCAATTAACGCGAACTGCCGGCTACTACAAGAGTAACCTACAATAATGAGATCAAATCAATCAAGCACGGAATCTATCAAACGACCAATCAAACCATAAAGGTCATCCAATTAAAATAATAGAGCACCTCAATCTACTTCAAACAAGCCACTTCAAATTTATTAACATAAAAAGTCATATACAAGACCATCTAACTAGTATGCAAATAGTTCTGACGCCGATCTTCAATCTACATAAAATATTACCTAATTTATCTATACTTATAATAAATCTGTAGGGAGGTCAATTCTGTACATGAAATATATTTTCAAAATAACTATCAGGGGGTGATTAGTGATCGATACTGATGCCGAAAATTCAATCAGTAAAATTTTTGTCTGTCTGTCTGTATGTTCCTTATAGAAACCAAAACTACTCGACGGGTTTTAACGAAACTTGGTACAATTATTCTTCATACTCCTGGGCAGGTTATAGTATACTTTTCATCACGCTACAATCAATAAGAGCAGAGTAGTGAAGGGAAATGTTGGGAAAACGGGAGAAGTTACTCCATTTTTAAGCTTCCGTCGCGTGTGCAGCCTTAATGGTTAAAGTTACATAGAAATCATGTATGACGGAAATAGTTTATATAATATTAACCATAAACGCGGGTGACACCGCTGGCACAGCTAGTGTTTAATAATCTGAAGTACCTCCTTATACATATGAGCACTAAAGCCCGTTGAAATGACCGTGAATGTACCGATCAATAAACAACGGAGGGTAACAGATAAATGACTTCACAATATATCTGTGTATCATCGTGATACTAGCAATTATTCATCATAATACTAACATCGATTAAACTGGATAATAAATTATGTACATTCGCAATCACATAACAAATGCCCGTGAATGGAACAACTGGCTTTGGTTACTTGTATAGCAATCATCCTCACTGATCTGATACCCTCCCTGCCTACCCAACCTTATCACAATGATTCTAAAGGTTATTGTGAGGGGTATTATGGCGGCTAAAATGCTTTCCGGACACATTCACAAAAAGGCCATACCACCCGATTTTCTATCTTACGGAAGCTTCCAAAAAGTAATCCTCAGTTACGTATAAACATAATTAAATTATCACTTTCCCTTATATTATTACGAAGTATTATGTTTAC
This sequence comes from Glyphodes perspectalis, assembly GCA_951394215.1. NCBI lineage: Eukaryota > Metazoa > Arthropoda > Insecta > Lepidoptera > Crambidae > Glyphodes > Glyphodes perspectalis. The sequence goes on from OX596217.1 coordinate 8,065,490, forward strand.
TGCTAAACAAATTCTACTAATCTAAACTAATATACGATCATTTTATTGTTATTATTCTATAACAAAGCCAAAAGTAAAGGAAGCCAGTATAAAATATAAAATTTTATTTACATATGTTGCATGTTAGCATCTAGACTAACTGCCTGTTTTAGATAAGTTATAATAAATTCATTTACGATCCACGTAATTTAAGCTACATTTTCATTATCTTTTTTTTCTCTTTCGTATCTATTATTTCGACAACACGTTTGAGGCTACAACTACAATATCTATACTTATAATACTTATAATAAATCTGTAGAGAGGTCAATTCTGTACATGAAATATATATTCAAAATAACTATCAGGGGGTGATTAGTGATCGATACTGATGCCAAAAATGCAATCAGTAAAATTTTTGTCTGTCTGTCTGTCTGTCTGTCTGTATGTTCCTTATGGAAACAAAAACTACTCGACGGATTTTAACAAAACTTGGTACAATATTCTTCATACTCCTGGGCAGGTTATAGTATACTTTTCATCACGCTACAATCAATAGGAGCAGAGTAGTGAAGGGAAATGTTAGGAAAACGGGAGAAGTTACTCCATTTTTTAAGCTTCCGTCGCGTGTGCAGCCTAACCATTAGTTAAAGTTACATAGAAATCATGTATGACGGAAATAGTCTTTATAATATTAACCATAAACGCGGGTGACACCGCTGGCAAAGCTAGTAAAACAATAAAAATCATATTAACTATTTATCAATAAATGAAATTTATATATACAAAAAAGTCGATAAAAATCTGGTACTTACTTATTTTAAAATTTTCCATCTTATCCAATTCAAATTTATTTTTAGCTAAATGCTTGCTCCTACGACTATGCCTACTCTCAGGGATTGCCTTTAGCAAAGTATATTACAGTCGACGAAGGGACACCACTAAGCAGTAACTAGTCCTTATATAATACACTGTGTGTCTAACACGCCAATTATCTCGCTCTACGCCATAGTCTTATTGCTAATGATGTTAATTTTCTAAGTAACACCATATCAGACCAATTAATCAAAGTTTTCCAACAAGATATTATCAAGCGATTATAACTGTCAGGTCTACTGCTAAGGCTATGTAGTTAAAGTAATAGTCAAAACCAAATTGTCTTTTAAATTCACATTATGAAGTTGATTTTATTAGTTTAGTGACAAGAATCATAATGATTTTAGACCCGGCTTCACACAGTGAGCACATAAAAGATATGAAACCAGACATGTCAACCTTCTTCTTATATCACTCGATCTGTCAGTGAAAAACTCACCAACACTCCTTGTGTAGTTAAAAGATCTAAGTGAACAGACAGACGACGACTTTATTTTATACCTTGAGAAGCTACTTCTCAGTAGATACTAGAAACGAACTATGGTGATTAAGATTCATCTTGAAAAACGTAGTTCAGTCAACTAAGCGGATTTCGTTTCTTCAAATCTTTTGTGAATACTGTCAATATCCCTATGACGTAAAATGGCATGATTCATTTGACGAAGCCTCGCTGTACACTTAATTACAATATCGCAAACGACCATACATTAAACACACTCACTTATCGAGTTAAACGCGCGCTCGGCACAAAATAAAAATTAAGAGGCCGTTTGTTTATCCGAGCAAGTTCCTAATGAGAGGGGCTGCCCTCACACGCCCCCAATCCGCTTGTATCGCCGTAATGGCTTCGGTTCCAAATTGTGGCAGATTCGTGCTTTGCCTATAACGGGGATAACGCTTTTTATTTGACACATTTTGCTATTGTCTCTCTATTTTTAAAACTTAATAACAATAAAAATAGGAAGAAACATGCAATTTCAAAGTTTATGACGTCATCCAACGTATTATAAGCAATTCATAACTCAACAACGGTTTAAACCATAGATTTAGGATGATTTGCGAAGTCAAAAAATGCTAAATCTATGGTTTAAACACGATTTTGCGACTGCGGTCACTAATCATCATCGGTCTTCACATCAATGTTAAATTACGTTACGAAGGCAAACATTTTCTTGATTGTACTTTGCGTTGCAACTATTCAAAGATCAGAAAAATAAAAAAAATATTTAAAAAACCTAGTTCTAAATTATTTCATTTAACATATTGATGTACATACGACAGCATTTCAAGCTAAACACTGGGGAGTCTTATTCCATTGTGATAAGGGCTGTTTCGCAACAAAAATCTATAGCCTGATGTGCTGCCGTCTGTACAAAGTATCTTCCTTATTTATGAAAAATTAAAACAGCAGACGGACTAAATCTACTTGACTCCAGAATTCCAAATATTAGGAGATTTTTTGTTAATCCAAGCTGTTCTTAATGAGCGAGTTTCCCCCTAACCCCCACCCTTTCCCTTCGGCCAACTATTAATTGTTTTGTACCATGTCTAATGGCTACCATCCACTGAATGTGACCCAATACCATTTCTAGGAATATAAGAGACAAAGGACGTTGCAAATTACCATGCAAAATGTTTGTTATTCTGAGACTGAACAATATTGTCTTATTTAACAATCCCCTTTTATGTATCCTATAAAATGCATTCGTAAAAAGATAGTCTGCGTGTGACTTTCATAACTTATACTATATTTTAAAGAAAAAAAGGTATCGACGTCATATTACGTTTTAAATCCAAAAAATTACTTTCTGTCTTAGGAAAAGAACTAGACACGCAAAAAGATGAAGTTACACATTGACATTGCAAAAAAGTAAAATCATTTTCGCGAGTTGTTTCGAATCTGAAAAACAAAATAACTTTGACGAACAACTTAACTTCGAACAAATCAAAGAAGATCAGTAGAACAAAACAAGATAAAAACACAAGGGAAACAGTGACGTAATAAGGATCTTATTTTGTGGTCTAGTCCATTTTAACCTTGTTCTTTAATAAGGCCAATTGAAAGTGAAACCTATCTACTCAGGCTAAACACGTAACTAACTGGAGTTAGTTGCGTGTAATGTCTAATGAGTTCAACTTATTTATATATATGTAAGCAAATCGTTTTATTTGTATGCTTCTGCTTAATTAACTAACTAAACTTCACGCCACTTCCCTAGCAGAGTAGGCAGAGAGAACCGAACACCATATGGCACGGTCCTTACACACCTCACTTGTTTCTTTGACATTCATGATCATTTTCATACATGCTCTACAGTTTTTATGGGTCTTAACATCACCTTCTGTTAACACACGACCAATCTGGTCGTGGTAGGTTAGGTTAGGCTAGCTTCCGCGACTCCTTCTTTCACTTTGGCAGAACTAAAATAATGGGTTGTTTTTTGATGAGCACCCGTTCAAATTCTTTTAGCGACAAAAATCGAACATTATTTTTTGGATTATGGACGCCATTTCAAATTTAAGTACCATTTGCCATTTAAGTACGTACTTTTGGATTGTTAATAATTAACTAAGTCTGAAAACGAACCGAGTCAGCTAGTGTGATATAAAGATATCACACTAGCTGACTCGGCGAACTTCGTTTCGCCTAATGGGGTTAAATAAATTGAGATGTACTTAAGCTATTCAATCTTTCCAATTGGATCAAACTGCACACGGTGTGCAAATATGATTACAATTGGTTAAGTAGTTTCGGAGTCCATCGCGGACAAATAACGTGACGCGTAATTTATATATATTAGGTTTATCAGTCATTGATCCTTTATATAGATGAGTAGCACAACTTGCGTATTTAGTTAATGTTACTTTTAGAATCAAGGGCACTTCGATTAAGATCTGGGCATAATGTCTAAGAAGGAGAAAATCAGCATTACATCTGTAATCTGTAATTAAATCCTAAAAAATAACCTCGAAATAGCACAAGTACCTACACTTATTAACTATATGTAAGAGTTATGGCCTCGAGAAAAGGTGCTCCTAACGGTTCATGTGTAATGAGCGGCGCTTTTACGGAACGCTCCGCCACGCTCCCGCGTGCATAGTTAGGTATAAACTTCTCCACACCACCTACCGCGAAATTCGTCATTATAATCGTACTAGCCCCCACCTGCAACTTCGCGTTTGGTTACGGTACTATTTTATTTCGTATTTCACCTGAAAGAGGAACTAAGTCACTTCAAATTATCTTCCGACAACTCTTTACTTTTGGGGCTTTCCAAAAATTACGTTACTCGAGTACTTGTTGTTCTTTAGCAACACTAATGTTTCTCTTCCGATGCCAGCCTACAAATTCCAGTTTTGTTCTATTTCTAGAATAGGCCCCTCTCAATCCTATGATCGATGAGCTATGATCGTATAAAGATTTATAGATAAAAAAACAACCTAAACGCTAGAAAACATTAGTACATACTAACTGAAGTCTTTATCCACTCACACTAAAAATAACCACAACTGTCTGTCTACAATTTTTCTACAAAGAATATAACCACCAGTCTATAAGGCTATTGCTATGTTGACGTTCACACATCATATGTATTACCAGCATTTCACTACGTCATCAGTCTCAGTCAACACCTCACACTACTTCATGTCCTAAAGAAACGACATCCCACCGAATAAAACCGTAAAAACGCCTCCAAAAAACGGCATGTGCTTAACTGAAGTTGGGGTACAAAAAACAATTCCCAACTCCGTAATGTTGCCTCCTAGCCGCAAAGCAAAAACTTACCTAATTACCTTGTAAACAAGCGTTGTAATCCTGAGCGGACAACTTCCGTGCAGGGTGTATCTGACACATCCATTACGCAAATATTAATCTAGCTGATCTAGGAAAACTTTGCGTTTTGAATAAATACTCGGCGTAATTAATTACAATAACCACCTTTAGTTTTTGTTTTTGCTCATTTTATTTATTTATTTATTTATTTATTTAGTACAGCCACATGCTACATATTTACACACTTGCAATATGACAATATCTTAAGGAAACATATCTGATATGTATCAAATTAACGGCGTACATAGCATTCAACTTATATTAAAAACAAGACACACAACTAGGTTAACAAAAAGAAAAAAAAATACATATTTTATTCAGTAAAATTACTTTGAAAAAAACTTCATTAGTTGTAACTTAAATTTAAAATAATTGCTATTAAAAATATCTACATCCGGAATTTTATTGCTTATGCTGTTATACTCGTTACAAATTCGTGCCAAAGGAGACTGGAGACCGAGGTTCGTTCTGGCAAATTCTGTTGCAAATATCTTATGTATACGCTGTCTAGGATATTTATATGGCACCGATAGCGAGATGCGGGCAAGAAGTTCCTTTGATTGAAGGTGTCCATTTATAAATTTATGTAAGAAGCACAAATCCAACAAACATCTACGGTCACGGAGACTATGTATTTTAAATTTAGCGAGACGCCGGTCGTAGGACTGCCGATGAGAGAACCCACTACAAAAAAAGGCAAGGTGTCTAGTAAAAGCTCGTTGTATCCCTTCTATTCTTTGAGAATGCACGCTATAAAAAGGACTCCAGACAGATGAGGCAAACTCGAGATGGCTGCGCACTAATGTATTGTATAGTAGAATCTTGGTGTTTATGTTTTTAAAATCTTTGGTATTTCTTTTGATAAACCATAACATTTGAGCGCCTTTATTTACTATTGCCTGCGTATGTACATCAAACTTTAATTGGTTATCAATATAAACACCAAGATCCCGAACCACTGTTACTTCTTTAAGCTTAACGCTGCCAAGTTCATAGGCAGTGATAAAAGGTCTTCTTTTTCTGGAGTATTTAATATGGAAACATTTTCCAGCATTAAGAGCCATACAGTTAGCATTGCACCAGTCAAAAATATTGTTAATGTCCTCTTAAATAAGCTTACTATCCTCAATAGATGTAATCGGTCTATATATCTTTAGATCGTCTGCAAAAAGTGAAAATTCACAATTTTTTATATGTGAAGTGACATCATTGATAAACGTTAAGAAAAGAAGTGGGCCCAAATGTGAACCCTGAGGGACGCCTGATTTAGCGAGATACCAGTTGGATGAGAACCCGTCTACAACAACAGTCTGAGGTCGATCCCGTAAGTATGATTGAAACCATCGCAGCAATGAACCGCCTATGCCATAACTATCCAATTTTTTCAAGAGCATCGCGTGGTCAACTCTATCAAATGCGCTACTGAGGTCAGTGTAAATTGCATCGACTTCCAGTCCTCTATCCACCCTCTCGCATAACCTTGAGACAAACGGGACCAAATTAGTAAGTACAGACCGTCCAGATGTAAACCCATGCTGATAGTCAGAAACAATATTTATACTGAATTTGGAGAAGACTGGACATACTAGGGATTCGAAAAGCTTAGCAAAACATGATAATATTGAGATAGGCCGGTAATTTTTTATAAAAGTCTTGTCACCCTTTTTAAGCACTGGAATTATGCGAGCCTTTTTCCATTCATCAGGAAAAATGCCATCTTCGATAGATCTGTTGAAAATCAGTGTCAGAGGCAATGAAATACCCTTCATGGCACGTCTGACAAATAGAGGAGGTATCGAATCAGGTCCAGTTCCCTTAGTCGTATCTATTTTTTTTATAGCTTTGGACACCTCATGCTCTACAAATCTTAGATTTGCTAAATAGTTATATCCGTGACCAGTGGTGATGAGATTGGTTCCAGGAACACTAGTAGAATACACCGAAGAAAAATGACAGGCGAATAGGTTTGCTATCTCTGGACCCGATTCAACAATGGTATTATTATATTGCATTTTTGCAGGCATCGAAGAGTGACCACCGCGTTTATTTTTAACAAAACTCCAAAATAATTTGGGATTATTGGGTATATTTGCTTCAATATTTTGTATGTAATTTTTGTAGCAATTATTTAATTGCTTATGACCGCGACTACGGAGCAGCCTGAATTCCACTTCGTCCCTGGGGTTTGAATATTTTAACCATCGTTTTCGCGCTTTGTTTTTCTCTGCAAGGAGCCTTACCAGAGCATGATTAAACCATACCGGACGACTAGATCTTCCAAAGTAGTGTTTTGGCACAAATTTGTTTCTAGCCAGCTCTATAGCATCATAAAATTTTGAGACCATTTCGTTGACATTTTTACAATTAGAGAAATAGTCCTGCCAGTCTATACTTGTCAAATCATTTACAATACCACAATGATCGGCCTTGTAATAATTATATGTTAAATTCCTTTTTGGCTTAAGGCATTTCATTTTATTATCATAAAATGGTATGTTTAACAACAGACTAGGGTGGATCTGGTAGCTTTTACTTAGTAGATCCAGCGGTTCCCTGACAAATGCGCCTTGTAGATTACTAATAATTAAATCCAAAAAGCAGTTATTATCATTACAAACGTTATTTAGTTGGTACAGATTATTAGCAAGTAGAAAGTCGACAAATGAGTATCCCAATTTGTAATTATAATTTGACGGGATCATGTTATTACCGTTTTCGTTAGCACTCCAATGAATTAAACTGAGGTTGAAGTCTCCTACAATAACAATGTTATCCACCTGGCTCATAGCCACTTCAACACTGTTCAGAAACTGCTTTAGGGTCTCCAATTTCACTGGTGGAGGTAGGTATACAACACAGATAGCTAAATTTTTAATTGACTCGTTTATATTCAATTGTAACGTTACCCAAATGCACTCAATATCATCGCATTCCAAATGTGTCAATCGAGCAGACGGAATGTCACGCGAGAGAGCTAAAAGAACACCTCCACCATCCTTTTTCGAGCACATAGAGCACAAACGGTCCCTTCGGTACACAATATATCTATCATCTATTAATTCGTTTGTATATATTTTAGCATTTAGCCAGGTTTCAGTGAACGCAATAGCTTCATAATTAGTGTTTAATATGTTACAATAGACATCATTCGTTTTTGTTCGAAGACCTTGTACATTTTGATAATATAGTCTAAACATCTTAACGATTTAACTTTATAACACTTACAACTACAATGGACCATGCATAAGTTAGTAATTTAACTATGAAATTAGTTTTATGCTATCAGGGGATTTTATCAAAATACTCTGACTATTTTCGTCCTTGCGTACATATATACGTCCATTACGCACCCAGACGAATTTGTAACACATTTCTTTAGCTTTTTTTCGAGTTGCGGCGTGTAATGACTTGCTTCCAGGGCTGAGATGTTCCGTGACGAATATTGGCGCTCGGGGTGCACCAATACCAAGATGATTAGACGCCAGTTTATCTTCCGGATTTTTTTTGTTGAACTTACTGACAGCCGCCAACAGAGCATCTCGCTGACGGGAGCTACGCAATTTTGCAATCACCGCTCGCGGTCTAGGGGTGTCATTGTGTAACTTAGCAACTCTGGTTACGTGTTGGATATCCTCAGCGGACAAGGGACTATCTATGACCTTAGTAAGTTGAATAATAGTGCTAATCAAATTTTCGGATCTATGCTCAGGAATCCCATTGATTTCAATATTGCACTCCCTCATGTGTAATTCAATAGTGTTCAGCCGGCCTGTAAGTTCCGTAACTGTTTTCTTCAATTTTTCATTGTCGGATTTTAATTCGGTGATTATTTTCGATTTTTCCTCCAACAGTACTCGCATCTCTTCAAACTGATTATTGAAAAAAGCCATGGAATCACGAAATCCTGATATCTGATCATTGATATTTCTTAACTCAACCGTAACCAACTCTCTAATCGTGTATTGTAAAGACGTACTTAGTTCCTGTTTGATTATTTCTCGTAAAGTGTCCTCAGAAAGACAATCATGGAAGTTTTGTTTTTTATTAGACGCCTGAGCTTGCTTGACTCGCAGAGTTACGTTTGCGGATTCGGGAGGATGAACAGGAGGATGAACATTTTATTTTGGCTTCAAACAGCTATTTTTGTGGTTTCAAGATGGATAAAAAGTAGTTCTTGCTATTATAGATGCGAGAGTTTTCTATTATGTTTTTAATGCCTAAACTAATCACCCGACTATATTAATTTGATACGAGAATTTGAAGCCTCAAAAAGGACGAAGCCACTATTTATTCTTGAAAATGTTGAGATCCCGTGAAACATCCGATAAGCTCTGTAACAGACCATGGATGACGCGGTCGGAGCCATGGTAAAAGCTAGTAATGTATTATATACTCTATCTTATTTATTGGTATAGTTAACTATAAACTGCTTGCTTTGCTATTTATTGCTTGGTACAATACCAATACCAGTATAATTATCTATATTTTAACGTGATTATCCGTACCTCCAAAGGACATTAATGGTATGAGTTGGTCTAAACCTCAAGGAAAGTTGTAAAATTAATACTTTGACGCTGAAACGAGTAACTATCGAGTTTCTTGCCGGTTTCTTCTCGGTCACCTATGTAAATTTGACGATTTATAAGTGCTTTCTTAAAGCCTACATAAATAAAGACGTTTTAAATTTTTTTTTTAATAAACACATTTTTGATGTTTTTCATTGAGTCACTCAGTGAGTCGCAATAACATTCACACACAATATAATGTCTCTTTTTTTTTCCCATGTAAAAAGTAAAATAACTAAATGCAGATTTTGTTTCAAAATACCAAGTAGGAACATATTAAGACGCTCCCAGTGCTTTAATTACACAAACGAGCAATTAAGAGCACCCATCGCGTGTTCACCGTAACTGGCACTAAAAGAATTTGGTCTGCTCCGATGTATTTTTTGCTCAACGCGAATCTTGGAAACCACCCAGAATGCACAAAAAATGTTTAATGATATGAGTACAACGCACCCGAGCATGTCAATTCAAAAGACGATCATGTTAAGAATAATACTCGTATTATTAGATTTTAAAATATAAGATTACTAGCTTTTACCCGAGGCTATGTACAAGTGAAATTCAGTGTATTTTAAAGATATCGTATAGAGTTATAAAAAGAAGCCTATGTACATATTTATTCTAAAATAAAATGTTTGTCGTTTCACTTTACATCGCAATGGGAGACAGAGATAGAAACAGAGACGTAGTTACTTTATCATTTTATATATTTGATTTTATGCATAGTAAGGAAACAGAAAAAAAATTATAACTGTAACAAAGTTTGGACAAAAGATGTATTCGTTTATGACAAAATAGACCCATCCCACCCACGTTATATAATTTGGTATCAAATGTCTCTAGGTAAATAAAACTTATGTAACCAGTATGCAAATTTTATTAGACCGACCGCGTGGGAGACGAGCACTTAACACTCACCCATAATGTTACTGAAGCCGCAGTAATGTTGATTGATAATACATACTTAGTCGTCACTAATATTATTAATACAAAAGTTACTGTGGCCGATTAACAACGTAAATTAAGTAGGCACTCCTAATATTTTAAACAAAAAAAATCTATCGAATTTAGAACCTCTTCCTTTTTTTTAAGTCGGTAAATAAAAGAGGACAAGGACTCCTTTTTATCCCGGAAAATTTTGTAGATCGGGCGAAGACACTATCGTGCATCCTCTTCGTTATTATAACTAAGGTATCCAAACTCAGGGGGGTAGCCATAGACAAAAGCTAATAACAAAATATTTCTTAAAATAGATTCACGTTACCCTATATATGTACACTGAAGTATCTATCTATATCTCGACTGGCGCATTCGGCAGTGACCCTGCCCCATGCGCCAAGAGTTGTGGGTTCGATCCCCACCCATGACCAACATTCGTGTGATTAATACTTATGTTTGTTCCGTGGCTGGGTGTAACATTCCAATATTTAAGTATATATTTGTAGTACCACTATTGATATTGATGTCCGTAACACAAGTGCTTAAGCTACTTACTTCAGAGTCAGATCAATGTGTGTAATTTAGTCTGATATGATATATTTTGATATCTTTGTTCCGTCTAAAAGAAATTCTTGAAAAAACACCTGCTAAATGATCTGTGTCGAAAATCCCACGCATATTTGCGAAAGCAAAAGTCCTGCAAGCCACCGAAAGAGCTGAAAAATTGGCAATAACACAAGGAACGCCGTTCTGTTCATAGCGGCCGCCCCGCAAATTGGCATCCGAGGTGTTTGGCAACGGCGAAGATGCCTGATGCCCTAGAAGCGACACTAATAGTGCAAAAGGGGTAATAATAAGGAATGTAGCGTTGTTGCTGGCAACAGTCCCGCCTTCAACGGAGGTGGTTAAGCGACTAAGATTATGAACCTACTGGAAGAGACTTTTTAAAATAAATTCTTCCCTCATAAAACACATTCGTAAAAGATATCTCACAAATTATTTGTATTCGTACTTTGTGCTGTATATTTTTGTGTCAAAAAGTTTGTCAATTCTTAAAAAATAACAGCAAAGTTAGCATTAAACTTATTATATAAGCATTTGAATAGAAATTTTCTATGGTTTAACTTTGTCAACAAAAGAAAACAGCCTCTGGTAGCCAGGTTATTGAGTAAAATTTTAAAATGTATGCTTGATGAAATGTACTAACCTATGTAATCTTTACACGACCAAATTCATTTTGTAATTCGCTACAAACTTTCTAGAACTACAGATACGATTTATGTTAGTGTTGTTACCACAACACAGAGCTAATAAAGTTGAATAAGTTACAGAAGTGTTTAACTAAGCTCGACTACAAAGGTCTTTGTTTATTTATAGTGAAACTACTTAGTTCTACCAATTTTCCAACAGTAGGTAACAAAGAGGTCGCATATGTAATTTTTATTGTTAGGTACGCACACACACCAGTATGAAACCATGACAACGCTGCGACTTAACCTTCCCGTAATTATTATTTTCGAGAATGTGTTTAATAAGGACAATTAGAAAGAGATTATTATAAAGACTAGCTTGGATATGTATGTTTCTATCATTATTTGCAAATCCACCTAATAAAAACTAGGTGGTTTTCAAAATACATAAAACTGATGCTGCCTATTCAACCGACTTCAAAAAAAGGAGGTTCTCAATTCGATCGTATATATTTTTAAAGAAAAGTAAAGGTATTTTATTGTTTCTTCGTCATATCAAGTATTGATAACCAGATAAGTATCAGACAACATTAACCTGATTATAAGTGCGCACCTTAGACATGTCCCATGTTCGTTTAGGACTTAAAAATAATGTGCCAACTGTGGTTCTTGCCTATCATGTCATAAAAGGCGGCTAATGGTATATCGGGTTTTGGGAATGTGATTGTGTAGGCGACGAGCTAGCCACTTGTCACTACTTTTTACAATTTCCCATCTAACCCCCCTGGCTGACTGTGGCTAAAGGAGCCTGCTGCCCCTTTTGACTCTGCCTACCTCTTTAGGAATTATAAGCGTGATGGTATGTATGTATGTATGTAGCTTAGACACAAAAAGCTAGACCCAAGTTTGATTTTATAAGCAATCATAACGATGTTTTTTTAAGGTAAAATGATATATTTTCAAGTTTACATTTTAATTTATGTTGAAAGTGCTATTTCCAAGATTTATAAATCTTACTTATAATATAAACGCGAAAGTGTGTATGAATGGATGGATGTGTGGATGTTTGTTACTTTTTTTTTACAATAGTATAACTTATACATTAGAATAACACATAAGCTATGTTTCATTAATGTACCACGCAAGCAACGCCGCGAGCAGAAGCTAGTTCTACAATAAAGTAGAACTGACTTAGAGACCCCTATGTTCACCTCTAATAAATCTTGAATTATGGCAGGGACATGTATAATAAATAATATTGTTTTTATGCTGCATATTTTATGTTTAACTTTGACATCTGGTACAACCATACTTGGACATCGATGAATGAAGATGAAACCGGCCATTCAGTGATATAACTGAGTCACCGATCGAATCAATTTGGAACAAACAATGCTGAACAATTCATTACGTCACAGCTCCAAATAGGATCGCAAGTTGAAACAAAGATAGAGTCAAGGTGGTGTTTTAAATATTAGTCGTGTAAAAATCTAGTCTAATTTATGAAGTCATACAGCCTGGTTGCATTTAAATTTCGAATGAAATAATATGTATATAGCCACGGTTGCAATATAGACATAATAAATCATACCTATTTATACCTATAGATACCTATTTCGCAGTTTAAATACTTATACTATACCAATATAAATACTTATAAAACCACTTTGTACTACAAAGAGACATACAGATTCTAAATATCTTAATAAATACACGGATACACATGTTTATGACATAAAAGGAGGATATTTGAGAATATTTTTTACCTACTGGAATATAATTTGGATGTTATTCCAGTACGTAAAAATATTTTTTAGACTTTTATCTTACTATTCCAAAAAATATTACATTTCCAAAAGAAAATTACTTACTGAAAGAAAACCACAAAAAAGCATTTTTTTTTAAATATTTATATGAAGGCATTCTCATTTTTAAATAAACATGACTAAAGAATATATTTACTGCGGCATAATACAAAAAGATCTTAACCATACACCAAACTTCGCGCTGAGATATGATTTATGGAATAACCTAAACCTATTTATTAAATTACGAAAATAGCAAAAACTGCGAAGTACAAAAAGAGATACGACCTTCCTGTGTCAAAATTAATGTAGAAGATATAAGTTATATCATCAAATATAATAATCATAACATGATAATATGATCGTTGTATTATTAACTTAAATTTTTTTATTCAACACATAATATAAGAACTATAAATTCAAAATTCAAAATTCAAAATTTCTTTATTCATGTAGGCCTTAAAAAGCACTTATAAATCGTCAATTTTACAAAATCTTAAGAGCAATGTGAATCTACCACCGGTTCGGAATGCTGATTCTACCGAGAAGAAACCGGCAAGAAACTCGGTAGTTACTCTTTTCAGCGTCAAAATATACATGAGTAATATACAGTTTTCTTTTAAATGTTTTAAACCAAATCATACAATCAATGACTGCGGGAGATGACATAATATGATTACTTACAATAAAAGTGTAAGATTAACCAGAGCAGACCAGCCCCCAAAGGTGGCACCTGTGCACAAGCATGACGTATGTGTCAGCCATCGTTTCACTCAACCATATCAGAGGGAATGTAACGACCCGCCACATAACGCCACCACCCCAGAGGCAATTAAGTGAGCATGACTACTCAGGCTATCTCAGCAATTAATTAAAAAAACTAAAAAGAAAAAGGTCACAAATATCCAACATCAGCCACTAACCATAGGAAAAGGTGTACAAGATTCAGACTACCCTATTAAAAATTTCTCATTAGATCCCAATGGAGATTCATTAACCCAAGCTGTCTTATCGTTCAGATAATCGTCAGTAGTATAATAACCTTTTTGTAGTAAGGTATTTTTAATGTACTGTTTGAACTTAATGAGAGGCAATGTTATGATACTTGCGGGAATTTTATTATAGTAATTTATACTTTGTCCCATAAAGCTACGTGACAACTTTTGAAGTCTGAAACGTGGTATTGCTATCTTAAACTTATTTCTTGTATTTTTATTATGCACATCACATTTTTTAGTAAACAAATTGATGTTTTGATGCACATATAAGATGCAGCTATATATGTACTGTGAGGCAACGGTGAGAATCCCAATTTGCTTGAATAACTCCCTAAGAGAGTCTCGAGTGTTTAGATTGTAGATAGACCTAATAGCTCGTTTTTGAAGAAGAAAGATAGTCTGGATTTCTGCTGCCTTTCCCCAAAGAAGAATACCGTAAGACATGATGCTATGAAAGTAACTGAAATAGACCAGACGAGATGTTGCAACGTCTGTAAGTTGTCTAATTCTTTTAATCGCAAAAACAGCTGAACTAAGCTTCCGGGCAAGAATAGAAATCTGATAACTCCACTGCAGCTTTGAGTCTAGATTAATACCTAAAAAGACGGTCGATTCGACTAATTCCAATTTGTCGCCGTCCAACTTTAAGCTTACATCTACTTGTCTTACGTTTGGAAGAACAAAATTCACACATTTTGTTTTTTTTGCATTAAGCTGTAGGTTATTCACTGTAAACCAATTTAAGACCATCGAGAGAGTATTATTTACGTCATCAAAATTATTTTTACTTCTATCAATGTCAAAAATGAGCGATGTGTCATCAGCAAATAATACAATCTTACATAAGTCTTTAACACAGAATGGCAAGTCATTAATATAAATTAAAAATAGGAAAGGGCCCAGAATAGATCCTTGAGGGACACCCATGGTAACCTTCGATCCTGTAGAAAGAGCTCCGTTTATACCAACTCTTTGAATTCTGGAATTAATGTATGATGTAATAAGTTCCAGAGCAAGATCTTTGACGCCGTAATGGTCCAATTTACAAATGAGAGTCCGGTGATCAACACAATCAAATGCCTTGGATAAATCACAGAATACACCAAGAGCATTGAGTGAGTTCTCCCAGGCCTCATATATATGTTTTATGAGCGCAATTCCAGCATCAGTTGTGGAACGACCTCTGCAGAAGCCATACTGTTCGGAATGTAAAAGTTTATTTTGTGTGAAGTGAATTGTTCATTAATAATTTTTTCAAAAACTTTACTTAGTGTAGGTAAAATTGATATAGGTCTAAAATTATTAGGGTCATGTTTACAACCAGATTTGAATAATGGTAAGACCTTACTATGTTTCATTAAGTCCGGAAACACACCACTATCAATACAGGAATTAAAGATATCCGCTAAGTATGGTGCAATAATAGGAATAATATGATTAATATGCTTTATGGAAATACCAAACAGGTCACAAGTATTTTTCTGTTGCAGAGATTTGAAGGTACTTATTATATCATTGGTACCTATGTGTTTAAATTTAAAAAGAGAATTACAACCAGCGACGTTATTCTTTAACAACTTCTCCGCTTCAGAAGCAGAGGAGTTCAGCTGAGCAGTTGTTGTGATAGGAATATTGGTAAAAAAACGTTCAAAAGCCTCTGCAATGTGTTGATCGGAATTAACAACTTCGTTATTAATATTGAGACTAAACGAAGTGTCACGTGGTTTTAATTTGCCGGTTTCATGGTTTATAACATCCCACGTAGCTTGTATTTTATTGTTGGAATTTGATATCCTATCACGAATATATAAAGATTTCGCATGCAAACATATTTTTTTAAAAAGTTTAGAATAATTCCTTACATGATTTAAGAATTCAGAACAATTATTAAACTTTTTGAGTTCATATAATTCATAAAGTCGGTTTCTACTTTTGTAAATTCCCTTTGTAGCCCAGGAACTGAATGTGACTTGATTTGGACATTTCCGCTTTTTTAAGGGAAAGTTAAATTCAAATTCTTTCATCAATTTATCAAACAAAGTTCTGTATAAAGTATCAGGATCACTAGACACACATGAGATTTCAGGCAATTTAGTAGCCAATCTATTCTTAAAATTGACTATTTTAGTATGAGAAATAGGTCTATAAGTTATTATATTCGATGTCTTAGCAAGATTACTACTGTTATCACTAAACGATATAAGTTGCCCATAATGATCAGAGGTCAAATTAGAAAAAACAGACTTCTGAACTGGCTCACAATTACAAAATATATTATCCAGACAAGTGGCTGAAGTAGCTGTTATCCTAGTTGGTTCAAGGAATTGATAGTTAAGATTGAATGATTTAAATAAAGTGATCAATCTTAAACTAGTAGGCGAGTTATCTAAAAGGTTTACATTGAAATCTCCACAAACTACAATGGATCTATTTTTCTTAATAATTTTCCTTAGAGCATTCTCCATTGTTGCCTCAAACATATTAAAGTCTCCTGAAGGGGGACGGTACGCACAGACTATAATATAGGTATCTAACTCCACGCATGACAGTTCAACATTGCATTCGACGGAGAGGCCTACTATGTCTTTACGTTCTTTATACTGTAAATTATTTCTTAGAAATATTAACGATCCACCATGAATGGCAGACTGCCTTACAAACGCACTACCTAATTCGAAATTATTTAAATTGAAGCTTGAATTTTTAAGCCAATGTTCAGTTAAACATAAGATGTGTATATCGAGGCTTTCTACAAATAACTCAATTTCTAAATCTTTGCCAGCCAGGCCTTGTATATTTTGGTGAATAATATTAGTAATTATAGACTTGGCTTTTGTCTTAGCACTCAGTTTAAACTGGAAGTTGCAGTCGAGTTAGTGTAAAAACTATTATTAGTAGTACTACTAATGCGTACAGGTATTCTATTAGAATATTTTTTTTTTATATTAATATTATAGGCTAGTAAACTAGCTATTTGTTTCTTACATCTAAACGGCAGATACATTGTATCTGGAGTCAACTTACAATTATTAATAAATTTATTTATGTCAAAAAATAAAAGAGTGTCACTATGACGACATGTCAGATTGTACACAAGTACATTAAGATTATATATGTGTCTATTCTGTTCAGGGCTTGAATTTTTAAAATATGGAAAAGCACATAATGTTACAATACATTCACTTCTTTGTTGGAAATCTAGGATTGTCTTTATATTTTTAATAACATCCCTTTTTTTTATGGATAAGCTATTACCAAATAAAATAATTATGTTTGTGTTTTCTTGAATGTTTAGTGTGTCTACCTTTCCTATTAATTCACTGTATGAAGACCAGGGATAACACATATTAATAACATTTCCCGTCATTTCATTGTTCAGTAACGTTCCAAGATTTTGACCCAACTTGTCAGACAAAACAATAGTTTGTGTCTGATTTATTGCTTTAGGTGGTTGAGTTGTAGTTGGCATGGAAATCGAGATCATCTGTGTAGATATGGAGGGTGTGTGATCTCCAGTTTCTATTGGCACTTGAGATGAATTTTAAATGATACAATCTCTGTGCTTATTAGTCAATGAGTCCAAGCGTTGCTCATTGTAATTACACAGTTCAACCAATTCAGTGGCAACATTTATGTGCTCATGAATTTGTTTTTGTGCTAATTCATAATGTTTGTGAGAGTCCATAAGGGATCTCTCTAAACTAGCTATTCTGTCTTGTAAGCACTGCTGGTTAGTTTCATGCAACTCATTATTTTGTTGGATTTTTTGGTTACATGATTTTAATTTATTAATTAAATGAGACCTTTCCTTAGTTATTTTAGAAAATTTCTGGGTAAGGTTTTGGCATTTAATTACTTTCTTGGTCCTAGCGATGAACTTGTTAATTTTAATATATTTCTTCAATTTATTTTTACTACTAAATTTATAAATATGCAATGGTGAAAGAGTATCGTCACAAGTCAGGTCAACAGTTGGTAACAGTTGTTGTGAAGCCGAGTTAGTACATAATTCATCAAACAGGCTCTGGGTAGCATTTAATTCCTGTACATGTTTTTCTTTTTCTAAATCACGAATAGTCCTTTGGGACTCACAAAGACTAATTTCTAAATCATTAATACGAGATAAGGCCTGTTCATGAATATCACTACACTGGCTAAACGAGTCTACTATGTTTTGTAGATTGGTACACCGGTCAGCAATATCTAAGTACTTTGAGTGGAGACCGGCAAGTTCAGACTTTAATTCAGTGTTATTCTTTATGATTTTCTGAATTTCCAATTCACTCTCTTCCCTTTCTTGACACAGCTCCATGTTGGTCTTTTTAGTAGCTTCGAGATCCTTAAGTGCTACTTTAAGCTTCAGCTCCAGATCCTGCACAGCGGCTTTGCTGCGGGTGTTCATCTTTATGTTGAAATGCGGTGAAGAGTAGACAATATAACTGGAAAATTACAGAAAATGAGTCAATAACAGTCGATAAAATACCTGGTTTTGAAAGCTGAGGTTGATAAAATAAAATAGAATATTATGCAATGATTAAATATTAGAGTTTATAAGTTTGTCAAAAGTTCAATTTATTATACTCAACTGCAATTATACTGACGCATACAGTTTATTGCAAATGAATATATTATTTAGGTACTTATTAATCTGAATTAATGTTCAACTTAAATATATATATATTTTTTTTTGTTAATGTAGGTATCTCTAACAAATATTTAATAACACTAGAGGTCCAAATTATTCCCTCCGCACTTAGTTTTATTGATATGTATCCTAGTAAGTAAATAATTGATATCTTTCACTAGTGAAATTGGATTATAATAAAAATATATGTATGAGGAAACTATCCTGACATATCATAAATATAACCTCCAAATGTCGTATAAAAGGTAACAAATATTCAGTTTAATTAGAGGATTATTGAAAATATTTAATGTCAGTAGTATTATG
Source organism: Glyphodes perspectalis (assembly GCA_951394215.1). Classification (NCBI taxonomy): domain Eukaryota; kingdom Metazoa; phylum Arthropoda; class Insecta; order Lepidoptera; family Crambidae; genus Glyphodes; species Glyphodes perspectalis. The sequence goes on from OX596217.1 coordinate 8,084,628, forward strand.
CTGAAAGCAAATAAAGATATAATAGAAATACTCCCCCGATAAATCCGTTGCAGGTTCAAATCCTTAGTGTTATGACAGCCGGCCGGCGAACAGTATTTGGTTGTTTACAAAACTATGTAAATACGTAATATTTTCATACACGAACGTTTACACTTATTAATTATCAAGTCAAGAATCTTAAATTACACGCCAATAAGTATAAATTACGTTTTAAACTATTTATTTCTAAAAATAAGTTTACGAGCTTGCGAGAACACAGCTGACGGCCAGAGTTGCCAGTCTCAAAAAAAAAAGAAAAAATAGATTATCCTTCCAACGTCTTCATTACAATTTTGTCGAAGATTAATTCACTTGTAAATTTATAATCATCCGTTATGATTTAGCCTTCCTGATAAAATCTTGAAAAACATAGGTGTAGTAAGTAATTACGATTGATCTCGTTGATATATTAAGATAAAACTTAAAGGACTTAAAAATAATGTTTAAACTGTGTTCCTTGCCTATAAAGCCGAAGAGTTTTTTGTTTGCTTGAACGCGCTAATCTCAGGAACTACTGTTATATGAAAAAATATATAACTTGTTTGACAAAGTTAAATAGTGTCAGATAGCCTATTTAACGAGGAATGCTTATAGGCTTTATAACATTAACCATAATATATTAAACATAAATGCGGGTGAAACCGCAGGCACTGTTAGCGGTTGGCATATTGGGTGTGCGATTTTGTAGGCGATAAGTTAGCCACTACTTTTTCACAATTTTACATTTAACTTAGCCCAGTTTTATTTTTGTCCAAATGTGGTTAATGGTGCCTTCTGCCCCTTTGACTCTGCTTACCCCTTCGGGGAATACGGGTGTGATGTTAGGTATGTATGTAGAAACATACAGACATACATAGGTACTATCACTTCCATTCTCAATGCAGCAACATGTATGTATGTAATACTACATCTTCTATATAATACAATGCATTTGTTTCAATAATTTAAAGGTACCTAATATACGAGCATTATAAGCATAATATATTAGGAAGCCAATTGTCTGTTCAGGTAAATCATTAGTGTGACCTTTCGTATTCGGCTAAGGTTAGGCAAACACTGCTGTAAGACTATACTATATTAGATTAAATAAGTATATAACTATATCGTTCTTAACCTTGAGACTATGTATTGTTAAAGTATGCAAGCGAATCAACGTTACTGCGCAAACACGAGATATAACGATATATACCTAAGTATAAATCCATGACTAAATAATAACAAATGAAGTTTACATTTAGAACATATTAGTTCGTTTTTAGTCCCTTTTAAAATCCCATACATACAAATATCCCTTTCGTGTGTTCCCGTATAATAAATAATAATAATAATAAATTCTCCAGACTGACACACCAATTCCCTAGTTCCAAACTAAGCCTATGCTTGTGCTATGAATACTAGGTGAACGGATAGACATACTTAAATACGTTTATAAACCATCCATGACTTGAGTACAAATGTCCATGTTCATCACACGAAACATTTGCCCCTAGCGGGATTCGAACCCGCGACCCTTGGTTTCGTGGCCAGGGTCTCTAACCACTCGACCAACGAGCCAGTCAAATTCCGGATAATACTTCGTCGTCTGAAACTATTGGCTACAGAGCCAATCTGTCACAACGACAACCCACCATTTTCAATCAATTAAATGTAGCCGAACAACTAAGCTTACGATGACAACTAAAAACTATAAAAAAAAAAAACAATCTCCACCTGGCCAAATGTTAGGAAAATTTGACACCACAGTTCCAACTAGCCACTTCTAGATCCCCAGCATCCCCACACACGAGCGAGTGGGCAAAATCAATCCCTGTCAGGGGCGGGCCCGACGGCCACTAAGTGCCTTAATTCCCCGTTTCCAAGTATCTTTTTTCCCCAGGCAACGACGGAAATTAGGTACCTATATTCCCGAAATTCCCAAATTATGTATTCCACAACTTAGATGGGATGGTCGCAGGTGTATGTTTAAATTTGATTTCTCCGTATAGTTAGTCACGCTTGTGTAGAAAGGAAAGTGTAACATTAATTAACTTTGATTATATTTGAATGAAATGCTAAGCTTACGGATATAACGACAGTGGTTATCGGCAAGGATAAAATTAAAAAAAAAATCAATTAAACTAATTCTTTAGCTCTAAACAACACTAATGATTGTCCTATAGATGCTAGATAATGGATAGACATACTTGGATTTATGAACTTCCATGATCTCAGTATCATTCTCCCCTAGTATAAATAGAACCCGAAAAATTGGTCTTATGGTTAGTGTATCTCTTTGACGTGTAGTGACAAAGACAGACAGCAGATTGAAACTTAAGAACAAACGACACGAACTAGATACTAGTAGCAGTAGAACTAGTAGTTCATGATCAAGTAATCAGTTATCCTTTTTCATTCTAAGTCTTTTTCATTTATGACAAGTGAACCCAGTGATGCGCCTAGTTTCTTACATTATGCAGCTTTATTATGTTATTATATTATGAAAGTATAAAGTAGGGACATCATCAACATACACTACTATTACACAATTGAAATTATAGTATCACTTACGACAGAACAATCATCGATTTCACATAAGTGTTGCTCCCTCCAGAATGAAATCGCCCAATTCAGATAGATTTCAAACTAAGTGACTCCGTTTGTTGTAACGTGAAAAATTTTGGCCATTTCCGTAGCATTAGATTTATCTTTGGTAAACTGAAACCTGGGTCGTAGAAATCAATTGCTTTACTTTTTGTGTCTATTTTTAGGGCAGAATTAATGCCTGCTCGAAAATGCTACCTAAAACAGGATGCCCAGTGTTAAGGCATATAATGTTGGACAAATTTGTTAATTGGCATAAAATAAAATATCCTTTAACAAAAGACATCGATAATATAGCACTACCAAAATAACAACTTATACAAAAGTTGTTTGAATTCGAATTTTCTTCTACCTTTTTAACTGAGAAACAAATTAATTAAAATTGGATCTTCAATTAATTTTTTATAGGTGTTTATCTTTTTGTAGTGTGCAGTGCCATTTCTTTCGGGACTAAAAATTTTTGTTAAGACTTTTTAACATGCTAAACGGTTACCGCACACCCGACCTAACAACATCTTTGAGGTTTCTCTTACCGCAAAAGTGATATTAATTTTCTTTCTGCCATCTCAGCGCTAACCAGAAAACAACCTTTTAAGCAAACGCCCTTTAATCCAGAACAAACGTGACTTTTGCCGAAAATGCTAAATTAAATTCACGTAACAAACGGCTAAACAAACTTTGCAAGAGTTTCGTGTACGTAATATCACGAACAGTGATACACATTTATCCGTAGGTGAAATGGATACCACGGACAGAAAAGTAAGATAAAAAAAGTCCCAGTTAAAATTTATAGTGCAAGTTAAGTATTTGTATTATAATAGGCCAAAGAACAAACATTGTTTTTAGGAAAATCCATTTCATTTTCTTTCTATGCACGATTGGAAAAATCGGCAGATACGCAGTAGTTTTCCGGAACACAGTCGATCTATTTTATTACGCTTAGCCATTTAAATAACGGATTTTTGTGTACACATTGGTGGCCATTTGTGCTTTTATGGTAAAATGATATAAATATATATTGATTGAAGCACTTCCATATTGGTATGTATATCGAATGATAGTTAAGTGAGTTATCATGTGAACAACTTGTTTCGGACCCTTTGGCGTTTTGAATAAGCTACTACGGGTAGAACAGCCTGCACAAAATCCTAGAACTAAAATACCGAATCCTATTTTCTTCTGAAACTACAAACCTCTACACATATTTTATTATGATTTTCTTGCAAGCTTAAACTAGTGCATGCAATACAGTGCAATATAATTCTTGATCCTCTAATAACCATGAGACAGTCTAGGGAAAATAAAATGCACTTGCAAGCCCCCGCCTGGGGGGCTTTTTACAGTTCCTTAATTTAGAACTCTTGATAGGACTTTACAAACATTATTTTTACTTAATAAGATTCTAAGTACAGAAACCAACTGTAGATAGTTTTATTTTTTATTTTACCGTAAGTAAACTGGCCGTAACGGCCTTAGCGGGGCTGGGTAAAAACAATTTTGCAGGAATGCAACCGGTTGTTTCTTTAAGATAACAGGACCAAAACCGGCCTCAGGTGTTATCTGCACATTCTTATTGCCATATGCACGTGTTAAGGATGACGATTGGACACAAAAACATTGATCTTTAAACTAAAGAAATCGAAAACTTTAAAGTATCAACTATAAAAGTAATCGAAATCTCGTTGACATTATTTACATAAACCAAATTATGATATCTTATTAGGTAGATATTATAATTTGGTTAATACGATAGAAGTTTATCCAAAAACATAGTTAAAATTTAAAAATATTAAAAATATGTATTTTAAGATATTCTTCTTCATTATTGAATTAGTTAAGTCTTAACAAATATCATAATCGAAAAGAAAAATAAACAATTATGTACCTACTTGGGAAAAATAATGTGAGAAATTACTCACAAGATAAAATTTTAATATGGTTTAAAATGTGTGTAAAGATTTAAACGATTCGTATGCACGAAGTAATTATTCCTCGATTAATAGATTTTACATACATCGCCATCCCTACTGTTTGTCCTTGTACATGTTAAGCAGTTAGGGTCAGTCTCCATATACGTAGGTAATCTTTAGTTTTATACGTTTCTATTTCTATTCATATGATAATGTTTTCCCACGTAGGGTATCTATCATTAACTTTATAATCCGTAATTACTTTGCAAAGATAATTTAACGGAAGCTCATCATTTTACAAACTATTTATTCTATTATCAAACGTGTAAAATAGCAAAAAAAACATAACTAAAAAATACTTCTTAGAATCTTAAGAATATTTCTAAAAAGAGTTCAATTACCGAAGTGGTGGCGTTTAATGCTGTGGAATGGCATTTCATTGTAAAAATACTCAATATGTAGGTACTTGGTTTAAAATTAAGGTGTATTCAATAGATACCTAATTCCGAATAAACCTCACATAGGTGAACATCTATCTAAGTTTATACACACGTCTATAGACTAAGCCAACATTGAACATACATCATACTTAAAAACTTACCAGATAACCTAATCGCAAAATTTGAAATCGCACATCAGCTTACCGAACAAAAAAACTCTTTTCCAGAAAGCTGGTACACGGTTAGATGTAGATAAATAGTCGCGATATGCGGCCCGTCAAACCGCAAGAGTTATTGAACGTTTGACATCTCTGTAATGTAATAAATCATTTCGAGTCTAAACATGCCGTCAGGAGCGTATTCAGGGCGTTCGATACAAAAGCGCGCGACAATGTGCCGTGTGATATTGGCGGCATTCAGGGCCGACAACTGTGGCAAATATCGCGCACGGCCCATTGAGTATCGAGTATCGAGTTATGGTTTGTTTCTGCACGATTTGTCTAATTACTGTTTATGCCTTTGCCCACATTGCAGGATCGTTGTTTGTATTCTGATGTTAAAGTTGCGTTGTTAAGGGGTATACTGAATGGAAAATTCCATATGGCAGTTATTGAACGAAAAACTTTTGGTACAAATGGTGATAGATCAATAGGTTAGTTCAAAGCCGACGTGCCTCTAGATTTTTTAAATCTAACTACGGATTTACAGGCGTGAGGAAAATATCATGTGGAAATTTGTACATTTGAATGACTATGGACGTGATCCAATTTGCCTAGTAACTATGGGCTACGAAGGTAAGTACAAAGGTTATTAATTTTACTCTGCTCGGTTATGGCGAACCTTCGCCGACAGAATGCTCAAAAGATTGATGAGATTGTGTAGTAAAATGATGATGTCATACGTCGAACGAAAAAGTCAAGGTTTCATGCCATAGTAAAACAAAGATATGGCCTGGACTCGAAAGATTAATAGGTAGATACAAACACAATAACAAAATTACAAGGAGCAAGCAAAAGTACTGTTTAGGTATGTTCCGAGGTCTGGCGCAGGACTGACGTCTTCCCCCCCGCCGGGGTCCTCGGTTTGTCGTACCGGGGGGGCTTAGTAGGCCCTGACATGGCAGGGCTGAAGCGAAAAAGGACCCCGAGGTGAGCCGCGACTGCACGACTTGCTACCGGGCAGTCGCGGCGGTCCGGCTGTAACCACTACCGAGGAGCGAGGAGCTGTCGTATAGTCCCGACAGTGGGGATACAGGCTCCTCCGGAACTGCGCCGCTGGAGGCCACCTTGGGGTTTAGTCGGTTCGAGTCCGACACACCGCCCTTTGGATCCCCGTCCGGAGGGTGACGGCTCGTGGGAGTTCCCCAAGTATAAAAAAAAAAAAAAAAAGGACTGACGTCTTAACGTGCTCTCTAAGGCACCCGAATGTCTTATTTGTAATTTAAATAAGGATATAATATCGTAAAAGTTTGAAAAATTAAGAAAAGTGAAACCTACCTATATAAAATCTTACAAGTTAGGCAGTAAAATACAATCATGTTAACTCTAAATCCGTGGCCGATAGCACTGACTGCTACCGCAATCGTATCTCCGCTATCTTCATGACGAAAGACTTTCCACTTACCTAGTTCATACAAAACTGCTTTCCGTAGATGGCTTGGTGAGCATAACGTTTATTCCATTGACGAACTATCAAAATCAACATAATGACAAAAAAAAATGTATATGAAATATTGAAAATGATTTAAATGCTTTCATATTTTCTGCTTAATTCCAAATTTTCTTGCTTACATTGGATTGGATAGACAATGATTTATAAGACTTTTAATTAACATATAAGTACAGGCGCGTATTTTTTATACTGACTCACTCCTCTCGTTGATATGTAGAAATCTAGTCAATTCTGTGTCGTAATGTATTCCTAAAACACTGTTTCGTAACTGCATAAAATATCTCCTATTTCATGAAATACGAGTACTTTATAGATGACGAATAGCCCAGAGAGGTCGTTAAACGGTCCAAATCAAAATTCCATTAGGCTTTAAAAGTATTGTTTCCAAAGTCAATAACAATCAGCAAACGAGAATTGTATCGAATCGACGCGATGGGCGGTGCGCCCACTTAGCTGTTTTAGTGATGCAACCAATACGAATATTCGCAACGAATATCGTGACAAATATATGTAACACTTTTCAATCGAATTTCTATTAATCAAAAAGATATTATTCAAATAAGTGACAAGAGGCTTGATTTTATGCCTCTTGTAAAACTTGCCTCATACCTCTCCTATTATACCCCAAACATGGTCCTGCAGATCTGGCTGGTGAGTAGCGGGGTTAAATCAAGATAGATAGATTGTTAGATCACCTGGCAGGTAGAAAGTCTTACCAGAATTATCTGTCTTTTTTTAAATCCTATTTTTTTATTATAATAATACCTACCCTATTATAATTTCAAGTTGCCTCAAATATTTTTTATATATTTTTTATATATGTATTTTTTTGCAAAATATATTTGCACGCTTCTGGCAATGTTGAAACCCCGACTTAATCGTTTGGCAATTTTTTTTTTATACTTTAAACTAAATTACAACATATAAAAATTGCATATTGCCTCAAACATATTTTTGCAAAAAAATAATAATATTTATATTTAAAAATGTAAGTGTTTATTTAGCCCCGCTACTCACCAGCCAGGTCTGCAGTTCCATGTTGGGGTATAATAGGAGAGGCATTTTCACGTTGCCTTAAATACCTTCCCGAAAATTGGTGCCAGCTCTCGGACCATAAGTAGGTATACCATTGACCGTAGCCCATTGAAAAATCGTCTTTTTAACTTTTATAAATCTTTAAACTTAAGTTCGTTCAACTAAACTGCAATTACTCAAAGGAATATTAATCGATTCAATCTAAGTTTTATCAAATAATTTAATAACATCAATACGATGCCTATAACGTAGTATGACGTAACAGAAAGATAATTAATGATAACAACTAGGTACATATCTATTAGATTATTATCATTATCTAAAGTTCTGGCCTGATGCGTATATTTTTCTTAATTAGACTTACAGATTAGACAAACAAAAAAGCTGTTACTTCCGCACAGTTCTTGCATTTAGTTTCCTAAAAAAATTATCTTTTTCGATCAAAAAACGTTTAATAAGATTTCGTTTAAAATACATTCTGCATTCACGAGTACATGACTAAAGTAAAGTTATTGGCCTGTCCTTGCGTCGGGTCTGCGACGCTTTGCAAAACGTGTAAAATAACGTTTTTTATAACTTTTTCATACGGCGTCTCATAACACAATGAGTAATAAAACCGTTTTTTGTTATTTTTTTAAATTTCGACCTACGCCTGGGCTATGTACCTTTTTACACTTTATGATTGTGGGCAGTCCTGTTTTTAAAGTATTTTTATTGATTATGTTATTAGAGTCATGGCGAGGTAATCAAACATTTATAAAATGTGCTATTACTCAATATTTCGTAAGTGAATCGGGCATACGACTGGTTTCGGGTGTAGGCAATTGAGCGTACGAAACGAATTGGATTAACACGAAGAATAGTTCATACGTCACGGAAACTACCTGTGAAGCGTATCCGTATCACGGTTAAAAGGTAATTACTTAAAAAAACACCATTCTATCTAACCCAGTTCAGTTTTATTTCTGGCAGAGTAAAGGGGCTTCCTACCCCTTTGACTTTGCCTAGCCCTTGAGGGCGTAATGTTATGTGTATGACGCCTAAGAGAACAAATCGGACAGCATAAAAATCTATACAACACTAAATCAATTATAATAACTACTTGTTGTAAAAAGGACAAATTGGTGTAAACTTAAATAATAAAGATTACGATGAAGAAAATCTTTAAAACCTAGCCCTTAGATTGTACATTTTAAATTGGCTCCTTAAAGAGTCCTTGATATTAATGGAGACTTGCAAAATAACAAGTTAACCCAGCTAATGATGGAAATAAAAACATACGACAGTAAAACCTGAGGTCTAGCCAAAGTAAGATAAACAGTCAAAAAGTTAAGAGATCCAAAAACAAAGGGATGAATACAAAACAATAAGGAGCACTTATCTTGTTACCTTCATAATACCTCCATTCTTAAGAATGCATCGACCACCGCAAATTGAATCTCGCATAATGAAGCCGGAGCTTGTTACTCGAAAACTCAATTTAAATCTAACCTACAAAGAAATTAGGAAGAAGGAATGTTCATAAAAACATAAACAATGTAACACATGATCTTATTAACAAGGGAGAATAATGTTTGAAATATTAACTAGCTTTAGAGAAGCTTAAATTCCCTTGTCGGATTCCGGGAAAATTGTCGTCCAACGTTCATAATTTTTTGCCCCAGTAAGTATATTAACAACATAGCGGACTTTTTGACGTAATCACTGGTTTAGTGGCAACTTAAATGCCTATTAAACATGAAAAAATGTATAAACTGGATACGATAATTATCTAAAATGTGTAGAACGCTTTAATAGGTTTCTTCTTTTTGGTAACGAAATATTCAATTATAATTGGTCGTATTAAAATCACATTCTGTTATAGTCTAAGATCCCGAATCCGAGGATTTTATATCAAATTTAATTTATTATGTTAGAAAATATATCTTTTATTGAATTGAATTTTTTAGACTCGAGATATATTTTCTAATATATTAAATTTGATATGAAATCCTTTTCATCCATTAAACAGATGAGTGAAGTTCGTTTCTAGTTTGGATTCTATACTATCATGTTATTTAGCATCATGACATATGTAGATGTGTAAAATTCTTTGGAGGCTAGAGTTTGACTTTGGCTTAATAGTTTCCAGTAGAGTATAAACAATTTTATAAATCTGTATCTAAATATAGACTGGAAACTACTAGGTACTACTAAGAAATTAATAGTAATTACTTATAAAACTGATTCTGTTTAAGTAAGCCTGTTTGTAGTAAATAATCGCTAGAATTACCTACTCGTCTGATTTTAGATGTAAATTTTTTAAGTAAAATGCAAACTGCTGTTAAAATCTCCCCTGAATAAAATCCAGATGAGCGTTTTCTAATTATAAAAAATCCTACAACCATAAATAACAACAATAATTCATGAGACTTGAAAAATGCCAATAATTTTAGTTTGCACGCAGTCATGAAACATCGTATAATAATGTTTAACCAAATCATTTCAAACAGAAAACAGTTTCCTTCCAACAGAAAATAAACGCGAGCGCAATCGAGACGGCACATCACTGAGGTCAACAAAATGTATTGTCATTACCAGCTGTCCAATATTTCATAATAATGTCCATCGCAGCCCTTAGCAGGCGGGTCGTCGGCTGATGTAAAAACCGATAGTCCAGCTCTTAACGAGTACTGTCAGAGCGCGTTACAGCTCAATCAATCTGATCTGCACGTCAGTCTCAGCCGGCCACTCGAGCGCTGGCAGTGACTTCGCCTCTGGCATTTGATTTGCCATTAGGTGACAACATCACAATACGGATGCTTGGATTTTTTCAAATAAACATAAAATTTAGGTACCTATTACAACTACACAAAATATACACACACACTTGTTTACTATATAGGTATATTGTTTTTACTAAGGAGCATAAAACAGTAGAACTTAGGAAAGTGCAAATTTATGTGTGCAGTATCAGTTTTCAGTATAACGTGTTTCCTTTAGTTTCAATCTACGACACCCCAGGGATCTACCCAGCTGACAACTATACTAATTAAAACATTTAAGCAAAGTGTATTGTTTACTATTTCTTGGACCATGGCTAGGTATGCCTTCCGGGACAGGAACGAAACTTTACATAGTATAAAAATTTGTCCCTTCGGGGATTATGGGCGTGATGTTATGTATGTATGTAAAAATATGTGAAACTGATACTTTATAAAAAAAGGAAAACCAAAAGATGTCTTACAACTATAAGAGCTAATTCACAAGTACTTATGTGTACGTGGTATAAGTAAAGAATAAAATTATTATATATTATTAACTTTCCTTTAATCAGTCTTAATCATATCAATTTCCTAATGGAATAGAAATAGGTAGGTACCATTTTACGACGATTCTACAGACTTTCACGAGCTAAAAAATATAACGTTTGATTCGAGCTTAATTATTACATTATGTATGAAATAAGCTCGATTCAAATGCGCGATATTTGTTATTTAAAATAACAAAACTCGCGCAAATATCGTGCAATATACACCAGCTGGTTCAATTTAGCGAGCAGCATCCAAGCCTTACAATATGTGGACCTAGTTTTGTGTCAAATAGAAACCTATAAATGGTATAAAAACTAACCTAGAATCTAAGTAGGATTCCACAACCGGGCTGAGACAACCGTATTGACATCAGATCAAGTTTCTTCGCACACAATTCTGAGAAAAACCGGCGGGCAGTAAAAGACTTAAAGTACTCGGATAAATTGGATAAATATTTCTTTTCGTCATTTAATACGAAAGTAGAGCTTTTGATTAGGACGTTATTCTGCGAAGCTACGACGAATATTAAGGATTTGAATTATTTATATCATAATGGATGCGGTTAGTTAGTTATAACGAACCCAAGACGCTCCTAGGTCTAGGTTTTATCAATTTATATCAAGGCTAAGTGTGAGTCCACCTTCTACATGAATTGACACATAATCTGTAAACATTTAAAGCTTCTTTCTATTGTCATTACTAAATTAGGACCGTTTTAGTTGGTATTATTGGTTTGGGACTTTAAAAGAATGTGCCAATTGTGTTCCCAGCATGTATGTGTAAAAGGCGCCTAATGGTATATTGGGTTTTGAGTATATGATTGTGTAGGAGACGTGCTGGCCACTTGTCACTACACTACCTTACCCAATTTTTTCACAATTTTCTATCTAACCAAGCCCAGATTTATTAATGACATAATATGGTTTGGACGTTGTATGGCGGAATATGTCTTGCTGCCGCTTTGACTCTGCCTACCTTCGGGGATCACGGGCGTGATGTTATACAAAGAAGCTACTAAAATTTATTCCCTTTATTTTTTAAAAACGGATAAGAAGGTCCTATTGGCACCGTTATGACATTTTGAATACGAGAACATTGCCTACATCTGGTCCACGTAAACTTAAATCGATAACCAACACAAATCATCAATCATTTTCCACAGAAGCTCAAGAGTTTTCCTTACTCTGTTGATTTCTCAAAAATTTTGTATGGAAAGTAATAAATTTTTTATGGATATTTTTTATAACCAAACACACAAAACAATCAGATAGCAACATGTATTTGTTGTAAGAAAAATTATATAAATATTAACAGGTTTTTCCTTTTTTGTCAGAGTACATTGCACCTGTTTCTACTCTTACGTTATGTAGCCTATCTTTATAACCAATGACATAAAGAGTACACGAGAACAATGGTATAATTGAAATACATATTTGCATTGAATGGTCCACGTGTTTCTGTTTTTTAAGACTCATTACTTCATTTCAGATTTATTTACTGTTTCTGTGAAAATAAAACGATGGAAAATAAGGAAAATGTGAATTTAACTGCCGTTAGTTTTCCGGCTGTGGAACAAGGGTGGTATAAATATTAAATATTGTATTCTTGGCCTGTCCCTAGGTCATCACAGTATGTTTTTCTCTTCAATTAATCACAAACCCAATCGAGTCTTCTTTGGTTGCCCACATGTTCTACGACCACTAACATTTTTGTATTAATTTTTTTTTTTTTCACTTAAAAAGTGGTAAAGTAGAGGTTATGTATGGCGTTTTTATTGAAAATTAAGGTGAGTTCGTTATCACCTTCAATGGAAAATTATACTGGATTTATATCTTGTGATGAATAAAGGAACATTGAAATTTAAAACATGAATATCAACAATGTAAAATTCCACGGTTAAATAGCCACTCATATATAAATAGTTACAGTCATAAATCGTAAAAAACTGGAGATGTCCCGGCTATGGACTAAAATAAGATAAAATCTCATCTACGCTTGTATCAACATACTTGATTTTTTTTAGATACTTCTATCATATTGAACTATCTCCTTCGTCACCCCTACCAGTTTATACCTACCCAATATTAGGCCAAAACATTGATCTTTAAGCTTCGAACACGGAAGACGGAAGAAAAACCGAAAATCACGTTCATTCACGGGCCAATTTATAATTAATCAATCAAAATTTGCGCCAAGCTTAAGTCTGCGGATTAATTAATCCACATGAATAGGCAGATTACGTCTGAAAACGTTTTCATAAAATAATGAATATGCATTAAAAATTATCTCAAGTCTTTGTGAAAAGTTAGACATCTCATCTCGCGTTTATAGACGTAGTAAATAGGAGCTTTTATCTCGGCTGCAGCAAAATTATGAATGAATAGTCTCTGCTACGGCTCATTGAGTAAAAGCTTTTTATAAGGCACGTGCTCTACTATTATATTCGCGAAAAACACGTAAAGCTACTTTAACAGTTTCATACAATTGTATTATCAATTGCTAAAAAAACAAAATTGTTAAGATCTCTCCCTCATTCAAAATTTTTCATGCTTTTCACGACTGAATGGATTTATTATTCCATACCGACCCTCCAATTAGGTTCCGTGCACTCATTTCCCTTCACATTTCGCCCTTTCGACAGCTATTCGGCGCTGAAGTTTGCGGTTCATCTCCAAGCTTCTTATTAAGACTCGCGCGACCAATGAAATGCCTAATTTGTTTATCAACGTCAATGTAAGGTCATACACGGACCGCGCAGTGATATAACCTAAATAGCCGCGAATATAACCTAAGTCACGCAACTTCGCCGTCTCACATCCCGGGACTTCTCCAATCCCGTTACATAACACACCTGCATTCCTCAAGCACTCACCGAGCACCTTACTGCATCGATTATGTCACCTCGATTATTGCACACGATTATCGGTTATCAGTCGATGCGGAGCCGCGAGTAGCGGGGTCGATGAGGGGTGGTGGGGCCCGGAGGCTTAGACTCACCGTGCGGGCAAATCCGGGCGATTACATAAGGCGCGGGGCGAGCGAGATACACGTGTGGCCCCGGCGGGGCTTGGTGCGCGACTGGAGACGCGCCGCCCCGCGCCACTGAATCACGCGGGCGCCGCCGACCGCCCAGACGAGAGCACAGCCTTCACGTGTGCTGGACGGGGCTAATAAACCTTCCTTCAATTCGAGGATCGCCGGTCAGCTTGTGCCGTGATGGATGCCCTGACCACGTGAAATGCTACTCGTGGGATGTTTCGGAGTTTGAACGTTAAAATCGAAGCGGGTGCGATTTGCATCTTTAAATCCAGCGTAGAAAGACGACTTCCAATGGAAAACTACACAAAGAACTTCCTGCCGTTTTTCATTGATATATAAAATCTTAATTTAGGACTTAGTGTTATCGGATGATTATGATTATTAATAAAAACTATTATACTAAATCGTAAACCCTATTATTTTCACATTAGAATTGCGTTTATAAAGCGGCTATAATATAATTTATAGCATAGCATAGGGAAACTAATCATTCGCTAACTTTTCCTACTGCCTTGGCCTCAAACTCAAAAGAAATGATTATTTCCTTTACGTTCTTATTGATTACAGCTTTACTTTAGTAATTTATTGAAGTTATCCACTAATAACATACAATTAAAAACCTAGGCACCGCTTAGATTAAGAACGTATCTACTTTTAACGAAGCTGGGGTAGAACTTAGTCTCGTTAAATGTATACCTAAGTAAGTATATCACACATTCACATATCAATCAAATAGCCATTCACATAATAAAGTGATATTATGATCATAATATCGTAAGCTCAAACCAAAAATCTGCTCACAAATAAACTTAACAAGACAGTATAAGGATTTGAATATTTCATGTATTTATTGAATGCATTTATGAATGGGACATTAAATACCAGTTGCAGGAGTTATTGTTTGCAGTAAATACTTTACTAATCCAATTTTTAAATTGCTCTTCATACGGACTAGTTGTTTGGTAAAGTAATGCGTTTACTATTTAAGTATACAATTTTAAAAAAGAAGGCTACCAAGAAGTCCATATTCAATTTTAAACATATCTGGGTATAACTTGAACGTAAAATTTTAAAAGAAGTTCAATTTATTATGCCTCAATTCATTTAAGTTGCTGGCAGACCGACGCAGTCGCTTGAAAAAATAAAGTAGATAGCTACGGCTAGTTATTTTAAGCTTTGTGCTTTAAACATTTACATAGTTACGACACCTCGTATAGGTCACAACAGGGTCATAGTTATAACGTGCAGACGGGGTATACATCGAAACATAACAAAGCGTGTCTATCCGCTTATGTGGGCAAATAATCCTATGGTGAACATAACATTTCTCTAAAATAAACCTCAACACGCGATATATTCTCCACTGTATGAAAGGAAACTTGAAAACGTTTATTTTTGTTAGGCTTTGGCTATATGGCACTGACTAAGCTGGAGACCCGAGGCGAGAATTTTAAATCAATGACGCCTCGCGTAGATCATTCTTGGATTCATGAGGTGTATACTTACGGCCCATTGCAACATACATAACATACGATCTTCATTTTCTTTTAATGGAATATCTGCCACTCTACATCCTATGAATTCCCCTGAGGTGCCTATGTTCGAGAATTCGCTCGGGACTTGTACATTTGTATAGAATAATTTCTACATTTACAGTTAGATCAATGTATTGATATAAGTGTGTACACTACACACAACGTAGTATTTTTATTATGCTCTAAGGGGCAAATATAAATGGACATATGGAGGACCAGAGGCCTCACACAACCGTTACCGACCTTCAAAAAGAGAGTAAGTATATTTTACTTTTGACGGATTTACTATAGCATTTCCACAAAATTATGGGATTTTCAAGTAGCAGAGACACCATACATACGCTGCTATTAAGAAGGAAGTATTTTCTTTTTTCGAAGGGTTCCTGGTAGTATTATGGAATACAGATTTATGGAATTTTGAATTGAATTTGAAATTGGAATTTTCAGGTGAACGCGTAAATAAGTAAAGCGATAATGGTGAAAGGGTGATAATATTAATAACCTGAAATCGGCAAGTCCTTTGTAACCGTCTTGAATCATACCAATACGACAATAGCGTTTGTATGTTTGGAGTCACGTATTTTCAATCATGACGCTCTGAATCTTTTTTGTCGGGTTAAAAAGAAGCTCATGTCGTCACTCCCTGCGGCCCTAAAAGTCTATGCAAAAACATGTCTACCCGATGTTTTGTTGGTATTATGGAGGAAGAAAAAAGGAAGGAAGGATGACATAATCAATTTTTAATTCATATATTACTCATTTGACCAATTTGCGCGTTTTGGAAGCATTCGTATGAGATAATGTACGAAAAGAAGAATCCATCTCGAACTCCGGTCGTTTTTCACTTCAGACAATTGTGAAATAATTAGGGTTTTTTTTAAATTAAAACATCAGATATATGGCGTAACTATGACGTACGGTCTTGTCACCCTCCTCATTGGTATGTTTTGAGAACAAACTGACATGCTGTCAACAAATAGCCAAAAGTGACAATGATAAGACCACGAGACTCCCTCGTGCCATCTGGCGGTTTTTGTATTTGTGAAAATAACTCATTGCAAAAAATCTTGGAATTTTAAGAAAACTTTCTAAATTTGTTCCGTATTAGAAAAAATACCAACTGTGTTCTATAGCGTGTAATAGAGGGCGACTGTATCGGGTGTTGGGTTTGTGATTATGTAGGCCACTTGTGACTATTGAAGTTAACATTCAATTTTACTTCTGGCTAAAAGTTATTAAAATAATTTATTACTCCTTGCACTGTGTTTACCCCTGTGAGAATTATGGGCGTGAATATTATGTATCATCCAACCCAACTCAGTTTTAATTTTGACTGAATGTGATATAAGGAGCTCATCGCTCTTAGGATTCGACCCGTCCCTTCGGGGATTACGGGCATGATGGTATGTATGAGTGAATGTCAAAATTAATTTAAGTATCAATTGTATATAGGTAAGATCCATTTAACCCAGCCCAGTTTTGTTTTTGGCTGAATGTGGTTGAAGGCCTGCTGCGCCTTTGACTCTGCCTACCCCTTCGGGGATTATAGGTGTGATGTTGTGTGTGTAAGTGTGTATATAGGTAGCTATGCTAAAAAATATTTGGAATAAAAATAATTATTTGATCAATTCCGTCTGTAATGGCTCTTCGACATTAATTCTTATTTTATAGACTGCTGTGACTTTTCATTACGTGCTGAAAACTCTGGAATCATTCCGGGATCCCGGGATTAATTACAGAGAATCCCAAAGTCCCGGGATGCGGGTTCGAATTCCCTTTACGCGGATGATATGCGACACAAAATTTTATACCACTGTAATAACATCATTATTTAGCTGTAAATTTATTGAGCTGTAGCTGTAGCTGATAACCAAGGTAATTTCTTTTAGTAGGTATATACTAAAAACGAAACACGGATCAAATATTTTTGTTTAAAGAATCAATATGATAAAAATTATTAAAATGGTATATCAAAAACTCACGAATTTACAAACATTTTGTGTTAGCTCGTTGTCCTTGCACAAGTATGCTTTTAACGGCGTTTGAACTTATTAGAAACAATAATAACTACTAAACGACCTTGTGACCATAGAGGCGATATGCACAGTTTCTAGTAAAATGCAACTGTAGTAGAATGTAAATGTAACTTTTTTTTTTATTTTTATTAAACCTATTGTGTCCCACTGCTGGGCAAAGGTATATAGGTATTTATGTTTTCTATTTTTTGGGAATAATATGACATGGTAGAAAAATTATTGCAATCAATTCTATTAACAATTCTGTTTAAACAGTTTTCAGATTTTATATTTACTAAAGATAAGGTTGAGAGTATATTACGCATAACTTTTACGATTTAGGCATTATTCAACAAGAATTTTCATTAAACAAACGTCAAAAGGCTTATTAAGAATATTGTAAGGTATGCAATCATTATTTATTTTAAATTGTGTGTTGTAGTTATTGTTGACCTCAAGCCATTGCTTTCTTTTTTTACAATGTTAACTAACACACTTCGCAAAAATATGAAAATGTGGGCAAGATATATATTTTATTTGTTACATGTATATATCTGGGTTAAAAGTATGATTGATTTAAGTATTTCATCATCCTTTATTTTGTATCTCCTTTTATTAATTGGACAGGCCCGTTGGTAGAGTGGTCAGAGACCCTGGCCACGAAACTTGGGGTCGCGGGTTCAAATCCCGCTAGGGCCAATGTTTCGTGGATGAACATGGACATTTGAACAGTCATGGATGTTTATAATCGTATTTAAGCCATAGCACAAGCTTATATGCTTAGTTTGGAACCAAGGGATTGGTGTGTCAGTCTGGAAAATTTATTTATTTATTATTATAACTTGTGCACGGCCCCATCCTTCCATTTTCAGTAGCTTATTTTCCTCTACCTGAAGGTTGTCTGGAAGAGACTGCTATTAGCGATAAGTCAAAGTCAAAATATTTTTTATTTATATAGGTTTCAAGGAAACATTCATAAATCGTCAAATACAGGAAAAGCCACAGCTATATGATTCTACCACCGGTTCGGAATGTTTTATCTATCGAGAAGAATCCGGCAAGAGACTCGGTAGTTACTCTTTTCAATACAATTTATACAAGGTGTATGAATCATAATTCACTTTGAACCATGTTTTAGTGTGGGCCTGTTGTTAAGTATCAAAAAAAATCTATAAATTACAAACCAAAAACTTGACCCGACCAGAGCACACCAGTCCCCAAGGGCGGCACCTGTTCCCAAGCATGACGTATGTGTCAGTCATCGCTTCGCTCAACCATATTTTAGGGAATGTAACGACCCGCCACATAGCGCCACCGCCCCAGCGACATATTAGTGAGCATGACTACTCAGGTTAGTCAGAGAATAATAAAAAGAATTGTAACAAGCCAACTATAGATCACAGCTCAAAGGTTTTTAAACAATTTCATATAATTAAAATTCAATGAATGAATTATTATAAGACCGCCCAAATTGTACTGTCTGTAATTTCTATATTTGTTTTTCGTGCAATAAATTTATTTACGTTTAATGAAGTTATGTTTAATGTAGTTCGCTTAGGAATTAACTTCTTTTAATGTTACTATTATAAATTTAATCTTTTCGACTTCCAGACCTTCAAAAACCAGGCATCAAAATAATATATAATCAACGCAACAACCCGACGGATAGAAAAAGGCAGAAAAAAACACGGTATTTTTAATTAAATTATAATTCTATAATGAAAACACCAACATTAATTTATCTGCCCTCATTAAGCCGAGTTTCAGGCTATGAACTTTTCCACAAAAACGCAATCAATATAATCCACTACATTTTTGTTAAAAGTACTCTCGGCTTTTATCCATTTTAGCGGCAATATAAAATGATAAAAAATAAAAAGCGAAAAAGTAGTTACAAAATCGAAAAATGTTGATGATAAGCTGGGGATTAAGGTCTCCATTAACTTATATCTTATGGACATCATTAGCATGGATCTAGCAATCTGGCAAGAAAAATATAAACCTTTTTCTCTACCAGATTAGATAATTCAAGGTAATACGAATATATACGAACCCCTACTACTCCACTTCTTTCACTTTTAACTATGCAATTCCTTCAAGTTTCCATATGTTGAATCCGCAATGGGGAATCTAGGATCTCATTTCTCCTTTTTCTGGGTTCGGTAGAAGAAAACTCATGAGTTTAATTTACCTGTGTATTTCAAAATTTTGTAAACAATGAAGAGTTATTAGTACGGCAACGTACAGTATAAGAAGAAACCACTGCGACATCCGAATGGTAAATTAAGAATTTTCAGTGGCGCCACTGCGGGGAGTAGAGGAATTATAAATAAAATACACATGTACTTACTCGATTTCTCAATTTAAACAATCACTTATTCTCGGTAATTAACGTCACAGCCCGTCCCATTTTAAAAAGGCACTAATACAACCATGGTCAAAACAATTCTGGCAGCGAATCTTCTTTCAGTCAGTGTCAACTACATATCACGACAATAATGTAAATATATTAATTGTCTACTAAAACGACTCAATTTATTTTCTTTAAACCTTTTTTTCTACAATTACTAACAAATACCTTATTACTTAAAAGCTCCAATAAAAATATTTCATTTTATTCCGCCATCTAGGGACGAGTAGCAGAACTATTGAATGAATATGACGCCGCTACAACCTGGCCACTAGAATTATAAATTGTACCAAAGGTCCTTTAGCCATCTTGTGACTTACCTGAGAAGTACTACAAACTACTCACGTGGTACTGAACAATTTTTTTTAAATAAAAAAGATGCAGTAAAATACAAAGCTACAGTAAAATTTAAACTTTTATACGTCTATATCACTCAGAATAATCCGAATTTCCATTGTTTTAATTATTAAACTTATACGATATGTCTCTAAATCAAGATGAAACACGGACTGAACATCCATTTCCGTTACAAATTTCATATTTACTGCACAATTTCCTAAATAATAACAAATATTTGTATTTCTTTTTTATCCAAGTAGTTTATTAATTTATGGTAAACCATGACGTCATAGTACCTACGCTGTTTTTGACGATGTGATACATAGGTATAATCTATGGATACTTTCTATTTAGGTCCCATATTGGACTTAAAAAAATGTGTCAACTATGTTCCTTGCCTAGCATGTCGAAAAAGGTGACTAATGGTATATCGTGTTTTGGGTATGGGATTGTGTAGGCGACGAGCTAGTCACTACTTTTTCACAATTTTCCGTCTAACCCAGCCGAGTTTTATTTTTGGCTGAATGTGGTTGGCTGAAAGGGGACTTTCTGCACCTTTGAGTCTGCCCTTAATCCCCTAAGGGGTAGCCCTTAGGGGATTACAGGCGTAATATTATGTTGTTGTTGTTACCTATGCTTTATATTTAATAAATTTAAAATCTGTTGATTGATTTATAATTTATATCCTATTTTTCATAAATGTATATCATATAGGTATTTTGGCGACTAAGATTAAAATTCCACAACCAGAAAAATACTCTTAACACCGCTTTTCCTGAATATACATATAGATAGGTATATAAATAAAACTGTCATATTTGGAAATAAACTAAACTCAACTAACTTCACGCCAGTTACCTAGCGGGGTAGGCAGGTCCTTCGCTCCTTTCTTGCTTCTTTTTACATAGGTATAGAAATATGCTCCGACGGTTTGATGAGGAGGTGATACTAGAAACCACGTTAACCATAACAAAAAAAAATGGTGAAAAATTAAAACAATTCTAGAATACATCATTTATTTATCATAGTTCAGCAGATAGTCTTACTACCTATAAAACATTGATTATGCAATAAGTACATTGATTTATTTTACTGAATATTTCATAGACATCGTCATGCAATAGATTGGTAGAAACACAGACATTCAGTTAATATAATTTTAATATAAAGAATATATATCTATGGCAATTACAATTCCCATTTTACTATTCCAATTTATCTATGATATTAGTGAACTACGATTAAAAGGGGTTTTTCGAAAAGTTTTCAACTACATAATACAAGTTTTATTTTCTTTTTTTCTCTACATAAAATGCAATATTTGACAGTACTAAAAGTAGTACCTGTGATATGACTTAGGTACTCGTCATATCGGAACAGATGTAAAAAGCCAATATAAGTTTATTTGTCCATATAAAATACATAATAGTGTAATCAATATAAAAGGTCATCAACTCAACGATTCAAATACTAAGTATTCTGTGCACTTATATTAAAGAGCTTTATTTTATTTGATAGTATGTCAGTAGTTTAATAGCAAGCCACATTAATCCCCAATTCCGCTTAACTAAAAAAAATGCTAAAAAGCTCATTTTCAAATTCGGCTTCTTTAAATGCAAATACGTATTTGTCATTAATTCTTCGGTCACAAAAGTCAAATGTTTTTGTGCCATATAAAATTCCTTCATTTTTATAACATCCTAAAATAAATAATTGTTACAATTTGTGTACATATTACAATTTAAGGTAAAACTTGGCATCGCAACAATCTTCAGTCTTTTACACAAAATTAACCACGAAAAATCAGTTGGTAATTAGAATCGTTGTTTTTAATACATCACATTTTTAAAACCAGCGGTTGTGTATTAACGTCAATATCACACTAATATATGTGTGTAATATCACACCTGAGTTTAGTGCGAATTTAAGAGAAACAATGCAGTTTATAAACTGTTTCATAAAATAGGGTCTTTATCAGTGAAATTACTATGTGATTTTACATTGCTCCTAGCAATTTTATAAAACAGCCGTATCATATACACTACCCAGCCTTTAGCTGTAATACACATACATAAAAGTTGTTAAATTTAAGTGCATCACAAACAGGTTGATAAATACTATTTTTTCATAAATACACAATCTCAATTAATGATAATATAATTAATGTTTATTAAATTGACTAAAAATACAATTCTCACTCAATAATATACTTATTTATATATACAAATGATATATACAGAAATTAAGAATTGACTTCGAAACAATGATTATGATAGAAACAACCATAAAGTAAACATATACACTTTAATGTTGAATCAAGTTATTAGTTCTTTGTGCAACATTTTTTTACCATTTTTTTTATTGAACTACATATAAAGTTGATTCTTGTGAGCATATCATAAAGTTTATAAAATAAATAAACCCCTCATCTTTTCCAATTGTCAACCAATCCGTTATCACACAATCAAGTTAATTCATATACCTAATCGCAGTGCAATTTTATCCACACTTTATTATAAAAATATACGTACATATCCAAATTTGACGAATGTTTTTCAAGCTCCAATTACTTCATTCCAATTGATGCTGGACGAAATATCTATTATTCCTGCCATACATCCTTAAATTTTATATTTTTAATTTAAACATTATTTTTTTTTACAAAAAATTGCTAATGCAATCATAGAAAAAAACTAACTTTAGCGTTTGGGGGTCCAAACAATGTGACATTTTATTTATTAAACTTTTTACTTAGACCATTCTTTGAAATCAGGTCAGGATATTTCTGATTCTGAAGAGTTAATTGTAATCTAAATGCAATAGACAGTGGAGTGGATACATTTTTTGCATTCTAAATTTGTAGATCTGTTTAGAAATTCAAATGCTTTTATAAATAGCCACGGTTGACCAGCCCCTAACTCAAACAAAATTCTAATCAAGTAAAAACAATGTCAACTACTTACTTTGTCATCATATAATTTATCTTGTCATCTATGGCAACCCGGCTATGACGTCCTGCTACGAGAAATAAACTTACACGCCCAAGTGACGATATTTTTGCTCATAATACTAAAAACGGTTAATGTCTTATCTACTAAACTGTTACTATAAATCAAGATCTTGAATACAACGACTAGTAGTACAACAATGACACAATTGTTACGTAAATATTCGAAGGAGAAAATATAGCACAAGGAGAATGACAATCGCAATATGCACTCGACTTTAAATAAGACATTCTCTTCTCGTCCAAAACATATGAATGGAATCCTAGAAGAATATGGAAGTACCAAGTACAACTGAGCACTAAAATAGAATTGAGATAAAATAATAATGAAATGTTGCCCCACAAATCGACACAAACTCGAAAATTTTAAACACTAAAACAAATACAGATGTTATCAAGCAAGAATTCATTCAATTTGAAATAGTCATATCGTATCGAAGAAGCGACAAGAAGAACATCAAGTAAAAAAAATGCAGAAGTATCTATACCATATTTTCCCCTTCAAATGCCTCGCTCTCGAAATTACTTGCGCATACAGCAAATGAAACTATAGTAAAACGTTCGGTTTACCTTCGGCTTTGGTTTCGGCTTCGGCTTCTTCGGCGAAGCGGTCGGCACACGCTTGTACCGCGACGACTGCATTGGTATCACCAGCTCCAGCACAGACGCGTCGTCGTCTTCTTCAGAAGCAGTCAGTTCCACCTCATAGAGAGGGGGCGAGGCTCGCTCCGGGCGAAAGTCTTCGAAGGTAAATTGGCGCAAGTCGGGTTGACGGTGGCCCATCGGCCATTGGATCTCGAGAGGGTTAATGCGTCCGTCTTCCATGGCTTTCTGTAATAATACCATAATTCTCATAGAATTTCTGTAATAATACCATAATTCTCTCAACTTATTCTTAAAAACGTGAGCGCAATCACCAACCTATTTAAGCCAGCAACTGATATAGGATAGCGATCAGAAGTCTAAGTCGAGGTCTAAAATTTAAATATTGCAGACCTTGACTCCTGTAAAGCGGTTAGGTTATGGTCTAGGTTGATCTTACTACGTTACCATTTACTTTACAATAATAATTTACATCAAAGTTCTGAATAGTTTGATTGTGTCAAGAGATACCTAGGGGATTAAAGGAATAAAAAATTTGAGGTTATTAACACTAAGGACACTTACAAAAATATCATCGCCTTTGCCCTTGGGAGTAAAATGGTTATTGTTATTCACACCCTGCCACCAGGGTCGACGTAGGGGATCCTCATCGCTGCTACTCTCGTCATCCACCTGCAATAGATGAACAATAGTATGTAAATGCTACACGTATAAACCTAGCATTTATAAATTTAGATGGGAATGTGAGGGCTGTCTATGGTAGCCTTAAGGTTTTATTTTTTTGACCGGCTCGATTGCTCATTCGGTAGTGATCCTGCCCCATGCGCCAAAAAATTCTGGGTTCGACTCCTACTCAGGACAAACAATCGTATAATTAATACTTGTGTTTATTCTGTGTCTGGGTGTTAATATTGAATATTTAAGTATATATTTATAATACCACTGTTGATTCTGATATCCGTAACACAAGTGCTTAAGCTACTTACCTTGGAGTCAGATCAATGTACATATGTGATATTGTCTGATATTTATTTATTTATTTACCTGGGTACCTGCCGTACTCCTCATTTAGCAATGAAAGAGCGTCACAGGGTTCAATAGATGTACTTTTATACAAACCTATACCCAGCCCTTCTGTCAAGAGAGCAAATAATGATTTCCAACTTAAAGCCCATAAGAATTTCCATACGACACGATGATATGTAACGCATTCTCTCGGTCAATAAAATAATCTAGGATCGATACTATCTCCACCAGTACAGCTGTATCAGCTCCATCAACCTTTTGCACGGGAAAATGCGTCACGCACCGTTTCGATAAAACCTGTCGTAAACAGCACGTTGTAACAGACTCCTAGTGCCTTGGACCTATGGAGAATCCCTCTCCATCCAAGATCGCTCTTGCATTCACCACAAGCAGCCCAAACAGCCTTGTTCACCTTACGCAAAAAGCTACTCACATTGCCGTTCCTGTCGCCGAACCGGCGAGCAGAGGACGCCAGCAGCTCGGTGCTGTCGCTATCAATGCCGCTGTCGTCTAGCTCCGGGAACATGGGCAGCAGCAGCGCATCAATGTTCTCGTCTCCTTCCACCATCTTGCCGGTCTCCTGTTCTTCCACGCGAACTTCCTACAAAGACAAATCGTCGAGTTGTTAAAGAAGGACCCGTGAAACAACGTATGAAATGTGTTGATTTTATTGATAAGTATAAGCGTGAAGTTTAGTACTTCACGCCACTTCCCTAGCGGGGTAGGCAGAGAGAACCGATTTTATTGATCGACTACAAAAATAGAAATATATCATAAATCCTCAGTTATTACTATAACTGGCTTTTAGTAATTGAAACTTGGCATTTTTATAAGGATCATAAAGGTCTTCTAAAGTCTTGTAAACACTGTTTTAAATTCATGTTCTATTTCAAAATGTAGGTCACCGTAGTTCAAGATGGATCCATAGTGGCACAATCCAAATAGTTACACTATTCGATTCAATCTATCAACTGTATTAAGGTCACGACAAATTTATTTTATAAGCACACTTTATAATGTTACATATTATTTATTCCTGTTTTCATCTAATTATTTGATTTCTAAAAAAATAACTATCAAAAACAAATGCCCACGTTATATGAACAATAGGTAACGTATTATCTTTTAAACTACTATTGTTCTCAGAATTATTCTGTATCAGTATCGTTTCCAGCTATTTCACGAACCTTTAAATCCGAACGTTTATAACATAAATCACGTAACAATTTGCTATCTGAGCCTCGTATGCACTCGCGCTACATTTATCGATCACTTCAAATCTATTGCGCATCGCTATCCCGATTCCTATAAATGTCAGCAATTCCCTGTCCTTTTCTCACTAAATAGGTATTACCTTAATTTCAATCCTGTTCTTTCGTCTATCACAAACAAGTTTTATGGCGATATTACGTAATGAGAAACTGATTTAGTTAACCTATATTAGTAGCCGATACACCTAACTGCACCCGATCGACCCGGGCATTATGACCTTGCATTCTCCATATTGAAATAATACAAAATATTAGACTTGCTCTACAAAACATACCGAGATATGGCACAAAATGCTCTCCGTGTAGTTAGTAGTCAGAAAATTGGAGGGAAGAAATCCTTTGTTACACATAAACACTACCAGTACCCAGTAAAAAAAATTTGCCACGATTTTACTCCACGGAATATCTCTCAGAACGATTCCACCCTGTCTCTCCCCACTACCCTACACCCCCGTTGCTACGGCAACGGCACCCTGCGCGCGCAGTACTAAATTCGTCTGAATTCTGACATTTTTATTTACGATATTGTTCAACTTTTTGAGAGGCAAGTTTTGATTTCTTCCCATTGTTAACAGTAACGAGAGGTAATGTGGTTCGAATAGTTTAAAAACACAAACATGGCTCCAAAGAAGGTGAGTTCTTGCTCAACGAATACATAAAGTCTACAAAACATAGTTTCAAACATATCTAATATCAATATTTACTCAACACTTATCTGAAACTCTCTGTACATTTTAACTATATTTATTTACAGACTATATACTATTAAATTCACATGTAATACAATTCAGTTACAACTGTATTTTTTTACATTATCCTAATTAATAATAATCCTTATATAACACTTATATTCAATATCTACTATTGATCAAACATCTCGAAGACTCAACGTATCTAGAACACTCAACTTATGCCTACTTCGATCTGTTCACGGTCTTGAGTATAGTAACCTAGAGTGTACCAAATCTTGTTATATATTTGTAGATTAGAATAAATTGTTTAGTATATATATGTTAACGGAAATGTATGTAATTCGTCATTGTATACAATGCCTAAAATCGGAAATAAATTGTATTTAACACGTTTTCTAGGAAATCAATACATTTCATCAATAGCAATCGGAAATGTACCTATCTATTAAATTCAAGATGACAATTCAAATACATATTCATCATGTTTAGGTCATGTCATTCCCATGTTTCGTAGAACACCTTTAAATTTAATTTTACTTGAACTTTTTCATACGAACTGAAATTATGGAATAATTACATAAAGCAGCGCCCCGCGGTTTCACCCACGTAGTTCCCGTTCCCGTGGGAAAATATAGACTATGTTACTCGCTGATAAAATACCTTTCCATTGGTGAAAGAATTATTCAAATCGGTCCAGTAGTTTCGGAGCCTATTCTATACAAACAAACAATCAAATCTTTGCACTATATAATATTAGTATAGTCTAGCGGCCCGTCATGGCTTCGGACGGGTGGACATTTGCTAATTTATTTGGTTTTGGTGACAGAAATTAATCGCTGTAAATCCGCCTTTACTTTTCCTTTCCTACCCCTAGAGTGTAATTTAAGCGTAGAGTGGCAAGGCGGCCCTTGGGATCAGGAGGAGGCTGTAGCTTCGGCTTACTGGCCGGCTTCGCCAGCCAGCCTTAGCCGCGGAGGTGCCAATAGCTGTCTGCAACGATTGCTACTCGAAGCCGGCTTTTGGCCCGTGGTTATTGCGTATTTTACGCTTTTGCGCGTATTACGCGCTTATTGGGACCGCCGGAGAACCGCAGCGCCAGCACTACTATTTATTTTAGATTTGGTAAAATAAGATAAAATAAACATAAATTTAACGAGCTTAAATGTTAACAATTTTAACTTAGGTATAATGACTATTGTATTTTATTATAATTCGATATTTTGATCACTCAGAATTTTTAATCTTAAACATTTTAAACTAGGGTATAAAAATTTTCGGCATATTGAAACATTAAATATTTTAATTTTCGATGTAGGTATTGTAAATTAAAATTTACTGTCAGTTTTTTTAATATTCGTCATTTTAACATGTGCCCTTTATTTTATTCACAGATAACTGTGATTCTCAGTTTACTACCTTGTTTCATTTCATTTTATTCACAGAAAGTATTAGCTTTACACAGTTTCCAGATTTTAATTTTAATTTCCTAGGATATGTGTATTAAATAATCTTTGAAACAATATCTTATACATTCCGTAACCAGGCTCGGAATTGTATGCATTTCCTTGGAATTATATAGAATTCACAGGTCTCATACATGTCCAATAACATATAAGTATACCAACACGCGAATTCTAATCAACAATAATTACTTATTCATTCAAATACGTAAGCATTTCAAAATATAATTCTAATTTCAAGGCGCTCCTCAATATGTAGGTACCTACTGTTTATTTTAAATTCTACTACACTATACTTCCATTTTCTACTTTAAAAAATATAGCATCACTTACTTACTTACCTAATCGTATCTTATTACTACTTACTTATTTATTACGAAAATTGTTATTGACTAAGTATATTAAAAACAAATGAGCATCCATATATTTATTCTTAAGTAAATGTAATTCGATGGATGTAATGTTTTTTAAATTACTTACACCACGAATGAGAAGACAAGTTGACAGTTTGTATAAGAATCATTGATTTTGAATGTTTTTGCATATACGTTTTTAACTTATTATACATGGTTATAAATACCTGAAGAATGCTTTCTTCAGGTATTTATAACCATGTATACGATACGATAACTACAGCTCACAAAGATAATAATGAGACAATTTCAGTATTATTGTGGTGATGGGTACCCATATCATAGATAAACAACCTATATTTCCCAAATTCTGATGTGAATAGCAGTAGGTACCTAGATATATACTTCACTATGTATTTTAAGATTAGATAATATGCTAATAAGATTCGTCTACACTTTAGGTTAGCGATATTCATGGCAATACTATTTTCAATTCAATCAAGATACCCGAACTACCTATATTTAGACTGCCGATGGAGGAGACCTCTTGAACTACAGAATGGTAGATTATTCATGGCGTAATGATTTGAAATCTAGATTAGATACGTATTCTGTATTGAAAGCCCATGGGGAAATGGCTAGGTTTGCTATAACTCTTAGCCCTAAATCCTGTCAGGGCTGCAATACGTTTGCTCAAGCAAGTTAATTATAGAAAATAATAGTTATCCATAGAAAATAATAGGATCGGAAAAATAAGTTATTTCCTAACTTTCCAAACCTACAAGAAAAAAATGGAGTAAGAATCGTATGTTTTGTTGTAGGCAAATGTATTTATATTTACACTAAAATTAAATTTACGCGTTTTAGACTTTTTGATTTCGACAATGTAACATTCACTCCTCCAAAAACTTTCATAACTTATTTTCATACATAACCAATACACAATCACAAAACACACCTAAAAAGTATAATTGAAAGCAAATGTAAGTATTAATATGGTTGACACGATTTCTATACACAATTTAATACTTGGACCTAGTAGTACTCATGCTATATACTTCACAACCTTTCTATAAACTTCAAAGGTGTAACAAAAGTCACAAACTACACTAATATAATGTACATACTTCAACAATAAGTCTTATGAATTGGTGAATGTGAAATATAATTATTTCCAAGATAAAACGACTCATACCTAGGCGTAATGCGCCCTTAGATTAACTTAATTTTTAGACTTTTTATGTACTTAATTTCGTAGTAACGGTTAAAGTTAGAATGCACTATTAACATTAACTGGATCTTTAACCCTAATCTACGACAGCAACAGAGCAACACAGAGAGTAGTGGTTATCAGAATCAGCAATTCAAAAGACTTAATAGAATTACTCACTTCTGAGCACATTCAGATTTACAAATATACATATACAAGCTTGATTTGGTCAACATACTAGTACTAACTATATGTTCACTACTCTAGGTACATTTAGCTATTTGGCAAAGGTAGAGTTGTGCGTATTAGACTAACTAGTTAGGACGACTTGTTCAACTAATATACATTTGTTATCTTTTGTTCATTGATTTCACATTGATGACTACTATTCACACGCAATGTGAAAACGATACTTTTCTATAAAACTGATCAAGCTAACAAATATACATAAATAAAAGATAATATCATTAACACACAACAATTAACTTTCTCCTTATTATCTACTAGTTTACTTTCATTTCCTCGATATACCTACCATGCTAAACATGTTTTTTTTCTAATTACATCAGACCGATATGCCAACTCTACCTTTTTCATTGTTACACACCGTGTGACTAACTTAGAAAATTATGCACAAAACAAAACAAATAATTAGGCACAAAACAAAACAAAAAGATATGCACCAAACAAAACAAAACTTAACAAGTGTAAACCAAAGAACGAAAGTGACCGTTTGCTACCTGATCTAGATACCCCTCCCGCAGGGGTTGGGCAAGGCGGTAAAACTGCCAGAGCTCTGGCGCAATAAGTCGGAGAAAACCCTAGGATCCCTCCTAAAGCGGCTTAGAGTGAGTACCGTCCTCAGGACTGGGCTACGCGCGCGCCCGTTATGTAAATATCACTTGTGTGTCCGTCCTTTGTGTCTGAGATTCAGCTGTTGTGTCCGTCCAGGCTGCTAGCACGAGCAAGAGGGTATTTGGTCCCGTTTTTTAATTTGTGTTATACTTCATAAAGTAACAGAAATATAGGTAATAGAACTGAAAAGAACCGTATAAGCGGCATTTTTTTTTTCTTGCAATTTGTATACGTTAAGATAATGCAAAGCGTTTACATTCGGACCCCCGAAATGTGAAATAGCCCGAATCACTTTAGAGTTGTTAGATTATCAAATAAAATTAAATTTATACTTATATAACTATAGCAATAATAATGCGATGTTGCAAGAATGCAAGAAGTCTTTGGTTAATATATAGCCGCTTTAATATTTAATAAGTGTCTTTTAAATTTAAATATTTCCTTATACCCCATTTCAAAATTGTAATTTTAAAATGATAGTATAATATTAAATTATATATGAACAACTACCCTATTGCATTGTTTGGTCATCACATATTTCCATATCTCTCTGGAGCTATTATATTCGCATTTACAACCACGGCGTAGGATTATTGAGTATCTTAGGAATTCGTAATTCGTGTGACGTCGCATATGAATGTGCCATGTCAGTGATCAGGCTTAATGTCACGATATTCGGCTATGTTTGTACATAATGTGTGTGTTACCCATAGATTTATGCTCATTTTCATTTATATATCTGTTAAATGTGTACGTCAATGCACGCTGTGACCTTGTGTGAAACGTATTACCACAAATATTTATCATTGCTTAGCTATGATCGGTTTTCAATCGTGATTTTCTAGAACACGCCAAGATTTACAGAAATGACACTGATTATTTAAACCAGGATTATTCACACAACATACGGAATAAATCAAACAACTTGGAGAGAAGCCTAACGAATAACAAACGCTCCTGAGATGTGAGACAATGCGTGTTTTATAATAGCTTATTTTTATCTTGTTTTGTCTACATTGAGCCAAACGTTTTGAACAGACAAACATGTATTTTAATACGAATGAAACGAAGTAAAACGTAATCACAGTAAGTCAGTTTTTAATCTACAGAAACAAAAAATAACTCGTTAGGATTTTGGTTAAAATTACTAAAGCATGGTATTCCTGTATTTTAATCATTGTAAAAAGTAATCAATAAAAAACAAACCTTCAGTCGGTGCTTCCACAATCAATTGATAAGCACACTTCACCTAAAATAAAAAAAATACGTTGATTGAAATCCTGGCCAACAACAGGAAGCCATCCTATGCGTACGACGTCATGACACGGAATAAACAGCTTGCCATGGCGGAAATTATTATTGGAAATTGTTATTTGTGATAACTGTTATCTGTAACGCTACAGCAATAAGCCTTCGTTG
This sequence comes from Glyphodes perspectalis, assembly GCA_951394215.1. NCBI lineage: Eukaryota > Metazoa > Arthropoda > Insecta > Lepidoptera > Crambidae > Glyphodes > Glyphodes perspectalis. Next base: position 8,116,830 of record OX596217.1, read on the forward strand.
CATACACGCAATGAGGCTTCTGACGTCATACCATTCAAATCAGTGTAAAAGTTGTTTTTAAATACAAAATAGGTACTACCAAACGATTACTAATTTGTTAGTTTAATGGATTCTTAAAATATTTTCAAGTGTCTCCTGACGTAAAATACAAAAAAAAAATGACATTATAGTGCATCTGGATGTTCAACTACATACCTAGTAAGAATATGATTAATATGTTAACTATCTTTCACGGTATACCTACTCCTATTTTTCCTATACATTTACTTGTAGCATTATGTGTCAAATATTAACGGGGTCAATCGTAAGAATTCCATTCAGAAAATAATAAAAAAAGTCAGATGATAGAATATTCCAGTATTCAAAAAAAAATATTTAAAATTAAAACAGCGGGACACGTTACTGAATCAATAAATTCGTGATTGCAGTTATTTACGCACCTCCATACGGATTTAGTACCTAAGGTGAGCTAAACCTAGGTATTATACATATAATAAGAGCACATGATGTAAGAACATAAAAATTTTACAATTTGATCTGTTACGACTTAAAAATATACAATGAATAAATGATATGTAAATACATAATATACGTTTATAATAATAAATAAAACGGAGCCCGGATAATGTGACTAGCCAACGAATCATAATCATAACATAACACAAAAAGTGCCGACTTAATAATACATACATACATACATAATGTCACGCCTTTTTCCCTTGGGGGTAGGCAGAGATCACGTACTTCCATTTGCTACGATCCTGACATACACCTTTCGCTTCTTCTACATTCATAATAATAATACTTATGACATAACCGCAAGTTGAATCTTAATGCAAAAATAACTCAACAAAGTACCTACATAAGTACCTACTTATCAAATAAACATATTTTGTATTAACCATATGACAAATAACGAAACAATACTATATATAAAGTGTGACCTCGCATAATATCTTGCGAATTACCACAATGACATTATGCCAATGCTTAGTTATTTAAAAAATGAATAAAAATATATGAGATATTTTTTTAAAACAATAAATTATGCATGTATTTTGATAACATGCAATATATGAAAGAAATAAGAAATTCTTCCAATTATATATAGGTACTTCAAATTGTGGTTGAACAAATTGAAATATTTTTCTCATACTCAAATTACAATTGTTTTTTTTTTCTATCTTTAGTTAAACTAGACGAAAAACTTTTTAACTTTTCAATCAAGTTTTAAATACTCGCCAGATTCATAATTTTAATTAATTAAAATACTTATTTGTTCTTTAGAAGAAAAAGGGTTCGTCGAAGAAAAAAAAGAGAAGTCACGCTCTGCAGCTTTGGTACACTCGTCCTCTTCCCTTAATAAGGCGTTCAATAGCTTACTTCTTCAAAGTACGTAAATAAAAACATAAAGAACTATTTATCACAATAAAATAAAATAAAAATAGTTACTAAATAGTCTTACCGCGCCTTTTACAGGTTTAAATATCAAATTGTTTATCTCTCATTCAGCACTATCGTACTCATATATTCAATTAAAATGTTGGCCCCATAAAATAAACCTACTTAACGACAACAGCAATGGATTCATGAGGCACCTTTTAAATGGTTCATAGATTTAATGAAAGTATACTTTTACTCATGTTTTTCTTCATTAATTTAATATAGGTTTAAGTCGACTTTTGTATTTTTAACTTGAAAATTATTTTAAAAATGAATTAATATTATAAAACTGGAACGATAAACACAAACACGTGTCATACATACTTAAATTGTAACTTTTAAGTATCTGTTAGTAATAAAATGAATAACTGAATGACTGGATACTTGTAAATACCTACTTACTGTATACAGAATCACAATATCTTTGTATGCAATTAATATTTACTTCAAGATAGGACCACGTATTTTTTCTTTCCTTATCTACAGTATCTATAGATACTAATAGAATCGCAATTCCACACATAGCAACTTGCAATTACAATTCTACTTTTTATTTTACTACAAGAATAGTAACACCTAATGCCAATTACAAATATTCTACGTGATCTATTCACAATTTTTGTAGAAATTAACAGTTTACCAAAGCCATTTTTCCATCATAGATATTCATCATAAAGTTTATCATTATTGGAATATCAACCTTTTCTGTAAAGAACACTTGACTCTCACGATAGGCTAATTCTAGAGGGGAAATCATGGGCGTATTCACCATAACTTTTCTCGAAATATTTTTTCCGAAATAAACTTACCGCATTTAGCTGTTCGGTATCCATATTTAGTTATCGCATGCCCGGGCACAGTAAACGCGAACACCAGTGGCACTCATCGAGAACTATGCTCCACTGACTAACGAAATACCGCGAGTATCTATGCAAATGTTAAGTGCTACGGATGTGAGCGGGACGCTCGCTCCGTAGAAGCGGCAGCGGATGACTACGGACAGGGCTGGCTATTCTCGTTACGACATTACCGTCGATATTCAAGCCTGAATTTCTGCGGACCTCAAATACGCTATAAAGATAATTTATGTCTGAAGCCAATATTCATACCGGGTTTTTGGTTTAAGCGTGATTCATGCCTGAACTTCAAAAATAATTTCGTAATCAGTTGGTTGAAACACTTGTAACGCACTTGTTGCACAAATGGGGCTTCTAATATAATTTTCCAAGTACGAAATTGGTGATATAAAAATGCCAAACGCGGACTCTTACGTAATCAAATTTTCAGATGCACAGTCATTTTCTTTTTTTTTTACAGTTGGATATGGACATTATTGCATATTTATTAATCCCAGGTTTATTTTTTTTTGTTAACACAACAACTCAAAAAGGTGGTAGCTCAATGCTATTTGTAACCATGATCCAAAAATCGTCTGGTTCCCCTATCTTAGGGTTACGAAGTTCAGATCGGCAGTCGCTTCAATGTAATTACCAGACCGCTAAATCCTGGTTCATGGTCTAAGCGGACCCTGTCTAAACACGGGTCATAACGCAAGGAAGATGATAAACCCAACAACTCAAAAAGCAACTGACTCGTCATAATGCACCGATATATAAATAATTTGTATGAGTGCGGTTGAAATGTACGTCAAACCATTCATCTTCGCCCGTACTCCAGGCATGTCGCAAAGTCTAGACTTGTTACAAACTACACTAATGCTAGCCCTAGCGCAGAGGCGCGGGCGCGGGCGGTGTCGCGGCGCGCAGTACTACCTTACGCCAGCCACGGGGACTAATTAGAATTTGGCGACACGCCCAGCTATACCATAATTTTCCAACTTTGTACCGTTAGCAAGAAAGACGACAAATTTTTAAATGAAAACCTGGAAAAAATTGGCAATAACCGAAGCAAGAAATTATCTTGATTCTTTAATTTAGTTACAGTATTGAATTAAAACTGGGTAAGTAGAGGCGATTTCTTCAATGTTCAAATTATAAAATCACCTAGATTTTCTGTGTGTGTGGGAAATTCTATTTATTTTATTATATATACATACAATGACAATTCCAAATCTACTTTAGAAAAATCAGCCATAAGTCGTATTTATTTATTTAAATTAAAAATATTCACGCATGAGTATAAATAATTACGAAATAAGCATTAATTCAAAAAAATTACATTTAGGCACGGATCTCCTAGACGGACCATCATGACACAGATTTGTAGTAAAAATTATGGTTAACTTATCATTTCAAGATTATAATATTGTACAATTAGTACACTCAACACACATTTTATATAATCTGCATATTTTTATAAATAAAATCCGATTTTCTTCTTACAAATAACGTTTTCACAGTCGTTACTGTGCACTGAAACATTAGCAGCAACTCTGCCCATGCAATGCAGATAATAACTTGATTAGACTTGTGTACCATTACACAAGGCGATACCGCATTTTGTCGCCTTCCGCGGTAGACACTGAGTCGTGCTTCCAAAAAACATCATAGTGACATCACGACCATGTCAGAAGACGAAGTTCACAAAAATGCAAACGATAATTCCGATAATATTGACGTGACTTCCGGAAAAATTGACGTCAACACCGATAATGATATTCGCGAATCCGACAACATTGACAAAATTGGTGACGTTGAATTCACGTTTTACGACGACGATCCTGACGTGAGTACAATACTTTTTTGTGACAACAATACGAAACAAGGTTCAGCAGAAATTAAAAGAATAAAGATAACATCCAGCATGCTTTCTGCACGCAATGAGTTTAATCGTTTGTTTACGCTTGCTTCGCTTAGCTGAAAGTGCCTCGAATTATATTTACAGCCGAGTTACATGATCGTGACCAATAAAGACTTAACAGTATGCAAATGTAACGAAATATTTACTCGTAAATCTTTGGCTACGGAAAATGATAGAAACCTGAGCAGTGTTTGATTTAACTCCGCCGAAAGCTTTCGTGCTTTCCTCGTGGAACTATTTCTACTAAATTTTCGGTGTCAAGAATTTTGAATAATTAAATTAAGCATAGATATATTTTATGAATTAAATAAACATAACTTCTTTTTGATACAAAATGTTGAAGGCTTTGATAAAACGTGCTCTCAATACAGATGAGCAGCCCGCGATAGTGAAGAAAACATTTCTGTATGATGTACGTAAATAATTAACATTAGTTTGTCCTGTGATATGTAAAATTACGATATTGTTATGTAACCCACATTAGACAACATCGTGGTTTATATATGTACTTATACCTTATACATATATAAACCATGATAATATAATAGGCAAACATAAACGCAGTATTGCACCTCCATACTATCCTTTGAATGGAAAAAAATATGTAATATTGTGAAACAACTAAATCTGCTGGATGGTGGAATAAAGAAGATATGTTGTCTATTTTAAATGATAATATGATCGATGATGCGGATACATAGATGACTATTTTTTATTATTGTTATTTTAGGGCATGCTAAATAATTAGACTTCTATGTGTGCACGAAGTATAAAATTACTGTGGGATTTGCCAAGAACAATTATATGTGTTAAATGTTTTACCGTCACCTGTTCACTGCTTTAGAACAAAATGCACCGAATACACCTAAGAGTTCTTACATTCTCACTCTAGTTAGTTCAATGTTCTCACTCATTAACATAACGAAATGTCGAATGTCATTGTGTACGTCAAAATGCACGTTGCAAAGTTCTTCGGTTTGTTGTCAATTGTTTGTCAAATAGTAAATGTTTTTTTGTCATCTCGAGTAGAAGGAGGCGAACAAGTCCAAAGGAAACCTTGTTGAAGATGAGGGGCTGGACTGGCTGAAGCCTCGTGCACTCATCAAACCTGATGACCAGGAAGAAGTGACGGATGCTGTAAGAATTTTTAATGCAATTTAATTTAACACAGAGCTCATTGCCAATATTCCCATTGGTGTAGAATTAACGATATCTATTAAAACGTTTTTAGTGTTCACATTAGCACCAATTGACAAAAACATTATTGGTACGGTACATAATGATTTTATTGTGTTCAATGTGATTCCTAATCAACATAAATATCATTGGGAATCACATTGAACGCAATAATTTTAGGGGTTTTAATTACTTAGTTAAACTAGCATTATGGCCTTAGCGGTCTATTCGATGTGGACAGATAATTTAATAAAATAAAATGCTGATTGAAATATACGAACAAATACAAGCACCATTGTTTTAATACGCTTATATCCATTGTTACGATTTGATTGATCTTTATTGAAATATTAATTTGAGTTTCTTAAACTAAGAATTAAATTGCCTCGAGAACTATTTTAATTTGTAGCCGCCAATTTTACCAATACTGTCTTTCATACTGCGTATCATGATTCGTGTCTGACATAAATTACCCATAGGACTTGGAAGAGGAAGTGGGCCGGATTCTCACCACCATCAACCCGCAATGGGTTGCCGACGAAGTGGCCTACCACTACGGGCAGCACCGGTTCGTCGTCAAGCCCAAGCCCAGCTTCGGAAAGGCATACCCCCTCTACGTGTTCCAGGGCACAGCCATCCGGAAGGACTCTGATGAAGCCAAGGCACAGATTGCCGCTGGATATGGTACGATCTCTCGCCTACGTGTACGTATAGGATTTCGTTGAGGAGGGTATATAGTATTTTATATAATATTTTTGGCTAATCCTCGTTTAGATGAGACGCCGTGACTGAAATCGGTAAGGAGGAGGATATTATTTTTGTTATTCCATTTATATTCTAATTGGTTGAGCGTCTAGTTCTCTTTGTGTATACTAAATATCCATGTTAGTAAAATGCGCAACGGACAATACAGTAGGGAGCAGTTTACTAGGATGCTTGGCCGATAAATATATGCGACATTGACGGCAATAAGCCCCGCTAAGTGGTCCAGTTACCATTTGCAAAAAAAAAATACGAATCAAAAACTGCGGATAAATCTTATCTAGATAAATAACTAGGGAGTATAAAAATTGCAGGCGCCAGTGAATATAATTTTAAGATGTTCACATGTCTTCTTTCGTGATGATATGCGTTAGAGCTCCGCGTATTTCGAGAAACAGTTTTAAATTCCCACTTCATATAACTTCAGAACCACTGCGTAAGGCTTACGTGCTTGCGCCCAAATTCAATACTCATAAAAACGAGTAGAAGTCATTCTATAAATAAAACACAATAGCGCTGTAAAGTTATACTGTTAAATAAAATTCCAATACATTGACGTCATAAGACGATCAACAAATATGCCAGTAATCACAGCGCGGCAAATAATCTTACTACATTGTTACGGAGAAGTCTAAATTATGAAGTTACAGCTTAAAACAGTTTTTTGCCAAACCACGAAAGGTCAGACCTCAAACCGTCATATGTGTCACCACGTATATGCATGCTCATAAGATCGATTTGCATATACGAGGTGTGACTCTAGACCAATGTTTATCAATCTATGGGTCGCGATCCTTGAGGGGTCGTGAAGCCTTACTCGGATGGTTCACAGGCAAAAGGAAAAATACAAAATTCTACTTAAGTAAGAATTTTTCTTCTGTCTATGGTCCATGCGGGTCGCTTTTCCATGGCCCATGATGTCAACCTCTAAAGGGGTCGCTTTTTCAAAACGATTAAAAACACTGCTGTAGACCGACAATATAATAACCGACTGAAATGACGTCAAATATCCAGTCCCAATATATTTAAAAGGTAATAATTATTTCTTATCTATGTCAGGCCAGCAAGTAATTTCACCATTTAGGTGGGGTTCGGATACTGCTAGCGTATGCGTTTTGGTTGATCAAATGGCTAACTTATCTGCATCCAGGATCTGTGAGCTTCGACGACGCCGGTCCGAAGAAGGCCAAAGTGAAGAAGTCAGCTGAAGCGGAGGAGGAAGAAGAGGAACCCGAACCAGAACCTGCGCCGCCGGCTGAAGAGGCCAAGCCTGAAGGTATGTAGCAGTAGTTGACAAGCCACGGTACACAAACTGCAAGAAGTTTCCTGACCCCAAGATTGTGGCTCAGCATAACTATCTGCAGGGTCAGATTTATGAAAGATGAAACGCGAAGCTGGCCCTACTGCAAATTGGGCCCTTCTGTAAAGGACGGGGGAAAATTATGAACGTTGGAATGATCCAAGGATATATCGTATATCGACCACTATTTAGTACCTATACCGCAGTATTACATACTAAATAAAATAAAATAAATTAAGACATCCTTTCTTCCGACTAATATCTATGCTAAAGTTAACATACATCTAAAATATTGGAAATACAAATATTATGTCTAAAAAAATCCAAGGCGATTAAATAAATAATAAATAAATTAATAAATAAATTCGCCAGACTGACACACCAATTCCCTAGTTCCAAACTAAGCATATGCTTGTGCTATGGATACTAGGTGAACGGATAGACATACTTAAATAAGTTTATAAACATCCATGACTCGAGTACAAATGTCCATGTTCATCACACGAAACATTTGCCCCTAGCGGGATTCGAACCCGCGACCCTTGGGTTGGTGGCCAGGGTTCTGACCACTCGACCAACGGGCCTGCCGGCCGGCCTAGATTAGATAGGGACATTTCATTTACAATTTCACCTGATTGCTATCCAGCTTTCTGAGGGTTACCTAGGGTTACCTTAAGTTACCTACAGCAGACGGAATAATTTGTAATGGCGGAATGAAGGTAGTTCATTAACCCATTCAAGACAAAGGAAACTTTTTTAATATCGTGCTTATTCTTAATATAGATATAATCCAGTGCAGACATTCTTAATAAGTATATCAAATACATTGCCAATAGTCTTTAAAAATAATGATTCCTCACATCTATTTTTAGACTCGTAAAAAACGATGTTCTTCAAATTTATTACGATCATTGATTCCACCGTGTCATTTTCAAGTATCATGGAAAATTAACTGATATGTTTAAACTTACATGGCTAATTTGTATAGCAATCTAACATATTGTGGTACACGACTAACGCATTACTCAACTATGTATTTCATTAGCTTATTCAATTAGTTACATATTAGTTATTGAGGTAGTCTGTCCAGACTTCACAGGAAATATATATCGGATTATTAAATAATGCGCGGTTATTTTTCAAAATCTCTTTACACTTACTTATACTTTGCTTAAAAGGCAATCTTATACTTACAATTTAGCGTCTATGTTATCCTACTTAGGACAAATATGACATATCAATTGACGTCATCTTTTCTTCCTTACTTATCCTTTCGATTTCATTGGTTTAAATATTTTGATGATGAGCATCATCTTCACCATCAGCCAAGCGGAAGTAACCAAAGCGCATTGTTCGACGAAATCTTTGGTTATAATGCCTACTTAATTTAAAGTCTTTTTTATAACTTCCATAAAATTCATATCGTAACTTTTAATTATAGCAACATTGTAATTCCTATTTTAAATCGAGGTATAGTTAAAACTGTGCGTTAAAGTTAAGGTATCATGCATCATATGGTTTGCATCTGTTACACAGTTCAATTACGTGACGATCTCCACCGCTTGGGACTGAACTGTACGAAATTCCATCCATAAGGCCTTATGTGTGTTAACAATTATTTGCTATTATATCAATAGAGGATGTGGTGCCGGAAGAAGAAAAGCCAGCTGAGGCTGAAGTGGCGGAACCGACGGACACGCAGCCGGAAGAAGCGGAAGCCGACGCGGGAGACGTTGCGGAGGAAGCTGAGCCGGAAGAGAGTAAGTAAAAGGAAGTAGTTCGAATCCATACGGCACCACCACTCTGGAAGCATCGATAGGTTTAAACATAGAGATGGAGATAAGTTCCTTTAATTTAATGTACGTCCATTCCCTACATTAAGTCCCTAAGTACAGTTACGAACTAGAATACATTTTATAAAATATCCGCCTCTTAAATAAATTAATCGGAAAAAGCTCAGATGAGCACTTTAAAAGTATATAGAATTATTTAAAATCAATACTAATTATGAAAACGCATTTTAATGTAAAATAGATTTAGGTACTTATATAGAATATCCTTTTTATTAGCTGTTATAATTACATTTATTTTACATATTAGGTTTCAGGAGTATAAATCGTCATCCCTACATAATGTGATTCACCAAAAAATTTATATCTCTTAAAAATACCATATCACAACAAAAAAAAATTCATCCTTATTAGACATTGTAACATTTGTAACATGCTTATAACGTCTACGTATGTGATGTAGTCTGATATTTATTTTATTTACAAGTTCCGGGTTTATAATAACCAGTTACTATTAGAAAATATGATGTGAAATAAAGAGAGCACCTAAACGAAATATCGCGTGAGTTATTTTAATTCCAACGACATTCGTGTCACAAACGCCAGGAAACATAAATCTATTTCCATAATTTTGCAATTATGGAATTTAGCGGAGACTCGGAATTCATTTGAAATATTACGACTAGACAATTATTAAGGTACAGGCAGTGTTTATTCCATTCAAAAGTCACCATTATGGATTCATTATCTTCAAAGTTGGTGCTACTGGTAGGGACTTTTTTAACGTTGGAATTCAGAATAGATATATAGATAACTTGTTATTATTGCTGTGACTGCTTTATAAGGGTTGTCAGTTTTATTCTTTAGATTTCAAAGAAGAGAAGTTCTTCTGCGTCAGCGATATCTAAAATGCGGTCAAACATGGCTAAAATGCTCAAATAAATATCACATAACACTTACCTTACCTTACCTAACTTTTTAAACATAATAAAAAAAATATCCTTTCCTTATTTAGGACATACTTATCTACTTAATTACTTTTTTACAATGTAGTTATACTCGACGTTTCAGGTACTAAGAAGTTCCGATTAACAAAACTGCTACCTTACCTACTCCAACTATTTAGATGAGTTTCTTCAGAGCTCATTCAAGGTTCCATTGATGCACGCTGCACATTTAAATAACTATGAATGTGTAATCTTGATTTGTCTGGCACCTCTATCTAAGGGTCACGAAGGCTAAAGCCGCTTCAACTCAGACTCGCTAAATTATGGTTCAAGCGGATCTTAACTAGGAACGGGCCATTAGCGCTAGAAAGACAATGAGTGTTTGTATCATGATATAATTCACAGAGCCTGAGGGAGGAGAAGGCGGAGGCGAAGAGGTCATAGAAATAAAGCCTCGCATAAAGAAACTGGCCAATCAGTTCAACTTCTGCGAGAGGGCGGCCCTCACTTACAACTTCCCGAGGAGAGTTAGTATCATTTAAATAGAAATAGTGTTGCTTAACAAAGCCATTTACGTAGTATTACATAAATACATACACATATCATCACGCCCCTAATCTCCGAAGGAGGAAGCAGAGTCAAAGGGACAGCTAGCCTTCTTAACAACAGTCAGCCAAACAAATAAAGCTGGACTGGAAATGAAAAACTGTGTGAAAAAAAGTAGTGACAAGTGGCTAGCTCATCGCATACACAATCACACACCCAAAACCCAATAACATTTAGTCGCCTTTTACGACTAGCTAGGCAAGGAACACAGTTGACACATTCTTTTTAAGTCCCAGACCAACATTGGATACGTAGTATTCTTAAGTTTTATCAGTCAATTTGATCAAGATCGCACTTGCCACCGTAAGTACATATGTAGATCCTCCTACTCTACTGACCTAAATAGACTAAGAAACTATGAAAGAACTTACCTACTTTTGAATATTTTTTAATCTTAACTAGGTTTGAAATTTAGTCATATCTGCTATAAACATAAGTTAAAGGTGATATCCGACCCGACTAGGAACGAAAATGCTTGAAAGAACATAATATTGCTGGATGGATATTCAGTTCATGTTGTGTGTTATGTTCACAGTCGGTTGACACTCAAACTATACCTCCTCCACGCGCTAACTACGGCTCCACGGCGCTGCAATGCGTGATATTTGACTTCTATCAAGAAGACTACGCGAAGAAGATGAAGGAGAAGGAAGATGAGAAACCTAAAAGGGTAAAATCATTCTCGCAAGTGTGATATTTTTATAAAGCCTATTATACACTCTAATATAAAACCAATATGTAAAATATAATGAAAGATAGCATAGATTACTAGCGGCTTAAAACATTCCTGTATAACATTTTTCTAAATCTGTCCCTGTAATCTGTATTAAAAATGTTACAATACATCGCGATCAAAGACTTTATCTGAAGAAGCTTCGATTCATAACGTAAGGTCTAAAAGCCTGTTTCATTGTTGGCATGTTCTCCATGCCACATGGTCTACCACTAACTCAATGACTGCAGGGGCGTGCAATCCTCCATGACACACATTTCCTCACAATAGGGATGTCGACATAATTTATATTATATTTAATTTTGGAATATTAATTCCGTAAAAGAAAGAATCGTAGTATATTGTAAAGCCTTATTGGTTTTGAAGTATATTGAGCCTACGATTATAAATTAAAAAAAACTGCTTAATATTTAGTCAGTTGACTATACGAACTCGTGACGTCTTATAAGCCAAGAAACTGACAAGCCCATACAAAATCTATGAAGTAGGCAATTGCGTTTCGACAGCTTTTAAAAAGTTCTCAATTGACTTGCCAGTTAACATCATCATCATTAGAGAGCTCCTAAAAATCTTTGACAAAGGCAATCAATGTACTGAGACAGAAAGTCATCACAACACAATTAACCTCCTATTAGGTGTCCTAACTCTGAACCAACCATACTTTATATGTTAACAGCTGAAGAAGAAAGCGGCCAAACACGCCAAGTCGGCGCAGCAGATCCATGATGAGCAGCTGGCGCAGCGCATCCGCGAGGCATGGGCCATCCTCGAGCGGCTCGTCAACCAGAACATTTACGATGACATCGGTAACAATCGGTCTTTTAGGCTACTGATATGGTAGCAATTGAAATAAATCACTTCTTAAATTGTGGGAATTTTTAAGTGACCCAAAATTACTTTCTTCGTGTAGATGTGATTTGTCCCGTGTGTCTGGAACTTAAAAATAATGTATCAAGTGTGCTTCTTTCCTAGCATGTCGTAAAAGGTGACTAATGGTATATAGGGTTTTGGATATGTGATTGTGTAGGCGGCGGGCTAGCCACTTGTTACTACTATTTCACAATTTTCCGTCTAACCAAGTCCAGTTTTAATTTTGGCTGAATGTGGTTAGAGGGGCCTGCTGCCCCTTTGACTCTGCCTACTCCTTCGGGGATTATGGGCGTGATGTTATGTATGTATGTATGTAGATGTGATGATGACATCTTGCAAAAAACTCCGTAGTTTCCACTTATTGCACTTTTAAGTACCGAATTTCTGCTATAAATAAAAACGAATGGGCGATATTATCTCCTTGTGGGTTTTGGCGGCTCTTATTAAGCGAAGTAATTTTTTGGTTGTTGAAGTCGTTCAGGAATAATGGACGATGTTGCCTTTGTAATATTACTTACATACACACATGTCTATGCAATGACATTGCATAATCTATCTACTGAGGTTCGTTTCCGTAAAATTGCAATGCCTTTACCTTTTCGCACCGTCACTTCTTTTATTTATGGGACATTGTGAACTGATTTGGAGCTGACGTATTTCAAAAGTAAGTTTTTAACTTTGTAAACATTTTGCGTACAGCTCAAGACTACCGGTACTGGGACGACCCGTCGGACGAGTTCCGCGAGGGCATGGGCTCGCTGCTGCCGCTGTGGAAGTTCCAGTACGAGCCGATGCGCAGCCACGCCGTCTGCGACCTGCAGTGGAACCCGCACTACCAGGATCTGTTCGCGGTCGCCTATGGATCGTGTTAGTGTCTTGAAAATCATCCTCATCGGACGGACGGACCAGCTAAGTGCGGTACCCAGTAAAGACCATCGTCTTGTTAGCTGTTAGGATCTGTGCCAGTTCAATTATCTACTCGCCAGAAGGTTTAGGCGCTCGGGCGCAGAGAAACTTAGGGGAAGAGGGAGTGAGTAAGCGCTGTTCCGTCCATGTAAAAACTGTACGGTACAGGACCCAGTAAAGACGTTGGTCTTTACCGGGTCAAATCTTGTTAGCTTATGGGACCTTGCGCTTGGGTGCAGGGTTCTAAGATATGCATACATATGTACTTACATTTTGAACTAATCTGATTATAAAAAAAATACCTTAAGATTCAAGCTATCTCCAAGCAGATGAATACGAAACTTTCTGGTCAGAATTGATTTTGGATTTTCGTTATTTTCTAAAACAAGTTGGCTATCTCAGCATATCAGGGGGGGCATATCTCATATGCGCCCAATGATTTCCTCGATGGTCTAGTGGTAGCATGCGCCGCTTTAGGGCCAAGAGGTCGTCTCAGGTTCAATTTCCTGGTCGGGCCAAAATTTGTGGCAATATTCAATATTGAAATTACTCAGTAACAGTTCGGATTCAGGAAGTTGGCGGTTTAATCACCCCAGTGCTTTAGAAAGCACGTTAAGCGTTGGTCCTGCGCCTGACCTCTCTCCGGTCATGTCAAATTGTATCGAGTGAAGGAACAGAGAGTGCACCTGTGTATGTGCAAACACTTATGCACTATATTATCTCCTCTTTTTCTAACACAGTGGACTTCACGAACCAGCAAAAGGAAGGATGCTTGTGCCTGTACAGCATCAAAAACCCGGCTTTCCCCGAATACTCTGTCATCACGGAGTCGCCTATAATTTGCCTCGACGTCTACAAGGAAACACCGTATCTAATCTGTGTTGGTAAGGCCATTACAATACTTATTCTATAGAAGTACCATAAACATTTTATTAAATATCTTCTAACTAGCTTCTGCCCGCGGCTTCGCGGGCAGAAGCGGGCCCTATATGTTATTCGGGTGTATAAGCTATATTATTCTAATCCATTCAATAGTTTTTGCGCGAGAGAGTAACAAACATATAAACAAACTTTCGCATTTATAATATTAGTAGGATAATACTAATTAGGTACCTATTGCCTAAAGATTAACTTTACGATACCGCGATATTTTCCATTGCGATGAGATGCACTCGAAGCTTGAACTATTTATTCCGGGAAAGTTGATAAATCCCACGGGATAGCTACTTATATAAAATTTCTTAAATCTTAATAACGGGACGCAGGATCACATCTCTGTAACAGACTCAAGTATTTACGGCTGGGACTGCAGACAAAAGCCTGTCAGATATAATTCTTATTGTAAATTACTTAATCAGCAAAAGGCCAGCATGCATAAGTAAATTTGTGAAGATCGCTGAAAATACACAATGTGTCGGTAGCTAAAGCTAAATTGTTTGCATTTTGCAACAAGAGAGTATGATAAAACTAAATATTCCGAACGAAAAATACCAGCCAAACAGATTGAGCTTATGTTTGAAAAGTAATTTTCCTTTCATATCCCGATAGTCCATAATTCATAGTTTAGTCGGTCTTCATTAATTTGTAGATCTGTTCTCATTGTACACCAATTAATTCTGAAACTCGTATGACAGGTCGTTACGACGGCAATGTGTGCGTCTACAATGCCCAGCTCACCCTAGAATCGTCCTACCAGTACAAGTCGGATTCTGTGCATGACAAACACAGCAACATCGTTTGGGAGGTTTGTATCTACGGACATCTTACTTTAAGAATATTGATTGACACGGTACACCAATTTTTGTTACAATACAGACTATTATTATATTTACACATCATCAAGGTAGCAGAATCTTCAGACAAGTTTTTGCTCAATTGACCAAAGGGAAGTGATGAATATATAAATAAATAAATAAATTCTCCGAACTGACACACCAATTCCCTAGTTCCAAACTAAGCTATAAGATTATCCTATGGATACTAGGTGAACGGATCGACATACCTACTCAAATACGTTTATAAACATCGATGACTCGAGTACAAAATCTCCACGAAACATTTACCACTAGCGAGATTCAAACCCGCGACCATGGGTTTGGTGGCCAGGGTCTCTGACCACTCGACTAAGGGGCCTGTCAAATGAGTACATAAAGATCTCAATCGTTAACCAATATTGGTACAATGATGCCTGATGATATTAAAAAGATGTTTAAAAAAAGTAAGAATAAAAAAAAGTCATGTGGTAGGTAATATCGTAGGTAAACAAATTATGTGACTAATCAATATGGTATTTGTATTGCGTACATTGGTTCAGGTATTTGACCTTATGATTCGGATATTAGTGTACTTATGAATGTTGGGAAATTCCACAATAATAACGGAGAATTTTGACAGAACATAATAGAATTATTCTACATACATCTGAAAGTATTTAGACAGTTATTATCTATTAAAAATATCTGACTTGCTATGTTACATATTTTTAGGTATAATTTATTTGCATGTATAATAACGTACCTTAACAGAACAGGTTACCTCTGTAATTAACTCATAAAACAATATTACCCGTTAGAAGATATCTGAATAGTAGGTAATCCTCACAACTTCTACATTTAATATTAGTTAAGTATTTATTGTTTGCGAACCCCTCAATTTTTGACTGCCTCGTTGGTCTAGTGGTAGCATGCGCCGCCTAAGGACCAAGAGGTCCCGGGTTCAAATCCCGGGTCGGGCCAAAAATTTGTGGCTGGGTATTTCAATATCCAAATTACTCAGTAACAGCCCGGAGTCAGGAAGTTGGCGGTTTAATCACCCCCGTGCCTCGGAAAGCACGTTAAGCCGTTGGCCCTGCGCCTAACCTCTCTCCGGTCATGTCGAATTGCCGTCTCACCGGACTATGAGAGTGAAGGAATAGAGAGTGCACCTGTGTTAGCGCACACACTTGTGCACTATAATATCTCCTGCGCAGATGGCTAATCCTCGTTGAGATTGGCCGCCGTAACCGATATCGGTTAGGAGGACATTATTTATTTATTATGCCTTAGCGTTTTTTCAACGATTGAGATACCGAAATATTAGTTAGTAATGATGGACGGGACTTGACTAAATTTTAATACAAGTTTCCATTTCAAAAATCTGCTATAACAGAACCGAGCGTAGGTACATGTAGTTGGGTTCTCTTCTGATTAACCCTGACGAGATAGGTATCGTTAAGTTAGCCCATACTAAAGATAACGACCACCAAGCCATTAATGGCGAGGATTATCATAATCGTCGTTCAAACTCCAGGTACGTTGGGGCGCTCGCATGATCGACGGCGAGGCGTCATTCTTCTCGATAGCGGGCGACGGGCGCGTGGTGCAGTGGGCGGTCATGCCGGGGGAACTGCAGGCCACCACTATCATCACGCTCACCTCCAACGTGCCGCCGATACCCGGCCCCGACGGCACCATGGTGTCGGTTAACAGTAAGTTATATACTCTCTCGTTATATACTAATACCTAATTGAATGTGCATTACAAAAAACAAAGGGGTTAACCCTTCATATCATGCTCCATCAAACCGAGGTTTTGACAAATGTTAGGTATACCTCATAATTGCCTAATAATACATACTTATTTAACATCTGCAAATTTTTTCTATATTCACATTGGACCTGATAACGAATCTCCTCCATCAGATGCATTTTTAGCTTAAGGCCAAGGCGGCCGGAGGCGGGCTATGAGAGGCAACAAGTCGAAACCATTTTTCTATATTGGAAAGATTAACTGGCGACGAACTTTAAAATAGGCCATAGTTCATGACCCAGCAATAAACTATTTGTGGTATTACGCATCGAAAGACATGGATTTTTAAATCCTCAAGCTACTCTTATTTTTTTTAAACCCCCACTTCCCAGGCTGCGGCAGCTGCATCTGCTTCCACCCGGAGAAGGCGGAGATCTTCATGGTGGGCACCGAGGACGGCATGATCCACACATGCTCGCTCAAGTACAACAGGAACTATGTGCGCTCGGTGCAGGGCCACCACATGCCCGTCTACCGGATCAACTACAACTTCTTCAATAACAGCATCTATGCGTCTTGTTCCGGCGACTGGCGGGTCAAAATATGGGAGGATGGTCGGGAGTACGTAGAATTTTGATTGGACTTGTGTCGCAACCAGAACCATTATTCTCATTGGACACTCTGGACACGTGCCCCGAGGCTCGCAATTGACTTTGAGAGGACCCTCTAATCCTAGATTACCAATGAATCAATGTGCCCAGGGCTGGCAATAGGTTAAAAGCGGCCGTGGTCGCCACGTGGCAGACCCTACTCCATACAATTTCCCGATTAGGCAGCTAAACTGTAGGGAACACGTATAGATTGTGATAGGTGGAAATTTTGATTTATACGCTGGGAGAGGTTTATTCGCGCTTAATCGTCAAAATAAGTTCTTATTAGCATTAGAAATAATAATTTTACAAGAGCACTTATCAAATTGGGTGTTGCATTATAACAAATAAATGCCTCTGAGATTTCGGTGACGGCACTTACCTACTGCTCTATTGATTACGTCACAATAACAATTCTTTTAATTTCACAGTGAGCCATTGTTCATGTTCGAGCTGGGTTCTCCAGTGGGAGATGTAAAATGGGCCCCATATTCAAGCACTGTATTTGCAGCCTGCACAGCTGATGGAAAGGTAAGGAAGTCTTTATCACGTAGGTATTCTAAGAGCACAACTGCTCCAAGTGTGTAGTTAAATATCAGAATAATTATACCTATGCATATAGGTAGTTGTAATTTTATGATAAAAGTTGTTTAAGTATATACCTACTTGCTTTATTTAATAAGAAAGATGAACCATTTCGGTTGTATTTTGTTATGTTGTTGACAGTAACATAAAATCGGCAATGACAGTGAAATATGAAATTCAAAATAATAAGTTCACTATAAATTATGTCAGCCAGAATGTGTCATTTAAGGCACTTATTATTTTTTAGGTACAGTAATAGAAATTAGCAGACGTACATCAGACTTTCAAGAGCGCTAACAGACCTAATCTTATGCCCAGGTATACGTATACGACTTAAACGTGAACAAGTACAGGCCGATCTGCGTGCAAGCCGTCGTCTCCAAGAAAACCAAGAAGCTCACCAGGATCGACTTCAACGCGAGGCTGCCCGTCATCGTGTGTGGGGATACCAAGTAAGGACACGCTGCACAAAATAAATCACTTATACCCAGGGTTGCCACCTTTAGGGAAATAAAAATCGGGACAATTGGGCATCCATCAGAGACGTTCGGAGTTTGGTCCAATCAAAATATGACCTATATGTGAGAAAGTCTAAGGAAAATGAAACTTTATTTTGTGTTTTTATTTGTATTTATTTTTAACCGACTTCAAAAAAAAGGAGGAGGTTCTCAATTCGACTGAATTTTTTTTTTTTTTTTTTTGTATGTATGTTACTCGATATCTCTGAGAATTGTTAACCGATTTCCAAAATTTTTTTTTAATTGAAAGGGTTTACTCCCGAATTGGTCCCATTGCCACCAAGTCAGGATCTGATGAAGGGATCCCAGGAAAATCGAGGGCAACCCTCAAAATTTATAGGCACGTACAATGTGTTTTAGACATTTTCTAAGATTTTTCAAGTATTTACGTATGGTACTTATCATCTTATGATGGTGAGCTGATGATGGAAGGTACAAATCCTTAACGATTAGGAATTAGTTTATGATTCTTTAAATATTGATATCTTCGAGAATTGTAAGACGATTTTTAGAGTTCTTTTTTTATTCAAAAGGGTATATCCTGGAGTTGGTCCTATTGGTACCACATCTGGATCTGATGAAGGAATCTTAGGCAAATCGAGGGAAACTCTCAAGTATTATAGGCGCGTACAATCTATTTTAGTTATTTGCTAAAACAATTCAAGTATTTACGTCTGGTATTCATAATCTCATGTTGCTGAGCTGATGATGGAAGGTGCAACTCCTTAACGATTAGGAGTTCGTGGATAATTCTTTCAATATTACAGGGCCATATTGAATGTTATTCTCGAGATAGTCTCAATTTCACCAAGTCTTGGTCTAGTGATGGGGTTCCATGAAAGCGAGGGCCACTCTTAAATTTTAACGACATGTTAAGTGTTTTATTTATTGTTTCTAAAACGATTCCAGTATTTGCATCTCGTACTCATCATGTTATGTTGCTTAGCTGATGATGAAAGGTATAACTCTTTGAAGATTAGTAGTTTTAAGTAATTCTTTAAATATTAAAGGCTCGTTATACCTTTTCGTCTTTAGTCTCATAAGACCGGCACTGTCTCATTAAAGCAGCTCGTTTTGATTTGGTCTACCTACCTATTAATAAATTTCACTAAAAAGTAACAAATAAGTTAAATTTTAACAAAAATAAAAACCGACTTCAAAAAACCCCGCAAAAAATGTTTATAAAAAAACACAAGTAAAAACTGCCTTAATAAGCTATTTAAATGTCCAAACACTAAAAAGTATAAAATAAATTCTATCGACTGCTTCGATGAAAGTATTAATCTTTAACACGTATTTAAATATTTACAATAATCAGTTAATTTTGGAGTCGGTGCCAGCCAAACTAAAAAAAAAGTAGACACTTAATAACAAATTACCTTACTAATAACAATATGAAACAAATTAGTTGAAATATGAGTATTAACTTACTATTGATTTTGTATATTCAAAACCTATTTTACCACCCACCAAGGAACCAAATAATTGCAAATTCCGAAATGATGATATAATTACGCGCGCTGGCACCGACTCCAAAACTAACTGATTATTGTAAATATTTAAATACGTGTTAAAGATTAATACTTTCATCGAAGCAGTCGATAGAATTTATTTTATACTTTTTAGTGTTTGGACATTTAAATAGCTATTAAGGCAGTTTTTACTTGTGTTTTTTTATAAACATTTTTTGCGGGGTTTTTTGAAGTCGGTTTTTATTTTTGTTAAAATTTAACTTATATTTTATTTATTTTTCCATACGTATTTCTTGTTGTTACGAGCTGCTTTTAATAATTCTACTTACATCATTTTTGTATTAATTTTTTAATGAAGTCTGAACAAGACATGTGTATGTTCAAAGAAATTAGCAATTCTGTTTTTATCAAATCTACCGAGCAACGATTTCTGACATTAGACCATTTCATGGTCATTAGTGAAAATACGCGCTCAATATACGCATTTGAAGGAGGTATGTACATGCGCCGCGCGGTAGATGACGCGGTGGCGCGTGACTGAGTTGAGTACCCGTGAATGAATTGATAGAGCCTATCGCATAGTGTCAAAAATCGGGACAAAATAGATAGGCCGTCGGGACGCGGGACAATGTCTTCGAAATCGGGACTGTCCCGGCAAAATCGGGACGGGTGGCAACTCTGCTTATACCTAATCATCCACCTTTCACTTTCATGAAAAAAATCTAAGACTTAAAAATCTAATGGACTTAACAGCACGATCACTAGTACCTATGCCAAATTTCCGATAACTAATAAAATCACAATTCTTTTTAACACACACACACACACACACACACCTAATACTCACCGAGCCGAGAAACGAGAGAAAATCGTACATTTTCTCTCATTTCTCGATTCTCGGTTTATTAGGTAACGGCTAACTAAATTCTATACCTACAGCCAAATATCTCATCTTTCTGTACTCATCGTGGTATACGTGGAGGTATCACGAAATAGCTCCAGTTATACCTCAATATAACGTTGACTTCATGCAATCAAGATGACTCGGGACGTCTGCGCGCTACCGATATCGCGCTTCTTTTGTCATCTAATAAATGGATCGCTAGTGGCCGACAAGTGACAATCAACATTTGGGGACGATTTTTCAATTGACAGTTATAACTTTAACACGAAATAGATGTGGACCGGCGTACGTTATGACGTAATTAATAAGATTGCTTGTGACGGATATTATTTTTATAGTTATGTACCTATCCTAATGGCGCTGTTTTATTTTATTCGACTGTTTCTGTCTGGTTGCGTCAGATTATATAGTCCTTTAAAAATAGTTAATTTAATCAAAGTTTTAACGATTCAACCATATTTTTTTCCCCTGCTATCGCATCGTAAATAAATAACAGTTACCTACTCATCATGCCAATGTATTTTAATTATTCGTATAGTCGTCATGGCATGACGCAAAGTCACCGTGTAAATACTTAAAAAGTCTTATCTTTTATTCCGATTAGGTACTACTAATTGTTTAATTACTTCATGGAAACACTTGTTCAAAGAAATGATGTCATTACCTACAGCTGTCGACCAATCAGATACAAGCAAAGTAAATAAAAAATTCATCGAAAATTAATGATCCTTTAGATCACAGGAACCTTTAGGACTAGGAACCCTAAAAATAGTTCACGTCACTAGTCGATAGGAAACATTGTGGCCCATGAATAAACTGCAATATTTCGAACGACCACACGTAGCCTCCATAGCTCAGGGGTTAGAGCACTGGTCTTGTAAACCAGGGGTCGAGAGTTCAAATCTCTCTGGGGGCATTATCAGTCTCACTTTTTGTTTTTCTATACTACTTGATAATCATGTACATAACCACATTTTAATTGTTTTATTACAGAGGGACTTGTCACGTGTTAAAATTATCGCCGAATTTAAGAGTCATGTGCAAACCACCGAAAAAAGCACAAGGAATCGATCAAAGAACCCTCCAGGTAAACTATCTCTGCAATTATAATGTAGTAGTTAAATAAATTATCTAGGAACTATATGCGCCATATTTGATTTTCCCAAGGGAACCTACAGAAAACAAAATGGAAAATATTGATTTTCGGATGGATATCAATCACATCTAAGACTTTTTTATGAAAACACAACGTGCAATCGTATTTTATGTATATAGTGTGGTTTATGTAGAATAAAACTCATCTACCTAGCGTTATGTCCCGATCTTAGACGGGGTCCGCTTAGACCATGATCTAGGATTTAGGGAGTCTGGTAATTACATTGAAGCGACTGCCGATCTGGCTTTCGTAACCCTAAGATAGGGGAACCAGACAATTTTTGGATAATGGTTACAAATCCAAAGTTATTTGAATTTGCACGTTTCATCACGATGTTTTCCCACCACTCCCGAGCCAGTGGTATAAATACGTACATAGATTTGAAAAATCCATAGGTACGTGCTCGGGTTTGAACCCGCACTCCTCGGTTATGAGGCCCGTGTCCTTGCCATCGAGCTACCAATGCTCACACAATAAAACTATTTATCTTTTATTCTTAATCTCACTAAAGATTTTGAACTGCTATTCAGGTCTCGGTGATTTATTTTAACGGCTGAAAGCGCCATAAATCAAAAGCTTGCGTGCTTTACGCGCCGTCGTAAGCACGCATAACATTGCGTTTTAATTTTATTTGTCCAACCATCCGGATCTTAACTGGGACAAAATTGACAAGCTTGACCTTAACGAACGTCATATAAACTAAAGAGAAATAGCTCGAGGAGATTATTTCAACACTATACTTTATATTTGATATATAATAATTGGTCTATATAATGCGACAGCTGTGCTCACTTTATAGAATAATTTATTTTTTGGGATAGCGCAAGTCGCAATGATAGGGTGGGGGACAAAATTTGGGACCTATATCAATACGGTATTGACGACAATGATTTTGTTAGCAATAAGAGTAAGGCAAGACCCATGAGTCTACCGACCATTTAATTGATCCGACACACTTTCGTCCTACGAGAGGATATACAATCACGACTTTTATTTTATTTTTCGTACTACAGAAAACTAAACATATAATTAACACTGTAAAAATCCTCTAATTATTTATAATTCCTTTGTTTTCAGATTATGAAATTGGACAAACTTCTCAGTCTTGTACGGGACCCTCCTTTCACACCGGGAGTAGTTGACGAAAAGTTCGACGACGATTAGCTTATTTTTATTTACATTTATTTATTATAGTAAAATATATGTAATTTCTTAAAATAAAACAAATACTTTATTTGTACGTTGTGTATTGATTTTAGCGAAGCTTGAAAAATTAAAATTCTTAAAAACTATTATTAAAAATATTTTGTGACATAGCACTAAACTACTTATGTCCTACCCCCGTCCAACCCTGGCACTTTTCATGTCATCCAACATTTTAGGGTTAGACAGGAATAGTTGTTAAGTTCCTACATAAAGTTTACCGCCAAAACACCTTCATAAACTCTTCAAAACAAAACAAACCATTTCTTAAATGGATACTAATTAATAGATATCTAATTACAGTAAAATCATTTATATCTAAACTAGATCACTAGAAAATCTTGAGATCTTTAAAGACTTTATTGACTAGAAACATTTAATAATTACCAATTTGACTTGTAACTAGAAAAATCGCACCTTTATTTTTTACTTTTGTTATCTGTTGAATGCGCTTATTTTTGTACCGATATTATTTAAATTTATAAATGCACATTATTCCGAAGCGAATACGACTTTATATAAATAAACATCACTCCAAATACAAATATTATATGTATCTAAACTAAAATATTGCTTATAAAATATTTGTGTAATAACGACTTTTAAAAATAATGTCTCCTACCT
This sequence comes from Glyphodes perspectalis, assembly GCA_951394215.1. NCBI lineage: Eukaryota > Metazoa > Arthropoda > Insecta > Lepidoptera > Crambidae > Glyphodes > Glyphodes perspectalis. The sequence continues at coordinate 8,140,741 of OX596217.1, forward strand.
AAAGTATGTATTGTTTTAAATTGAAATGGATTACCTAGTTTATTTATGCAAGAACACTGGCAGTTTAACAAAAAACACAGAGTTCGCCAGGCGAGTCGTCGGCACAAAAATAACATTAACGTGAACCCTCCGGGCGAGACGGTGGCACTAAATGAGTTAACGGTGGGACATCTGGGAATTTGGAGAGTTTGAACAAGGTTTCCTATATGTGTTTTAGATAATATGTCTATGAGGTAATAATACTAACTATGAGAGTAGGATAGACATTTTGAGGAGAGCTTTAACCTCATAATCTAAATTCACTCCTAGAAACATAGCCATAAGCAAATTTATACAATCAACAGAATATCATGTTCTCGTACAGCATTACAAGTGCCAATATAAAATTTATTTTAACACCATGCTCCTGTTCTCTATAAAATTAACATTTTTAATGTTTTATATTCCGGGTTTATATTACCTAATGAGTATAATCAGAGCTTGCAAAATTCCGAAATAGAAAGAAGGAAGGTTTCGTGGAAAGACTACCAAAGAAGTGTTATTTCCATTTAGGACACGAAGATAAAATCTAAATTGTGCTTAACTAGCTAAGGGTAAAGTAACTTGGGTCCTATCTTATTGCACCGCTCGACTGCGCTGGCGCCAAGTTTCAGATCTAAGAATGCGCGCGCGTCGTTAGGGGCCGGTGCCTGGCGGCCCGCGAAGGATATCTGTAACAAACGTCATTTCACTTTATTAAAATCTTTAAAAATTCCTGAATAGGCAGATTAGGGCACTAGAGATTCAAAGCAGGGTGGTACATCTTTAGTAGTGCTTCGTATAGCCTAGGTACACTATCTTTAGGATGTACCGCCCATAATTTTATCAAAAAAATGTGGTCCATCCCCTGGATAGGGAATTTTCTTACACTTTGAAGGCCCTGCAATTTCGACGAAACCCATTGATTGTCTCATTTTAGGAACGTATTACAAAAACTTTACAGTTAGGATTTTAAACAGTTGATCAAATATAACCATTAAACATGGTTGGGCATTTTATCAGTTACATTAACCTCTTCGAATTGCAGTTGGAATATAAAAGCAATCAATGTAGATGTAGCGACAGCGTTATAGTAGCCCATTAAAGACACCAAGAAAAATCTCGAATGAACAACTCATCTATCAAATTCCACCAAAAGGCATACTTCACCTGCGCAAGCGGATGCAAATGCCGCTCCGGGAACTCCTTCTGATGGGCCAGCACCCAGTCGGCCGGCCACATGGTCCCGTTGCGCGCCGTGAACGGCAACACCAGCACGTAGACGCGGTTGGCGGCGGAGTACGCCACGCGGTAGTAGTGGCCCTTGGTGGCGCGCTCCCACACGAAGCCGTCCGCGTCGGCGCCGCCGCGCTGCAGCCACGCTACCCGGGACACGTCCGACGCATGGATACCTATTTCCGCGTACTCCGCCCATGGCAGGAGGTCGTTGCTGTAAGGACAACATTGTTAAGGGTTTCATAAGGAGAATAGGAGATGAATACATTGTCTATTCCGTTGTTACTTAGTTAATCTGCAAAATGCCGTCCACATGTTTATGTTCATCATAGTTTGATCTGGTTGAAATTGGAGGAAATGCTTCGTAGTTGCTTCAAAGGAAACAAGGCAAAAAGTGTAAACTGTATGTGGTATCTAAAATCCACACAGAAGACATGGCTCGATTCCGCCATTACCATTGCACCAACAGACAACCAGGCGCGAACTTCCAATCCGTATGAAGCAATTTGCTTCATCTGTTTTGATGCACACAACTTATGAGTGGAGTTCGCTACCGGCGTCATCATCAGTATGTAAGTATAAAACTCACTTGATGACAGCGCCGAGCAAGGAGGTGGTCTCGAGCCAGCAGCGCGCGCCGGCCTGCAGCAGCGCATGCAGCACGTGGCCGGCGGCGCGCCGCATGTTGCGCCGGCAGCACGGCGGCGTGTTGCGCCCCGCCAGTACGTACGAGGGAGTACCCTGCACCGAGGGGTAGCAGCGCTGGGGACAATAGCCAATGACCATAATTTATTTTTGTTTGAAGTCGGGATGTTTATAGTACCTTAATTAATTCTGATTTCTTTATTACAAGTGTGCAGGCTACTTGCTTCAGAATCAAATCAATAGAATTATGTGATAGGTAGATAAATATTGTCTGATATTTATTATTTAACACTAGTAAAAGAAAACTACCAAACACTCAAATTATATTTTTATAGTTAATATATTAATATATTTACCTGACTCTCCCTTTTGCAGCCAAACCATTGGACTCTTCCATCCTCCCTGACAACAGCTTTAACTCCAAGTTGCTTGTAGAGAGCTACCCGATAATCTCTCATGTGACGGGTAACTCTCTGCCTGGCCCCAGGGCTCTTCAACACACTGCGCCCTGCGCCTAATTTTCCATCTACTACCTGCACCTAAAATATGAGTAAAGAAATAAATAAGGCAACATAATTTATCCTATGATTAACTACAGATACTTCAGCCAAAAGATTATCTCATGGTCAGAATATTACATGCATAATCAAATGTTGGGGCAACATTTTCTCATTTAGGAGCAACATTGAAGAATAAACTTTGTTTTAAAGAAAAACAATAAACTGCTTGTTCTAGCTCACAACTTTGTTTATATACCATTATATTTTCAATCAACATTTGTAAATAATTTTTATTGTGCATGTTGTGGAAACCACTAATAAGCAAAAGGGCTAGAGTCACCACTTTTCCTAAATATAAATTTATACAGATTGAAGCCTTACTTTAACTTTTTTAGCAGTTGTCTGTAAGTACAGCGCCTCAGGAAAAGGCAGTGCGAAAGGCTGTGGTAATGTCTGCAGCAGGGCTGTCCTGATCAACAGGGCGTGCGGGCCGTGCACCGCATCGCACAGCTTGCCCGACGCGTCCTTGCTGTACTGCAGCGTCCAGTCTGCATAGTTCCACTTCACTTGTTGACAGATTATGTGAGAGTTAGCTACTCCCACAGCTATAGAGTTGGCAGGAAATGCGATCGCCGCTACCGCTACCTGCTGCAGTACGCGGCGTAAGACGCGAACGGAGTCAGGTACGAATAGAACGAACTCGGTGAGAATGTAACTAAGTGGATTGAGATCACGCGGCTGCGAGTCTAGTTTGAGCTCCAGCGAGACGACTTTAACGTTCCGGAGGGACTCGTTCGTGGCCGAAAACGGAAACGGCGGGTATGGAGTGCTGTCGGACACCACAACGACAGGCATGTTTGGGAACGCTGTGACGAAAGACTGGACACTGTCTGCGACATCGTTCTCGAAATCATCGAACTGTCGGAACACGACAGTCAATAATTTGGACAAGTGGCGAGTGGTCCGCGAACGCACAACTGTAGGAGATTCAGTTACTGGTGCAATAGGATAAAATCTAAACTGAGGGAATAGATAGCCACTTATTGAAACAACTATAATAATAGCCACTAATACATAAAGCTTAAAAGTTAAACGACCGCGAAAAAGGCGATAGAACATTATTTTCATTCATAAGATTACTCATTTCATTCATTACATGTAGTGCTTGTGCAATTTTACGGCTACATCAAACAGAATAATTAAGTAGCTAAGGTAAATTCTGAAAGAAAATCCGGAAAATCCGCGTAGAATGACATTATCAGTCAGCTGACATTTGCTTGTTTGCTGACACTGACATTAGTTTTTTTTATAGAGGTTTATTATTTACAGCTCTCGCTTTTCCCTCGTGATATTTTGCATTAATGTGGTATTTTGCAAAATAGTCTGTGGTTGATGACGTCTTGACAGCAGCTGACAAAGACTGCAAGCACGTCAGAATAGCTGTCACAGTTGTGAATGGCGATACGTTTTCGACTTTTGACTTCAACAATTAAAATAGTTAAATTACTGTGTAATTCTACCATCTGTTGAATATGGACGATATTACAGATTTTGAAGCCTTAGAGCCTTCTCTAAAGAACGTTATAGAGCAGAAGTCGCTCCGATGGATTTTTGTCGGAGGAAAAGGAGGAGTCGGAAAAACTACATGCAGGTATGCTTCTATTTAGAATATCTTTGTGTTAAGCGATGTACATATTTTATAAATATCGCCAATTTTTTATTACAGTTGCAGTCTAGCCGTACAGTTATCTAAAGTCCGTCAGTCTGTGCTGATTATATCTACAGATCCAGCTCATAATATTTCAGATGCATTTGACCAAAAATTTTCTAAGGTAATATATATCTACCACTTTCACTTGCAAATTTGTGCAGTATCATCTAATAATATAACGTCCATGATTTATTTTCAAATTTCTGCAGTTTGTGATTGCTTTTGGTTTTAACCTAAATAATAATGACTCATTCAAAAGCAAATTCTTATGTTTGTTACAGGTTCCGACTAAAGTTAAGGGCTTTGATAACTTGTTTGCCATGGAAATAGACCCCAATGTCGGCCTTACAGAGTTACCTGAAGAGTACTTTGAAGGTGAAACCGAAGCGATGAGGTTAGGCAAGGGAGTGATGCAAGAGATTGTGGGAGCCTTCCCTGGCATTGATGAAGCTATGAGTTATGCCGAGGTTACATGTCACTGTTCATTTATAGAAAATAATGTGTGCAAATATAAAGCTCAAACTGATTGAAATTTATAAACTCAGAAAAAAAATTATGTACAAAGGAATTCTTAGTTTAATAATTATCAGAACCGAATTGTTCATTTCTATAAATAAATTATCAAGAGTAGCCTCTTACCATAAGTAGATTTGATAAATTAATATGTATATCAAAAGTACTTTATCTTGACTATTATTTAATTATTCAGCTTATTGAAGTGGATTTGAAGTGGACCATTGTGTTTTTCAACCAACTTCAAAAAAAGGAGGAGGTTCTCAATTCACCCATATATATTTTTTATTAGAAATCTAAATTATACTCCTCAACACTTATTATGCATGCATATATTAAATAAAGGGTTTCTTGGTCCACTGACTGACTTATGGCTAATCTATGGCTGCTGCCATCATCACACTGGGAGCAACTGCTTTTGTCAACATGATCATTTGTTCTTGTCATTAAAAGCATTCTAAGCGTTTTTCTCCTACTTCCCATACCATTTCTAAAGTATCAAAGTGTTATTATTTTGCTCCAATTTTCATGACCCATCCACCTTCATTATTTTTATTCTAGCTTTGTTTATGCAAACATTTACAAATATTTTACTAACCAGTTCTTTGTAGGGCTCCTATCAGGTAAAAGCCTCCTCCATCAGTTTCTATTATTGTCTGTCTTAACTTAATCAAGTTTTGTTATTCACCAGGTGATGAAACTAGTAAAAGGCATGAACTTCAGCGCTGTTGTATTTGACACTGCACCTACTGGCCACACTCTCCGCTTGCTTTCTTTCCCACAAGTTGTTGAAAGAGGCCTTGGAAAACTTATGAGGTTAAAATCTAAGGTAAATATTGCATGTTTTGTATTCACAAATTGTTTGTTATACTATGTAATTAATGTAACATACTTATTGTTATTTGTAAAAGATTTAGCAACCTAATGTATTGTTACAAAATTATGCAGTTGTTGAGAACCAATGACATTACATGGCAATTACACATGGATAATCTTAGCTGACTTTGTTTCTTCATTTAACAGGTTGCGCCATTCATTAACCAAGTAGCGACACTCTTCGGACTCGCCGAATTCAACTCCGACATATTCAGCAACAAGATGGATGAGATGCTATCAATTATCAGACAAGTAAACACGCAGTTCAAAGACCCCAACCAGACGACATTCGTGTGCGTTTGCATCGCAGAGTTCCTCTCCCTGTACGAAACAGAGCGTTTGGTGCAAGAGCTCACGCGATGCGGGATCGACACACACAACATTATCGTCAACCAACTGCTACTTAAGTCTTCCGCCCCCTGTGATCTTTGCGCAGCCCGTCATAAAGTGCAAGAGAAATATTTAGAGCAAATCGCGGACTTGTATGAAGACTTCCATGTAACAAAACTCCCCCTGTTGGACAAGGAAGTCCGCGGAGCCGCCGCCGTCAACGCCTTCTCTGAATACCTCGTCAATCCATATACTCCACCATCGCCCAGTACATGAATACAGGACCCTTGATTAAATATTGTTTTTATGTGTTACAACATCTGTTAGCATCAATGGGTTTCTCTTTGAGTGGTGGTTTCATCTAATTTTTACTTTCGCAATTTCCAATTGAAGGGTCTTTGATTTAAAGGTGCTAAGAGTCACAAGCGAATCATCGCTCAGTTTATTTTTGTTAGTTAGCATAAATATAGTCCAACCATACCCAATGTCATATTTACAATGCATTCGAATTTAACGATTGTATAATAAATAGAATATATACATACTTGCACTCGATGTGTATATATGATATAGTATTAATTAAATGTAATATATATCAAGGAAGGTTTTCATCAAAATAAAACCAAATATCAGCTATAAATATTTTATTTAAATCATAGAAAATTTTAAATATTCTCATGTTCACCAATGTTCATATTTAAAATGCACAACTTCATTAAAATATTACAATAAGGCAATCAAAAGAGCGTTGATAACAAGTGTTCAACCTCTGCATGACAACAAGTAATGACAACTTATCAATCTCTAAATGCAGGTATCTCATTATTACCATCTAAAATTCTAGGCTAAACAAAGTATCAAGTACATTATAACTTCTCGATAAATAAAATTAAAATAGGTATGTACAGAAGTGCCTTTCAAATAGGCGTATGTTGCAAAATTAATGGGAATGTTGTTATCAACACTACAGTTTAAATCTTGAATATTTTACTAACTGCAATCATATAGAGGTATGTGTTTCCCTAGATGAATTTCATTGAATAAATAAAATCAAGATATGTCTCATAATCAAAAGTAATATAAAATACTATTATATCCTAACCATGTGTAAAAGCAACACATCTCTATATTCACATACAAATTTATTCTTGTGGTCGATTTTAATTTTAGTGAACGATAAAATACTCTACAAATTTGTACATTCATTTAAGTGGTCTGTACATTTACTAGGACTATCCATTTCGGAGAAGCAAATAACATCACTATAAAAAATTTAAGTCGAGTATAAGTCAACATTAAAATATATTTATCAATTAATTCTATTTCAAAATTCAACAGCCAAACAGTTGGCAGTGTAATAAACATCGTTAAACTAACGCTATAACAATACTTTGGACTGACTCATCACAAAACAATACAACAAAAATACAACCTTTACAAGCACAGTAACCCGTAGCTAGGTAAAAATAACGCACACTCATATAACATTCCATTTAAAAAAGTATAAAATCTAGCACTTGATTAGGTACCGCAGTGGTAGACATTTACACGCGTGTAACTTGCATAGTAACCATAGTTGAGGTATTATAATATGGAAATGTCTACTTGCTTAAAAAAACATACATTATTTGCTTTATATCCTGCAATGTTGTAAGAAAAGCACCAACACATTTCCTATGTTTACTATGTAAATTGTAGATACAATAATATCGATAAGTCCCCTACATACGGCAAAACAATATGTCTGCCAAACGTACGAGGATGACATAGATGCTATTAATATGAATATCATCAGTGAGTTGAGCACAATTAGTTTCTTATCGTAACTGTAATAATACTAATAGGGATTGCAATCCAATGGCTGGATCGAGGGTTATGTGCTGGAGCTAAAATTATGCTGGACAGCTGGATTGCTCGAACATTCCAATCTCTAGTAGGGATTGAAATCCAGCGGCATTGAACCAGCAGATGTCGCTGGTTCCAGCTCAGCCGAAATTGTGCTGGGCCCAGCTAGATTGCTGGATCCAGCAATACAGCCCTTAAATACGAAACCTAAAATATTTCAAACGACGTCACTTGTAAATTATTTGTTATTGCTCTAACAATCCAACATCAGACATGTCCGTCCATATTTCTTAACCGAATTTACAGTTTATATGAAATCAATACCGCAAATTTGTTCCAAGTCACTAATCTCAATTTATTTACCTTACACAAGCAAACCCAACTATAAAATATAATAAATTATATGGACGAAAATAATTCAACATTACACGAAGTAACTAAAATTGGATATAGTTATTTTCAATTACTATGTATGTTACAAAATATCCTTCGTCACAGATATCAAACGCATAAGGAAGTTGAATCGATAAAATGTCTTAACTAGCCGGTTCACACTAACGGTAATCCAATCGTAATTACTTCGTGTAGAAGATGTAGCCTAATATTCTTAGTAAGTCCCTTGATGATGCAGTCTATAAAGATGGTTGAGGTCACAAAACATCTGATTTAAAAATTAACTTCCATTTTCGCATCATCACACAAATAAATAAAAAAAATTAGCTTTTAAGGCCTCGACAGTACATGGACTTAAACAACTCATATCCGAACATTTCTTACTACTTTCCTTTCGATTTTACTCCACCTGACCTTTATGATCTAACCTTAGACGGATCTCCGTTTTAGTCAATGGGCAACACAATAAAATTTATTACTGATTAGGTGAGTATACCTAGAGCATTTTTGAGTATATCCGTGTAATACAACAAAGCGCCGAGACCATGAACACTACTTAATCGTAAACCGATGTAAAAAAAAAATGCAAAAACCCGTTCATGCGTATTTTTTTAAATCTCAATACGATTTTTAACATGGTACAATGTAAAAATTTGGAGATTGCACACCAGTAAGCCAGTATAAAGTTACTGATACTAGCTTTATCCTATAGACAAACTCGACGTTTTGTTACAAATAATTAAGATTATACCAAACTTTAAAAAAAGAAGCACTTAGGGAAGGGAATCGTA